>OX422212.1:11888443-12488443 GCA_949130495.1 Sambucus nigra | reverse complement strand
CCAACTTTGAACCTCCACAAAGCAAGCCATGATCTGCCAAATAAAAACCAAATGCCACTTAATTCACCATGTGTCTTATTAAACCCCTTTTACCCTTTTTCCAAAAATGCCCCCAACTTATCCCCACTCTCTCATAACCTCACCATCCACATGCTCCCTTCTATTTTTCCTAATTACCCCTCTCCACATCAAATTTTTATTCTCATTCACATGACACACCCAAACCACATGCACACGTATACCAATTACCCTATATACCCCTAGCTCCATGGCTATTATAAATTGAAGAAGAAGACCCCATTTAAGAGAGAGCTTTTAGATAGGAATTTTAGAGAGGAAATTTTAGAGAGATAAACACCAATTTGTAAATAGTTTTTCCTTTTATTTTTTTAGATACTTGTTGAGAATTAATTGTGTGTAATTTATTTTCAAATTAATTGGATTCTCTATTGAAGGGTTGTATGCTTCTCTTTCAAGGAGTGAAGTTTATTGAATTCAAGAGATTGATTTGATTATTCTTCTCTCTACTCTTTTATATTAAATGCCTATTGAATATTTGTTTATTATGTTTGATACCATGTTAGGCTAAAACCCCTTTCAAGGGGTGGGGTGAAACCCTTATTTGATGTTATTTTAGTTTAATTAGTTTGATTACTTGAAATTTCCCTTTGAATGTTAATTTTGATCCCTCACCCTTAAATTTACGCCTCGAGAGAAGGTAAATGATTTTCGAGAGAAAATCGAAATTCTAGTGACAATATCCATTTTAAATTCGAACTAGAGATAGGGGTTTCTTAAGTGGGGTATTGTCACTTGAATTTCAACTCTAAAATTATTTCCAAAAATTTCCTAAAATTTTAATTAATCGATCCTAGCGGGTGATTAATTAAAAGGAGTGTAGATTTATTTTTCTAGATTTGTGAGGTGTTAAACTTAATATTCTAAAATGTTATTATTAAAATTACACTTGCAACGAGAGTTGATATGTAGTTTTGATATTAATTTGGGAGAATTTAATTAATTAAATTAATTAATTAAAATAACTAAAATTTGTGGTGTAATCCCATTCCTTGATTGTTCTCACAATTATTTACCTCACTTTATCTTTTATTTTAGTGTTAAACTTTATTTTTCGTTTTAGTCACTTTCTAGTTAGTTATTTTCATATCACATTTTAGTTTATTTTAAAATCTCACATCATCCTATTGTTTTAATATTGAAAAAGCTAAAAAAATTAGAAAAAGTGAAAAAGCACAAAAAGAAAATAAAAAGTGAATTACAATTGAATTTGTCTCTAGCTTACTCCCTAGGAAGTGGATTGATACCCTTACTTACCACTACACTTGAGTGTGTTATTATTTGTAGGTAATTGAGGTTTTTGACTAACTTGGCTTTCAACAACGACACATACGCAAAAGCCATCGTTATCTGCAGTCTAGCTAGTGATAAATTGATTCATAGTATCCTCGAGAGTTCTCCGCGGTAGTGGGATATATGCTCCTGGAGGTGGTGGTTCTTGCACATGTCCTTGCATGTGTGGATCTTGTTGAAAGTGTTGTGGTGGAGGAGGGGCAACCTGGGAAGTAGGGTTCATCGCAGCATGTTATTGCCCATAGCTAAAACTAGGATGGTTTTTCCATGAAAGGTTGTAAGAATTCTCGTGCGGGGCACCAAAATTACCCTTAAATCCCCTTATACCACTAACTTGCTCTTGAAGAATCACTTTGTAGGCGGGTATAGTCGGGCATTCCTAAGTTGAATGACCTGCCTCACAAATCGCACACACCTTCTCGACGGGGTTTCGGATGGATCCAGTTGATCCTCTTCCATATACCTCACATAGGTCTCGAAATCCTTTCTCCAGCGTATCTAATCGACTGTCCGTCATATAATTCTTATCTACGTGAAATAGCCCGGACGCCGATGGAGTGGTGGCCACTTGACGATTTTGATTTTGAGCATTAAGATAAAAAATATCCCAAGATTGAATAGTCTCGGCGATATACCTCAGGTGAAGATCAACATCGTGGGCACCTAAATCGACAAACGGACCACTACCCATGGTTTCAACGAGTTTCATGGAGGTGAGGTTCAGCCCATTATAGAGAAAAGAAACGATTTGCGTCGTATCAAATCCATGATGGGGGCATGAAGCAACTAACTCATTGAAACGCTCATGACATCGATGAAATGGCTCATTTTCAGATTGCCTAAATGCTTGAATTTGAGCCTTTATGGAGATCGTTCGATGTGGTGGGAAGAATTTCTTGAGAAATCTAGATTGCAACTAGTTCCAAGATGGAATCGAGCTTGGAGGTAGAGACCATAACCAGGTCTTCGCTTTATCTTTTAGCAAGAAGGGGAAGTGTTTGAGTCAGATCACCTCTTGTGTGCAATTTTGATCATTGAGAGTATCACACACATCCTCAAATTCCTTGATATGGAGATATGGCTTTTTAGAATCCATACCATGGTAATGGGGTAGCATTTGGACCATCCCATTTTTGAAACGAAATTTCCCGGAATTATACGGGAGTATAATGCATCCCGGAGTGACAATGCGCTCGGGATATAATATTTCTCTCAGCGGGCAGTATCGGGCCTCTTCCTCACCGGCGGCTGCACTACCATGTTGCGAAATTTCTCTCTCTCTTAAAGACTCGTTGTCCTCACTTAGTGTGCTTAAAGTGTGCTCGGAGGTGTGTACTTAGAAAGAAAATAGAGTGTTATTGGAAATTGAGTGTGACGGTGTGGGAGGTGGAATCCAGAACTGTGGGGCGTTAGGAGTGTGGGGGTTATCAGGGTCGTACTCAACTATTGAATTTTCGTGAATAATTGTTGGAGTATTATGGGGTGTGGGAGTGAGTTCAGAATTTTACATTAATAGCTTATGAGAGATGATGGTGAATCTTTTTGTGCTTTTTAATTTTTTTTTATGTTTTTGGATTTTTGGAAATTTTTGGTCAAAGTTTTAGATTAACTCGATCTAATCCTAAGTCTACCTAATTCCCCAACAACAGCGCCAAAAACTTGACGTGACTCAGAAAGTGTCTCTAATGTGCATTAACTCTAGGCTCAAGTGCAAACCTGTCACGTTAGTAATAAACCTGGTAAGTCGGGATCGTATCCACAGGGAAATAGGACAACAGAGTTGTGACGACGTTGGATAGACAAGGAAATCCTAACTCTGACTCTAAAGGGAAAAGAAAAATGATTTGGTTTGTTGAATAACTACACTAGATGCAATTATGAAATTATGAAAAGATGCAATTATACTAAATTACCTAAAATACGGATGAAGAATGATTTGAAACTTTAAACTATCTGATGAGAAAATAGGACGGGAATACGATCCCCCCACCCTAGTGTTATGCATTTATAATACTAATCGTAAATTTAACTGATCAATTAGACCCAGAATTTAGTACTCCCAAGCATTACCTATATGAGGTTCAATCCCGCATCATACTTAATCTGAGGACAAGTAAATCGGTATTACGATAAGTACACTTAAATTGTATTCTAAAGTATCCAGGTTACTCAGAAGCAAACCAGATCTAAAGATTTACAATTTTCGTGTCCCTACGTGACACGGTCGTAATCAATCACTAAATTCAGAGGATTAATGTTATACACATGCAACTAACACATCAGGTTGGGTTTATTCATCCCGACCATAGAAAATCTAGCCTAGCATGCTGAAAGTAATGAAAACAATCTTTGAATTGCAGAAAACCATGATTGAACTAAGAAAACTTGGTAGAATGATGTAGAGAGGAAATCAAGCATAGGAAATAACTCACAAATCTTACCAAAGCAGTAAAAGTAGCAATGAGAAATACTTGTAATCACAGAATTCTGAATAATCTTCACTATTGGAATCAAAATTGTAAACTGTATCTAAACTAGGGTTTCAGAAAAAGAATGGAAAATTCTATTAATTCTCCGTACAAATAACGATAAAAACTCGGGTTTATATACCCTACAAAAATTCAAGAGTTTTAGTTGCACTAGGACTGCCATTAGAGAAGGATAAAATTACAAAACTCGACACCCGGACCGGTCCGGGGCTTAGGCGGATCGGTCTGCCTGAAAAGTGGATCGGTTCTTTTTAGTTTCTGGCAGACTGGTCCTGGGCGGACCGGTTCATTTATTTTTCTTCCTTCTTTGATTTACTTTTGATCCAATGTCCTCTGGATTGTTGCACAGCAGACCGATCCATCTGGGGACTGGACCGGTCTGACTCTTTGACTTTTTTCTCAACTTTGACTCCCCATAACTTTTGTTCCAGGACTCCGATTGAGGTATCGTTTCTTCCTATATGCTCATGAACTCAATACCTTCAACTTATCTTTAAGTGCCTCATTCGAATTCTGGGTAGAAATTACACTTTTGCCCTTTGGACTTTACTTCTTTTCGTTTCTCGATTCTTCCGGTTTCTTTCTTTCTTTCTTGACATCAAATTCTTGTAAAATCAATACAAAATACCAGAAACTCGGTGTACTCATTAGGATAAGTCAGTAGCAAGATTATGAGATAAAGTCAAATCGATTACGTTATTTGAGATGCTAAAAGTAACCAAATTAAGGGATAAATTGAGAAGAATTTATGCCTAATCAGGTACCAATTGAGCAGAGTCAGAGGCAGGGTTCCTAGCAGGAGGAGTCTGCTAAGAGGTTTCATTCTGGATGTTTCAGTCATGGTCATGGGGGTTGGAGGCAGGGCCACCAGGGCCAGCCATAGGTTCAGCAGCAGGGTGAGCTATAGGGGCAACAGCAGGGCCAATAGGGCCAAGGTAGGGGTGGTAACGGCCAACAGGGCCGAGGCTATCAGGGATAAAGGAGAGGAAACTTCATCGGGAAATGTTATACTTATAGCAAGACTGACCATAAGAAATAGGAGTTCTCCAATAAGGATAGAGTTCCTCGGCAGTAGGGTGCTGACCAGGAGCCCCAGAGACCTATTTTTCTCGTCGCCCTACCAGCACCAGCTCCAGTTCCAGCTTTGCCCCAGTTCCAATGCAGTAGGGGCAGTTGCAGTATGGACGTGTCTATAACGTCTACCAGGCCGCAGTTCTGCAGGCATCAGCCGCAGTGGATGGTAAGTTTTCTATCCATGGTACATTCGGTCGTATCTTATTTGACACGTGGGCATCACACTCGTTTGTAGCCACTAACTTTGCACGAGCCACTGGGTTGTTAGGCACGACAGAGAGTACAGTGACATGTGTAGACTCACCGTTGGGTAATGGGTCGATGATTTTCTTCATATGCCGGGGAGTAGGCATAGAGATTGGCAGTTTGATTTTACCAGCTGATATGATAGTGTTAAATATGTGTGAGTACGATGCCATTATTGGCATGGATTGGCTAGTCGAGTATAGGGCCATGATTGATTGCTTCAGTAGGAGTATTGTGTTCGCCATTCCGGGCTAGGAGACGTTCTGAGTGGCGATGCCTCATTCTGAGGGAGGGTCATCCACCCACTTATTTTATATAGAGGATGAGACCTCTGCAGTAGTGGTTCCATTCGATTCAATATCGGTCATCTGCGAGTTTGCTGATGTATTCCAGGATACACCGGGGTTGCCTCCGAGTAGGGAGATCGAGTTTGTGATAGACTTAGCACTGGGCAATCGTCCGATAGCATGTGTGCCTTATCGTCTAGCTCCGGCAGAGAGGAGGTAGTTACGGGCTCAGATAGAATAGTTGTTGGGACAAGGATTCATCCGTAGGAGTACCTCTCCTTGGGGTGCCCCAGTTCTGTTTGTGAAGAAGAGGGATGGGTCCCTACGACTTTGTATTGATTATCGAGAGCTTAAGAAAGTCACGATACGAAATAAGTATCCGTTGCCTCGCATCGATGACTTGTTTGACCAGCTAAGAGGAGTGGCCCACTTCTCAATGATAGACTTGAGATCCGGGAACCATCAACTACGCATTAGAGAGCAGGACATGGATAAGACTGCTTTTTGACAAGGTATAGGTCGTATGAATTCAGGGTTACGCCATTTGGGCTAACCAAAACCCCAACAATATTTGTGGACTTGATAAACAGAGTATTCAGAGAGCTCCTAGGTCAGTTTGTCATTGTCTTCATAACTGACATCCTGATTTATTCATGCTCTAAGGAGGAGCATGCTGAGCACTTACGTATGGTTCTGCACACCTTACGAGAGCATGAGTTGTATGCCAAGTATGAAAAGTGTGAATTTTGGCAGCGGGAGGTACAGTTTTTGGGACACATTGTATTAGAAAAAAGAATATATGTGGACCCTAGTAAGGTGTCAGCTGTGAGGGAGTGGGGACATCCCACGACACCGACGGAGGTGCGAAGTTTTCTGGGAATATCCGGATGCTACAGACGATTTATTCGGGGATTCTCAAAGATTTCAGTTCCGATTAAAAATCTAACTCGTAAGGGTGTGTCGTTTATTTGGGATGACGCATGTCAGTTGGCATTCGATGAGCTAAATAAAGGACAAGTTGACTTCAGCACCCATATTAGCACTTCCTAGGGCAGGAGTGGAGTACCTAGTCTACACTAATGCATCCTTATAGGGGCTTGGGGGAGTACTCCAGCAAGAGGAGCAGGCTATAGCTTTTGGTTCCCAGAAGCGTAAGCCTCGCGAGAAGAATTCCCCCACCCACGACTTAGAGCTGGCAGCAGTCGTATTTGCGCTTGGGATTTGGAGGCATTACTTATTGGGGGAACAGTTTCTCTTATTTAGAGACCACAAGTCACTGCAGTACTTGTTCACGCAGAAAGAGTTAAATATGCGTCAGTGCAGGTGGCTTGAGTTTGTAAAAGATTATCAGTTTGAAATACACTATCACTTGGGTAAGGCTAATGTAGTTGCTGATGCACTAAGGCGTAGGCCGCTAGAGAACACAGCCGAGGTGTGGAAGGAAAAATGGAAGGAATTGGGACATCAGGATGTCGTGGCCCGATCATTTATGTCTGCGATGATAGTTACGCATCAGATTGTTATGCAAGTAGTACAGGCAGAGGTAGCGAATTTGTTCTGTCAAGATCGGATTACACAACTTTTAGCCGGGGGAGCTGAGTCTTATTCAGTAAGTTTCGAGGGTGGTTTATGCTTTAATGGGAGACTCGTTGTTCCAAAGGGGGAGGACCTTCAACATGCAGTGATGATGGAGTCGCATGGGTCCCGATTTGAGGTACATCCCGATGGGGACAAAATGTACCAGGATATGAGTCGACAGTATTGGTGTAGCGAGATAAAAAAGGACATCGCAGAGTTCGTATCCAAGTGTACCACTTGCCAGTTAGTGAAAGTGGACCATCAGAGCCCACCAGGTTTGCTTCAGCCATTGGAAATTCCTATGTGGAAATGGGAAGGCATTTCCATGGATTTTATCACCGGGTTTCCCACTTTTCAGAGGGGGCATGATTCTATATGGGTCATTGTGGATCGTTTGACAAAAGTAGCCCACTTTTTTCCCGTAAGAACAGACTCTACGGTAGGAAAGTATTCCCAGCTTTTTATTGCAGAGATAGTAAGAGTGCATGTGTATCCTTGATTTTAGAGGAGGTTGGGAGCAGTATCTTCCACTGATGGAGTTTTCTTATAACAACTCCTATCAGTTTACGATTGGCATGGACCCGTTCGAAGCATTGTATGGTTGACCTTGTCGTTCCCCAGCATGCTGGCTAGAAGTGGGAGATGACAAGTTACATGTACCAGAGGTAATTGAGGATACATCAAGCAGGATCGAGATTATTCGGGATAGCATATGGGTAGTCCAGGATAGACAGAAAAGCTACATCGATGATAAAAGGTTCTTTCGAGAGTTCGCAGTGGGGGACCAGGTTTTATTGAGAGTATCTCCGATGAAGGGGGTAATGAGATTTGGGAAGAGAGGAAAGTTGGCTCCGAGATATGTATGGCCATTCCCTATTATAGAGACGGTCGAACCAGTGGCTTACACACTTTGGTTACCGGAGCACTTGCATTGTATCCATGATGTGTTCCACATTTCGTCACTAAGGCGATACCTTTGGGATGAGTTGGCACACACTCACATTGCAATTGAGGAGATTGAGTTAAAGCCAGACAATTCATATGAGGAGAGACCGGTGGCTATCCTAGATTATAGTGAAAGGAGGCTGAGATCAAAGGTAGTTCCACTGGTCCAGGTGTAGTGGCAGCATTACAATGTGGAGGAGTCTACTTGGGAGCGTGAGGCGGATATGCGTGAGAAATATCCAGATTTATTCATTCCATGTATGCCTTATTTTTTTCCAAATTTCGGGATGAAATTCCTTTATTAGTGGGGAAGTATGTAATACCCCATATTTTTTATGATTTAAATAATTATGGGATTAATTATTACAGAGGGATTAATTGAAATTAAATGTGAGAACTAAATTATTAATTAATTCGGATTTAATGAAAATAAATATTAACTAGCGTGCCAAGGGTTAACAACTATTGATTTAATATTATTGTGTGATATGTAATACGAAACTATACACTTTGATAAATTATCGAGAGAGAATAATACGGTAGTTTCGTGAATTAAGTTAGATGCGCGTGGGAGTCGTGTCGGGACTTATTTAGTAGAATAAATATATTAATTATTCTTAGTAGCTCGTATGGTCATTTCGAGTGTACCTTTGAGTTCAGAACGGTCAGGATAGTTGAAATAGTATACCCAGGTGTTTAGTTTGGGTCCCGGGGCAATTTTAGGCCTAACCGGCACCCCGAGAGGGCATTATGGTAAATTGGATTTTTAGGCCTAATTAATGGACAAAAATTAAGAGTTATATTATCATCCAAAGAAAATCCATTAGGGTTAAAAAGTTACAGGAAGTAAGAACAACCATAGAAAGTGTGAGGGAGAGCTATTTCGAAGAGAAGAGAGCCAAATTGACACCACCTTACACAACCACCACCACCACCACCACCACCGTGTAGATCGGGACAAGGGGAACACACCCATACCAACAACGTCAAGAGATTAGACAACAAATTAAAGGCAAGTGTTTATAACTTGCTCCACTTTAGCGTTTATAATACTCATGTTAGTATATGATTGTTATGAACATGTTTTGGTTCATAAAAATGATGAAATTGAGGAATTTAGATATGTAAATTGATTCTGAGATTTCTTAAATTGAAACCCTTCATGTATGTAGACTAGGAATCACGTTTTAATGAAATTATGTGTAGAAAAAATCTAGAAATTATGTGTTATGGAATATAAATTTGAAGAACTAGGGTTTTGATAAATTAAATTTGGGGATTTCATGTTTTATGGATGATTCGTAATGATTTGATGATTCTAGAATTTTAGAATTCATATATTACTGATGGGATTCGAATTAGGATTGTTTGTTTGGAGTTTGGGAGGTTGAATTAGAGGTTTTAGGTTGAAAAAGGGTGGGAAAATGCAGAAAATCTGGGTAGAAGACGAATAGCGCAATCTCGCGCGAAGTGGCTCGAAGTCGTTCAAGAGAGATTACATCTAGCACGAAGTCGTTCGAGCGACACGTGGCAGTCGTTCAAACGACATGCCATCTGGTTCGAGTGACAGAGTGAAATTTTGGAAATATCTTAGAACCCAGTTTTGAGTATATTGGTTTATGGAAGAGAGATAAATTACCAGATAATAAACTTAAGTAAGGCAGAATTACGGGAAAAGTATAAACGACTGAATACTTTAATTAATTCGACATGGAGAGACTGTACCCTAGAGATTATGAGAGGAAAATAATCTCAATAATTGTACTACGAAATGTTGAAATCAAAATACGTAAGAGAAGTATTTATGTAGGTGAGAGGAATACCTATAAATTATAATAGGATGTGTGTATGCCTGTTATGTAATATTATTATTATTAAAGGCACTAATGGGTGATAACCCGGGGGTGTAAGAATCTTATTATTAAGTGTACTAATGGGTGATAACCTGGGGGTACAAGAATGAATTATAAGAGTACTAATGGGTGATAACCCAGGGGTACAAGATTATTAAAATAAGTGTACTAACACTACACCAAAAACAACAATCTGGCACACCTTGATATCAAAATTTTGGCACAGCTTAAAATTGTGCCAAATTCTGGCACAGTTTAATAACAATCTAGCACACTTTAAAACAGTGCCAAAATTTGGCACTGTTTAAAAGTGTGACAAACGTAAGTACACTTCACTAAAATGTAAATAACCAAAAAAAAAATTTATCCCCCTTAATTTTTTAGCCTCCCTCTCTCGTTCGCTCAGACCCTTCTCTCTCTCTCTCTCTCTCTCCCTCTCACACACTCAAGAAATTATCCGTCCACCATCGTCGACCGTCGCCATCCTCTCCATCCACCGTCCTCTACCGTCGCCGTCCTCGCCATCCTCGCTCAGTCCGGATCCGTCGATATCCTCTCCATCCTCCACCATCCACACACCTCCGTTGCCATCCTCCACCATCCACCCACCTGGGAGGGCAAAATACAGATAGACGCAGCGGCGGAGCCCTAGCCAGCCCAAGTAAATCCTCCCATTTTTTTATAAATATATATATGTACACATTGCTGATATTATGAGATTGCTAAGATTCTAAAAATATTGCTGAGATTAGTGTCATTTTACCCCTTCTAATATTAGTATAAATGTGATTATTGATTTGTAGTAATTATTAGTATAAATTGCACAACTGTTTTACCCCTTTTAGTATCACAGTGTTGTTTTACCTCTTTTTTTAGATAATTAAATGCCATTAAGAAACCTCGCAAAGGGTGCGAACCCATATACAGGGAATATACAATGCGTCTAACATTAGTATAAATGTTGTTTTACCTCCTTTAATATTAGTATAAATATTGTTATTGGTTTGTAGTATTTATTTTTTGGGCATGAGGTAAGGAAAAACAAAAGCGTACCTGAGCAGCAGTTGTGTGAATGAGTTGAGAAGAGCCTAATAATACAACCTGTGTTAAATCCATGCTCAGGTAGCCCTATTGCCGCTCTGAGGCTGGCACCACCTACACTTACCACCACCGCATTGTACGTATGATCTACTATAGTATATGATGACCCTCCAACAATCTCTTACATTTTATTCATATAATCAAATGTTTAATCAATAATAGGTGTTAAATGAAATGAAATTAAGATCGGAAGATGATTTAGACATACAGATTCGGAAGAGAAGAGTCTAGGTTTGAGAGAGATGTATCTCGTTGAACGAATGCTAAGGCCATGAGCCACGCACCTCCGTAGCAATCCTCACACAACCCACTAACCTTAATCAGGTATTCCGAAATACTAATATCTGATTTATTATTTGTGTTGAAAGATCAATATTCATGGATCTGAGTTAGTGTACCTATATAGGCTATTTTGACATTTATTTGCTTTATTCGCAGTTACCAATCTTATGCACCCTTTTTTGTTCGATTTAAAATGGAAACGTTATTAGATTTGTGCTGATTTTTGCAGATCTGAGTGTTTTTAGTATCATAGGTGTAAACTGATAGGTCCAAATTGATTTGTTTGGCTTGCTAATAGTGTGCGTTTTTTGTTTGGCTTGTTAATTTGATTTAGCAGTAAATTTATGACATGTCTTGTTATATCATGTGATATTGAGTATACTTATAGGAAATATTCTATAATATTTTGTTTTAACAAGGTAGGAGTGAGGTTAAATATCGTAGATAAGATGATTTTTCATTGTTTTCGAATATTCAGATCTTTCATTATTTTTGCCTTGGTAGATCTACGATTTAGATGATAATTAATGCCTAATTTGTTTGTTTAACATTAGTTGGTAGCAACAAGTTAGGACCTATGGAGTTAGGATGTTTGCTTTGGTATAAATTTGGTTTATTATTAAGTGATGTTTGTTTACACATAGGACTTACGCTGATTCATTATTGGCAGTGATGTTTATTTAGACATAAGACTTGTCCTAGTTCATTTATACACTAGCTTTAAGATTGCAATAGATTCATATACCTTCAGACATTGATTACACAATATTACTTGTATTTTTTATATATGCATGCATGTATATTTGAATCTGAAGTAGGTTTTAACCCCTAATTTATTTGACTTTGGTTTGTTTCAAAATTGTATTTTAGGATTAATTTGTATTTGTGACTGTTGTGAAGTTTGATTTTGAAATGATGTGTTATTTCTTGGGTACCTAATGGTACGTAGGATGAGTATAAAAGTGTGAATTGAACAACTGATTTGATGGAGATGAATATACAATTATTGCCATGAGGTTTTGATTCTTTTCTCTATTAAGAAGTTGAGTATAAATTTTTATCTTTATTTATTAACCTTTTGACTAATTTAAATGTAGGGTTTCCAAACTTCAGAACTAACATGTTGGATTGAATAGAACCACTACATTCATCAAGGTAAAGTTTTGAGTATATATTAATAGTTTTGTTATGCGTTTATTGTATCTGCAATTCTTTACTTAGTCGATGGTTCCATATTGACTTTTTGAAAAATCTACTTCCTGCTATTCCCAAATATGTTCAAAAGCAATTTCTCTTAAAAGTTGCAGTAGCATTAAATAGAAAAATGGTCTGAAATAGTGAAAATAAGTTGCCAAACGTAAAATGGCTTACTTTATGAGATTATTTAGTTAAATTGGTGGAAGGGATTTGCTGGTGGTTTGGTTTTGGAATTTTCTACTGCTATTGAGTTTATTTTAAATGTTAAAACAGGTTGGATTTAATGAATAAACTAACGAAAATATGTCAAAATTTTCTAAAATCAATAAACGTTCTAAATTGATTAAAACATGCTGTTTGAGGGTAAAAACCTAAACCAACCCCTAAATGGCCCCGTAAGAGGCACGAACACCTCACACGGGACCAATGTAACTTGTAGGAACTGACCGCGTAGTCACGGGTCTCCCGATTTGAGAATATGACAATAATTTGCAAAAATCAACACTTAAATTTAAAAACAGGCCGTTAAAGGGTGAAAACCTAAACCAGCCCCCAAACGACCCCGTAAGAGGCACGAACACCTCGTACGAGACCATTGTAACTTGTTGCAACTGTTCGTAAAGTCACAGGTCTCCCGGTTTGAGAATATGGCAATAATTTGCAAAAATCAATATTTAGACTTAAAAACAAGCCATTAGAGGATGAAAACCTAAACCGGGACCCAAACGACCCCATAAGAGGCATGGACACCTCGTACGGGATGAATTCAACTTGTAGCAACTGCCCGCATAATCACGGGTCTCCCGATTTGAGACTATGATGATAATTTCATAATACATAGATTATGCTTGAAAATAAGACATTTGAGGGTGAAAATCGAAACCAACCCCCAAATGACCCCGTAAGAGGCACGAACACCTCGCATGGGACCAATGTAACTTTTAGGAACTGATCGTTAAGAATATGACGATAATTTGCAAAAATCAACGCTTGGACTTAAAAACAGGCCGTTAAAGGGTGAAAACTAAACCAACCACCAAACGTCCCTATAGGAGGCACGAACACCTCGCACGAGACCAATGTAACTTGTAGGAAGTGACCACGTAGTCGTAGGTCTCCCGGTTTGATAATATGACGATGATTTGCAAAAATAATGCTTAGACTTAAAAACAGGTCGTTAAAGGGTGAAAACCTAAACCAGCCACTAATCATCCCCTTAGGAGGCACGGACACCTTGCACAAGACCAATGTAACTTGTAGGAACTGACCGCGTAGTCGCGGGTCTCCCGTTTTGAAAATATGATGATAATTTGCAAATATAACAGTTAGACTTAAAAACAGGGCGTTAAAGGGTGAAAACACCTCACACGGGACCAATGTAACTTGTAAGAAATGACTGCGTAGTCCCGGGTCTCCCGATTTGTGAATACAACGTTAATTTGCCAAAATCAACACTTAGAGTTAAAAAAAAAACCTTTAAAGGGTGAAACCCAAACCATCCCCTAATCGACCCCATAAGAGGCACGAACACATCGCACGAGACCAATGTAACTTGTAGGAACTGGCCGCGTTGTCCCGGGTCTCTCGGTTTGGGAGTATGATAATAATCTGGAAAAATCACACTTAGAGTTAAAAATATGCCGTTAAAGGGTGGAAACCCATACCAGCCCCCCAACGACCCCGTAGAAGGCACGAACACCTCGCACGAGACCAATTTAACTTGTCGGAACTGACCGCGTAGTCCCAGGTCTCCCGGTTTCATTGTATGATGATAATTTGCAAAAATCACACTTAGACTTAAAAACAAGCCGTTAAAGGGTGAAAACCCAAACGAACCCCCAAACGACCCTGTAGGAGGCACGAACACCTCGCACGGGACTAATGTAACTTGTAGGAACTGACCGCGTAGTCCCGGGTCTCCCGGTTTGAGATTATGATGATAATTTGCAAAAATCACTCTTAGACTTAAAAACAAGCCGTTAAAGAGTGGAAACCCAAACCAGCCCCCAAACGACCCCGTAGGGGGCACGAACAGCTCGCACGGGACCAATATAACTTATAGGAACTGACCGCGTAGTCCCGAGTCTCCCGGTTTGATAGTATGACGATAATCTGCAAAAATCACACTTAGATTTAAAAACATGCCGTTAAAGGGTGAAAACCCAAATCAGCCCCCAACGACCCCGTATGAGGCACGAATACCTCGCACGGAACCAATGTAACTTGTAGGAACTGACCGCGTTGTCTGAGGTCGCTCGGTTTGAAAGTATGACGATAATCTGCAAAAATCATACTTATAGTTAAAAACATGCCGTTAAAGGGTGGAAACCCATACCAGCTCCCCAACGTCCCCATAGGAGGCACGAACACCTCTCACGAGACCAATTTAATTTGTAGGAACTGACCGCGTAGTCCCGGGTCTCCCGGTTTGATAGTATCACGATAATTTGAAAAAATCACACTAAGACTTAAAAATAAGTCGTTAAAGGGTGAAAACCCAAACCAACCCCCCATCGACCCCGTAGGACACACGAACACGTCGCACGGGACCAATATCACTTGTAGGAACTAACCGCGTAGTCCTGGGTCTCCCAGTTTGAGAGTATGACGATAATTTGCAAAAATCACACTTAGGCTTAAAAATAAGCCATTAAAGGGTGAAAACCCAAACCAGCCCCCCATCGACCCTGTAGGAGGCCCGAACACCTTCCACGGGACCAATGTAACTTGTAGGAACAGACCGCGTAGTCTCAGGTCTCTCAGTTTGAGAGTATGACAATAATTTGCAAACATCACTCTTAGGCTTAAAAACATGCCGTTAAAGAGTGAAAACCCAAACCAGCCCCCAAACGATCCCGTAGGGGGCACGAACAGCTCGTACGGGACCATTGTAACTTGTAGGAACTGACCGCGTAGTCCAGGGTTTCTCGGTTTGAGAGTATGATGATAATCTACAAAAATCACACTTGAAGTTAAAACACATGCCGTTAAAGGGTGAAAACCTAAACCAGCCCCCCAACGACCCCGTAGGAGGCACAAACACCTCGCACGGGACCAATGTAACTTGTAGGAACTGACCGCGTAGTCCCAGGTCCCCCGGTTTGATAGTATGACGATAATTTGCAAAAATCACACTTAAACTTCAAAACAAGCCGTTAAAGGGTGAAAACCCAAACCAGCACCCAAACAACCCCGTAGGAGGGACGAACACCTCGAACGGGACCAATGTAACTTGTAGGAACTGACCGCATAGTCTCGGGTCTCTCGGTTTGAGAGTATGACAATAATTTGAAAAAATCACTCTTAGACTTAAAAATATTCCGTTAAAGAGTGAAAACACAAACCAGCCCCCAAACGACCCCGTAGGGGGCACAAACAGCTCGTACGGGACCAATATAACTTCTGGAACTGACCGCGTAGTCCCGAGTTTCTCGGTTTGAGAGTATGAAGATAATCTGTAAAAATCACACTAAGAGTTAAAAACATGCCGTTAAAGGCTGAAAACCCAAACCAGCCCCCTAACGACCCCGTCGGAGAAACGAACACCTCGTACGGGACCAATGTAACATGTAAGAACTGAGCGCGTAGTCCCAGGTCTCCCGGTTTGATAGTATGATGATAATTTGCAAAAATCACACTTAGACTTCAAAACAAGCCGTTAAAGGGTGAAAACCCAAACCAGCCCCCAAACAACCCCGTAGGAGGCACGAACACCTCACACGGGACCAATGTAACTAGTAGGAACTGACCGCATAGTTTCGGGTCTCTCGGTTTGAGAGTATGATGATAATTTGCAAAAATCACTATTAGACTTAAAAACATGCCGTTAAAGAGTGAAAACCCAAACCAGCCCCCAAACGACCCCGTAGGGGGCACGAACAGCTCGTACAAGACCAATGTAACTTGTAGGAACTGACCGCCTAGTTCCGGGTCTCTGTGAGACCCCGCCTAATTAAATATCGGGCGATCACTCCTTTATTAAATTAAAATCAAGGTGAACAGTTGGTTCATTCTTAGCATCACTGTCGTAAAAATACTTTTCCAATTTAAACACCCTAAATAATTAAGCTAAGTGTCAAAACCATTTTCATACATACTTTCCATTTTTTATTTAAAGAAAAATCATTTGTTTTATTAACAACATTCAATGAGTAAGAATCACACCACATTAAATTCTGCAACATAATCCAATTAATTTAATACATTCGTCAATCAAATGTCAACATACGAAATCTAAAGTCACACATCCAAACTGAATAAATCCCATAGTAACAATACTGGAAATAACTGAAATACAAATGTACAATAACAACGGAATAATGGAAAGAGCTACACATGCCCAACTAGATGAAAGTACTAAGAGTGGATCCGAATGAACGAAGTCGTCTAATCAATAGACCTGCAACTCCCACCTAAGCTGCAGCGCGTTCCTTCCAAGAGATCCTAAGCAAGACGCCCCTGTGGCTGGGCACCTGTAATACATACATATATATACAAGAGAGAGAGGGAGAGAAAAACGGGTCAGAGCCCGAAAGTGTGTTTGGTTTAAAATACGTTTAGCAAGTATTTAAATTGATACAGGCCAATGCAACAACATATTAGTGCGACACTCTCTTAAGAAATTCTCACCTCTCTTCTAATGTGCACACCTATCGCACTAACCTTCCCAACGGTTTGTGTTATCATTTATCGCACCACTCTTCCCAATGATTTAACTTATCTTAGATTACTCGTAAGATTCCAAATTTCATGATTCAATAGTTTGAAAAGAATATTTCAATTTGTAACCAAAGTTCTCATTTTGACTTTATTAATCAATAAAGTTTTCCAATTTCATATTATAATTTCTCAAAACAAGTATTCACAATTTGAGTCGTCAACCATGTCCTACATATCAAATCACAGTAGGCAGTTCCAGATTTCAAAATTTCATATATATATATATATATTAACTACTCAAAAATATATATATCAAAATAGCACCCCACATAATAACTATGGTGCGAGCATACTCTACTATCCAAACCCCATATCACTCACATCAAGGGGAATACAAATTCGGAATCACTCTCGAATTGTATTAACACAAACACAAACTATAGGTTCCAAGTCCCTTAGGACCGTCTGAACTATCACTGCGATAACCTGTACCAAGGATACCTATACACAAACAAAATGAGGCGAAGCATAGATTCCAAGTCTCTAAGAGGAAAGCACATACCCGCATCTCTTAGGACCGTCTAAACTATCATTCCGATAGCCTGTACCAAGGATATCAATCTTCTAGGGTACAAGTCAATATCCCCCATAAAGGTCCCATCGAGATAAGACTGTCCCAGAGCGGAAACCTCAGGGATAGCAAGTAGCGTGGGCATGATTTTCACACATAGATAGTATATTCATACACAATCATATAACTATACTCATATTACCATATCAACAATGGGTAAATTCTCAATTCCCATAATTACGTCATTTGCATTTATTTCTCATTATATAGCTATCACGTATAACCATTCACATCTTACTTTAATTTGAGGAACTTTTCCACTTACTACATAACGCTCATGGATTCTATCCTCCCAAGTATAAAATTCAGTAGGTATACACATTTGTCCCAAAGTAACTCTCTTACGTGTCTCTCTCTCTTTAAATCATAAATTTACCGACCCTTATGTAATTATCCCAAAATACAATCTTTGCCCGACATCGAGGGTCCCAAAATCCATTCACATGTCCTACTGGTCTCCCCTATCTCCCAAAACATTTCATTAAGGATGCCCAAGAATTTTCTCACAATAAATTGAATTTAACTCATTTAATAAGGGAAATAGGAGTCTTCCAGGAGGGGTCGATCGATCGAGGTTTGGGGCTCGATCGATCGATCGAAGCTCTGGGCTCGATCGATCGATCAAACAGGTCTGCGAAAACTGCAGAATTGCAGTTACGGGTTTCATCTCCAAACACCAACAATTTCCATCCTTTCTAATCCCAATCGACCCAGAATTTATACTACTAACCCTATATCATCATAATAGGTATTTTCAACGTAAAGCATGTGGATTTCTATGATTCAATCATGGATTAACAGCCCCAATTTTATACAAAAATCTTAAGAACCCTAAATTCTCTTAAACATGGTTCTAACAATTATTTCCAGAATTCTCTTCTTATACACATCATAATTTCGTGGTTTAAATTCCTCTACATGGCAAGGGTTTCCAAAATTATCAATTAGACCCATACTACATGGATTTTCCTATCATAAATCGGGTTTTCCTCTATTAAAACTCATCTTAATTACTCCTAAACTAATATGAAAGATGCACCAACGAAAATAGCAAGATAAACACTTGCCTGGGATTTTCGACGTTCTGATTTGGCATAGAATTCGGTATGGTTGTGTTCCCCGTCTCGCGATCTACGCGCTGGCGGTGGCGGCGGTGCAAACGGTTGAGTTTCGGGCCTTTAATTTTCCTTGAGAGCTCTCTCCTTCCTCTCCCATGGCCGTCACTTGTGTTTAGAGTTTCTAACCCTAGAAGGTAACCTAGGTATCTGATATAACTCTTCTAATTTTCGTGGGTTTAATTACCCAAAAATGTAAAATGACCAAAATGCCCTCCCGGGTTACTAATTCGGCCTAAAAATGCCCCGAGACCCAAACTAAAATCCCGGGTACACTTTTCTGACTATCTCGACCCTTTCGGACGCGTTTCCGCACTCAAAATGACCATCCAAACAACTTATAAAATATTCACTTTTATTAATTCACATTTAGTCCCGACACGACGCAGGCGCGTCCAGACTTAAATTTCCAAAATCGCCATTTTATTCACACGTGACAATATTATAAAATAAATCTCATATATTACTATACTCATCCAGTAATATGCAGCAAATAACAAATTTCCAATAATTACTAACTCTCGTCACGTTAGTAAATATTTAAAGCAATATTCCGGATTAAAATTAAATTAATTTATCTCAATTAAATTTAATAAATCCCATAATTTAAAAGCTATAAAAATATGGGGTATTACATACTTCCCCCCTAATAACGGAATTTCTTCTCGAAATTAGGAAAACAAGGCATACCTGGTAAGAACAAATCTGGATATCTCTCGTCAGTATGCAAACTATCTACATAGTACGATTCTCCATCATTATAGATTTTTTTTCCTCACAGCAACATCGTTTTACATTCTCATTGGAGACACTTCACATTGTGGTCCCAACTGACAACATTCACATAGGTCACGCCTATACGTTATAAATTTCATTATCTCACTAACATTAGGAGGCCGCACCTCACTACATGACAAATACTCGGATTTATTCATATACAAAACTCCCATTCTGAGAAAATATTATGAACATTTGATCACTCTTGCTCGCCTAAACAGTCGTGGAATTCTACCACAGTTATCGGATGTTCTCTCGACCGATCCAAAAATTCTAATTATCTACTCTCCTTTAAACATACG
Source organism: Sambucus nigra (assembly GCA_949130495.1). Classification (NCBI taxonomy): domain Eukaryota; kingdom Viridiplantae; phylum Streptophyta; class Magnoliopsida; order Dipsacales; family Adoxaceae; genus Sambucus; species Sambucus nigra. The sequence goes on along the minus strand of OX422212.1, from coordinate 12,468,536 downwards.
GAAGGAGAATAGTCGAGGTTCTTCCATAATAAAACCTTAATAAGTACCTTGTACGCGACAAACAGGTATGAGTGCTTCTACAGAGCATTCTTGAAATCATCGTATCAAGATTCCAAAATCTCCTTTACGTGGCTCCACAAATTTTTAATCACCGTGCGCTCATTCCCTGGCTAAGGGTGATACATCCTACTCGAAACAAAATCTTTTCTCCGATGGTTCCTGAAATCCCATATCAAAGGTGGGATTCACTAAATCTCATCCTGATTTAGAAATTTATACTGCGCCGGACCATGCACTGGTGCGATCCTTCCTTTCAAAGGAAGTCTGGGGCATACTAGTTAATATTGTAAGCCAGCCCAAAGGAATATCAATCACTTCCTTCTCGGCGACTTAATTCACATGTTCGGGATAAACCCTTGATCTTGTTTTGAGGATGGAAACCCATCCAAGAACTTAACCGGCTTTACCGACCTCTTCCAAGTTCAGGAATTTTCGATAAACACCAAAATTCTTTGGTTGCTTCTCCTCTTTCAACCAAACCTTACCTATGGGCAGTGCATGTAGAGACTACTCACTACGTCTCGCTAAACATCGATTCTTCCCTTGAAATGTCTCACATTAAGTGACACGTAATACTCCCCTTCCTTCCTTGTAGTATGCCGAAAGTTCCACCCGTGCTCTTCTCTCCACGAAGCGCACTTCTGGAACTCTTATACCATACTAACATCATTACTCTTTATATGCGCAAGTCGTTCTCACACTTGGCTAATAAAAATTCCGCTCCGGGTGTGCTTTATAATAATTAAATTCTACCCTATTCAAGGAATACCAATTCTTGAATGGCTTCCCAAAGCCTTCCAATCAAGTTAGGGCGTGCTATTCTAATTGCACACTTATGTATGGATTATCGCCCCTCATGTGACGTTTAATCCAATCTATCACTTCCACTTCGTTATACTAGTCCCACAAACATTTATTTCACACGTCTATTACCACGTCCCTTCGACTCGGACTATTTTGACTGCATCTAACCCAGATGCCCACATTTTTGCAACACCCCGACCGCCCTGGGAGAGCTAACGGTGGATACTCTTATGTAGGACTAACTAAATTCAACGGAATAAAAGGAATAGGGCATTCAAATTCCGTGACAATAAAAGAGGAATAATAATTCTCAACCTTCCTCAGATAAGTACAACAATTTCTCACATAGGTACAACACCCAAAATAAATCACTAACGCTCTATTCATCAAAATGATTACAGGTTATCTCTTTTGTATAGTATAAGGTTCTTTCTAGATAATCCATGCTAAAAATCATTCCAACTCTTTATTCACCTTGTGCTCTGTATGCGGTTATGACATTTGGGTACTCTCAATCACCCTAGAAATCAAAATTCTTAAATTCTCTTTATCATAGTTCCACCCCTCAACTCGTGGGGATAACTTTCAATGCTTTCCTACCATAAAAATCCGCCCCAATGACCTTAAAACAAAATTCAACTCCCAACTTACATACATAATTACTTGATCCCATTTCGATCAGGGTACCAAACTCATGGAATAGTGACCAAACGTCTCCCTATTTCCAACCTTACGCTAAGTTTCATGCGTGGGATTTCTCGCAAAGCGAAATCCAAACAAGGAACCCCCCCGATACACTACTACCTAGCATTGTCGGTTATCGAAATCCGTTAGGTCCTCCGTCCATAGTATATACCCCTTTATTCCGTCCCTTGACAGAAAAGTTACAATTTCTCCCGTAATTATGCTTAACAAAGAACGTTTCACTAGTTGCACTATTGTTCAGTATAGGTTGGTGGTAATAGCATTCCATAAACCTCGAATACATACAATCGGAATTCTCGAAATTCCTTTCCCTAACAATAAGGGTAAAAATATTAACTCCCACATACCTAAAGTATGAATATAACAATGCACTTTTCCTATCACTAGGTCCGGAGTGCTAAACATAATACTGAGTCAAATCTTTTCGCTCAATGATAAATCCCGATACATACGGAATTATATTGACAAAGTTTATACATACATTGGAATCGAATATCTCGAGCCCACTATCTCCTTCGAGGTCTCTTGGATAGATAATATAAGTGCGAGTCCAACATTCTTATAGGTAAAGCCTCTCCAAAACAAACATAAAACATGTTGCACCAATGCAACTACTCCGATAGCCTGGCAATAAATTCCCACTATCATACTTCCCATTTTTATAACCTTTTAACAAAGATAATATCATACTCGTGTATCGCATCACTATAACGAGTAACCTTAATAAAGTACAAAACTTGTTAATATACTCATCCATCCTCCGCGGATAGCACTAAAGAAAAATCCCGCTACACTAGGGAAAAATATTCACATAATGGTAACACTTATAATTATATGCATTAAACCAGTCTCACATGCTAATCTAGCAATGAACAAAATATGGTGACTCGCTCGTGTCACATAAACACGCCGCATCCTCTAAGGATACAACCTATACTCCCAACCTGGCAATCATCTTGACTGCACAAATGGTTTTCGGACGTAACACGTCTGCCCAAACCAAAACAAAATATTTTTAATCGTTGCCTTTTACTAGGCACCGTATTCTTGTCCTTTTTCTCATTTTGGAACATATTATCGTGAGCGATCCCTCTCCGCACAAAATACCTCAGTCCATAATCCACTTACCACCTGTCCTACTAGCCAGGTTAGGATTTGTCCTCCTCTCGGACTTTAGTAGACTCGATTCCTGTTAGCCATCCCGGTTGTTCCATAGCTTTTTAGGCCATAAAGATCATGTTACTATCTATAATAGTACTTACTGAATTTACCATCACTTGGTAAGAATTTAACTATCTAAAGCATTTAAATGGTTTTCCTGATGTGTATCCACATCCTTTTGTGGTGCTATACCACCATCGTTGCATTCAGTCTCATTCTTGACTAAATTCTTCGATTCCTTTAACTTCCCTCACAAGGAAGCGTTATCATTTATTCTGACAAAATATGACAATGTCAACCTCTGAATCGTTCGTCCATCAGAATTTCCTCCTCGAGTTTTATCAACTATTATTACGAGTTGGTCTTCCGCTTGGAGTCGTTTCCCCCACTTGTATCTACATCTTCCGATACAAAATTCGCTAATGGTTAAGATTTATATTCACGAATGGACCCCTGACATGCCCTCTCTCAATGAGTTCAGAACCTCATTTGCTTCTAATCCTGAACCGTTAAGGAAGGAGCATACGGTCAGCACTGTACCTAAGGTTCTCCTATAGGTATAGCATTCCTCTTCTAAAATTGGTGGTTGACTCCAACCATTATAATTTCGTCCCGAAAGCCAAGAAAATTTTCTCTAAATTTTCACTTTCAGTTTGCCACACTCCGTCCTACATTTACGCCTTTGGATACCTTACCTCCTTTGGTAAAGACACATACAATTTTCGCATTTCTAAAATTTCCCATTGATAGTCGCTACACGTTTTTGTAATATGTTGGGTAAGTTTACCCCCACACCTCATTTGACTATAATAGCAATTGAAAATCATTGTTGTACCTTAGTCGCCTTTATAGTCGTCGCTTCTCATGCCACAATGGAGGTGACCTCGACTACGGTCATCATCCTCGGATATATTTCATCATCTCAACTGAGCCCTGCCCCTGATGTACGCTTAACGGTCCTCTTCTGACATCCGTCATCGCTCGGTACACGCACACCTCCGAACGAAATTAGATTTCACTAATGTATACAAATTATAGCAGCAGAACGAAATCTCGTCAAAGGAATTGACAATCCTAAACATAGGGCTCTATAACAAACAAAGCAACGCTGAAAGCATAATAAGCCGTACAGATCCAAAGGACACTAGAACCTAATGCTCTAATACCACCTGTGACACCCCGCCTAATTAAATACCGGGCGATCACTCCTTTATTAAATTAAAATCAAGGTGAACAGTTGGTTCATTCTTAGCATCACTGTCGTAAAAATACTTTTCCAATTTAAACACCCTAAATAATTAAGTTAAGTGTCAAAACCATTTTCATACATACTTTCCATTTTTTATTTAAAGAAAAATCATTTGTTTTATTAACAACATTCAATGAGTAAGAATCACACCACATTAAATTCTGCAACATAATCCAATTAATTTAATACATTCGTCAATCAAATGTCAACATACGAAATCTAAAGTCACACATCCAAACTGAATAAATCCCATAGTAACAATACTGGAAATAACTGAAATACAAATGTACAATAACAACGGAATAATGGAAAGAGCTACACATGCCCAACTAGATGAAAGTACTAAGAGTGGATCCGAATGAACGAAGTCGTCTAATCAATAGACCTGCAACTCCCACCTAAGCTGCAGCGCGTTCCTTCCAAGAGATCCTAAGCAAGACGCCCCTGTGGCTGGGCACCTGTAATACATACATATATATACAAGAGAGAGAGGGAGAGAAAAACGGGTCAGAGCCCGAAAGTGTGTTTGGTTTAAAATACGTTTAGCAAGTATTTAAATTGATACAGGCCAATGCAACAACATATTAGTGCGACACTCTCTTAAGAAATTCTCACCTCTCTTCTAATGTGCACACCTATCGCACTAACCTTCCCAACGGTTTGTGTTATCATTTATCGCACCACTCTTCCCAATGATTTAACTTATCTTAGATTACTCGTAAGATTCCAAATTTCATGATTCAATAGTTTGAAAAGAATATTTCAATTTGTAACCAAAGTTCTCATTTTGACTTTATTAATCAATAAATCTTTCCAATTTCATATTATACTTTCTCAAAACAAGTATTTACAATTTGAGTCGTCAACCATGTCCTACATATCAAATCACAGTAGGCAGTTCCAGATTTCAGAATTTCATATATATATATTAACTACTCAAAAATATATATATATCAAAATAGCACCCCACATAATAACTATGGTGCGAGCATACTCTACTATCCAAACCCCATATCAATCACATTAAGGGGAATACAAATTCGAAATCACTCTCGAATTGTATTAACACATACACAAACTATATGTTCCAAGTCCCTTAGGACCGTCTGAACTATCACTGCGATAGCCTGTACCAAGGATACCTATACACAAACAAAATGAGGCTAAGCATAGATTCCAAGTCTCTAAGAGGAAAGCACATACCCGCATCTCTTAGGACCGTCTGAACTATCATTCTGATAGCCTGTACCAAGGATATCTATCTTCTAGGGTACAAGTCAATATCCCCCATAAAGGTCCCATCGAGATAAGACTGTCCCAGCGCGGAAACCTCAGGGATAGCAAGTAGCGTGGGTATGATTTTCACACATAGATAGTATATGCATACAGAATCATATAACTATACTCATATTACCATATCAACAATGGGTAAATTCTCAATTCCCATAATTACGTCATTTGCATTTATTTCTCATTATATAGCTATCACGTATAACCAGTCACATCTTACTTTAATTTGAGGAACTTTTCCACTTACTACATAACGCTCATGGATTCTATCCTCCCAAGTATAAAATTCAGTAGGTATACACATTTGTCCCAAAGTAACTCTCTGACGTGTCTCTCTCTCTTTAAATCATAAATTTACCGACCCTTATGTAATTATCCCAAAATATAATCTTTGCCCGACATCGAGGGTCCCAAAATCCATTCACATGTCCTACTGGTCTCCCCTATCTCCCAAAACATTTCATTAAGGATGCCCAAGAATTTTCTCACAATAAATTGAATTTAACTCATTTAATAAGGGAAATAGGAGTCTTCCAGGAGGGGTCGATCGATGGAGGTTTGGGGCTCGATCGATCGATCGAAGCTCTGGGCTCGATCGATCGATCAAACAGGTGTGCGAAAACTGCATAATTGCAATTACGAGTTTCATCTCCAAACACCAACAATTTCCATCCTTTCTAATCCCAATCGACCCAGAATTTATACTACTAACCCTATATCATCATAATAGGTATTTTCAACGTAAAGCATGTGGATTTCTGTGATTCAATCATTGATTAACAGCCCCAATTTTATACAAAAATCTCAAGAACCCTAAATTCTCTTAAACATGGTTCTAACAATTATTTCCAGAATTATCTTCTTATACACATCATAATTTCGTGGTTTAAATTCCTCTACATGGCAAGGGTTTCCAGAATTATCAATTAGACCAATACTACATGGATTTTCCTATCATAAATCGGGTTTTCTTCTATTAAAACTCATCTTAATTACTCCTAAACTAATATGAAAGATGCACCAACGAAAATAGCAAGATAAACACTTGCCTAGGATTTTTGACGTTCTGATTTGGCGTAGAATTCGGTATGGTTGTGTTCCCCGTCTCGCGATCTACGCGTTGGCGGTGGCGGCGGTGCAAACGGTTGAGTTTCGGGCCTTTAATTTGCCTTGAGAGCTCTCTCCTTCCTCTCCCATGGCCGTCACTTGGGTTTAGAGTTTCTAACCCTAGAAGGTAACCTAGGTATCTGATATAACTCTTCTAATTTTCGTGGGTTTAATTACCCAAAAATGCCCTCCCGGGTTACTAATTCGGCCTAAAAATGCCCCGAGACCCAAACTAAACTCCTGGGTACACTTTTATGACTATCTCGACCCTTCCGGACGCGTTGGCTCACTCAAAACGACCATCAGAACAACTTATAAAATATTCACTTTTATTAATTCACATTTAGTCCTGACACGACACAGGCGCGTCCCGACTTAAATTTCCAAAATTGCCATTTTATTCACACGTGACAATATTATAAAATAAATCTCATATATTACTATACTCATCCAGTAATATGCAACAAATAACAAATTTCCAATAATTAGTAACTCTCGTCACGTTAGTAAATATTTAAAGCAATATTCCGGATTAAAATTAAATTAATTTATCTCAATTAAATTTAATAAATCCCATAATTTAAAAGCTATAAAAATACGGGGTATTACAGTCTCCCAATTTCATAGTATGACGATAATTTGTAAAAATCACACTTAGACTTAAAAACAAGTCGTTAAAGGGTGAAAACCCAAACCAACCCCCCATCGACCCCATAGGAGGCACGAATACCTCCCACGGGACCAATGTAACTTGTAGGAACTGAACGCGTAGTCTCGGGTCTCCCGGTTTGAGAGTATGACGATGATTTGTAAAAATCACACTTAGACTTAAAAACAAGCCGTTAAAGGCTGAAAACCCAAACCAGCCCCCCAAACGACCCCGTAGGAGGCACAAACACCTCGTACGGGATCAATGTAACTTGTAGGAACTGACCGCGTAGTCCCGAGTCTCCCGGTTTGAGAGTATGATGATAATTTGCAAAAATTACACTTATACTTAAAAACAAGCCATTAAAGAGTGAAAACCCAAACCAGCCCCCCAAACGACCCCGTAGGAGGCACGAACCCCTCTTACAGGACCAATGTAACTTGTAGGAACTAACCGCGTAGTCTCGGGTCTCTCGGTTTGAGAGTATGACAATAATTTATAAAAATCACACTTAGACTTAAAAACATGCCGTTAAAGGGTGAAAACCCAAACCATCCCCCCAACGACCCCGTAGGAGGCGCGAACACCTCGCACGGGACAAATGTAACTTGTAGGAACTGACCGCGTAGTCCCGAGTTTCTCGGTTCGAGAGTATGAAGATAATCTGCAAAAATCACACTTAGATTTAAAAACATTCCGTTAGAGGGTGAAAACCCAAATCAGCCCCCCAACGACCCCGTAGGAGGCACGGACACCTCGCACGGGACCACTATAACTTGTAGGAACTGACCGCGTTATCCCGGGTCGCTCGGTTTGAAAGTATGACGATAATCTGCAAAAATCATACTTAGAGTTAAAAACATGCCGTTAAAGGGTGAAAACCCATACCAGCCTCCCATCGACCCCGTATGAGGCCCGAAAACCTTGCACGGGACCAATGTAACTTGTAGGAACTTACCTTGTAGTCTCGGGCCTCTCGGTTTGAGAGTATGATGATAATTTGCAAAAATCACTCTTAGGCTTGAAAACATGCCGTTAAAGAGTGAAAACCCAAACCATCCCCTAAACGACCCCGTAGGTGTCACGAACAGCTCGCACGGACAAATGTAACTTGTAGGTACTGACCGCGTAGTCCCGAGTTTCTCGGTTTGAGAGTATGACGATAATCTACAAAAATCACATTTAGATTTAAAAGCATGCCGTTAAAGGGTGAAAACCCAAATCAGCCCTTCAACGACCCCGTAGGAGGCACGAACACCTCGTACGGGACCAATGTAACTTGTAAGAACTGACCGCGTAGTCCCGGGTCTCCCAGTTTGATAGTATGACGATAATTTGCAAAAATCATACTTAGAGTTAAAAACATGCCGTTAAAGGGTGGAAACCCATACCAGCCCCCCAAACAACCCCGTAGGAGGCACGAATATCTCGCACGGGACCAATGTAACTTGTAGGAACTGAACGCGTAGTCCCGGGTCTCCCGGTTTGAGAGTATGATGATGATTTGTAAAAATCACACTTAGACTTAAAAACAAGCCGTTAAAGGGTGAAAACCCAAACCAGCCCCCCGTCGACATCGTAGCAGGCCCGAACACATCCCACGGGACCAATGTAACTTGTAGGAACTGACCGCGTAGTCCCGGGTCTCTCGGTTTGAGAGTATGACGATAATCTGCAAAAATCACACTTAGAGTTAAAAACATGTCGTTATAGGGTGAAAATCCAAACCAGCCCACCAACGACCCCGTAGGAGGCACGAACACCTCGCATGGGACCAATGTAACTTATAGGAACTGGCCGCATAATCCCGGGTCTCCCGGTTTGATAGTATGATGATAATTTGCAAAAATCACACTTAGACTTCAAAACAAGCCGTTAAAGGGTGAAAGCCCAAACCAGCCCCCAAACAACCCCGTAGGAGGCACGAACACCTCGCACGGGACCAATGTAACTTGTAGGAACTGACCACGTAGTCTCGGGTCTCTCGGTTTGAGAGTATGACGATAATTTGCAAAAATCACTCTTAGACTTAAAAACATGCCGTTAAAGAATGAAAACCCAAACCAGCCCCCCAAACGACCCCGTAGGGGGCATGAACAGCTCGTACGGGACCAATGTAACTTGTAGGAACTGACCGCGTAGTCCCGGGTCTCCTGATTTCATAGTATGACGATAATTTGCAAAAATCACACTTAGACTTAAAAACAAGCCGTTAAAGGGTGAAAACCCAAACCAACCCCCCATCGACCCCGTAGGAGGCACGAATACCTCGCACGGGACCAATGTAACTTGTAGGAACTGAACGCGTAGTCCCGATTCTCCCAATTTGAGAGTATGATGATGATTTATAAAAATCACACTTAGACTTAAAAACAAGTCGTTAAACGGTGAAAACCCAAACCAGCCCCCCAAACGACCCGGTAGGAGGCACGAACACCTCGCACTGGATCAATGTAACTTGTAGGAACTGACCGTGTAATCCCGAGTGTCCCGGTTTGGGAGTATGATGATAATTTGCAAAAATCACACTTAGACTTAAAAAACAAGCCATCAAAGAGTGAAAACCCAAACCAGCCCCCAAACGACCCCGTAGGAGGTACAAACCCCTCTCACAGGACTAATGTAACTTGTAGGAACTAACCGCGTAGTCTCGGGTCTCCCGGTTTGAGAGTATGACGATAATTTACAAAAATCACACTTAGACTTAAAAACATGCCGTTAAAGGGTGAAAACCCAAACCAACCCCCCAATGACCCCGTAGGAGGCACGAACACCTCGCACGGGACTAATGTAACTTGTAGGAACTGACCGCGTAGTCCCGGGTCTCTCGGTTTGAGAGTATGACGATAATTTTCAAAAATCACACTTAGACTTAAAAACAAGCCGTTAAAGGGTGAAAACCCAAACCGGCCCCCCAAACGACCCCGTAGGAGGCACGAACACGTCGCACGGGACCAATGTAACTTGTAGGAACTGACCGCGTAGTCCCGGGTCTCCTGGTTTGAGAGTATGATGATAATTTGCAAAAATTACACTTATACTGAAAAACATGCCGTTAATGGGTGAAAACCCAAACTAGCCCCCCAACGACCTCGTAGGAGGCACGAACACCTTACACGGGACTGATGTAACTTGTAAGAACTGATCGTGTAGTCTCAGGTCTCCCGGTTTGAGAGTATGATGATAATTTCCACTCATATATTTAATTTTATAGTTTGAGTAAACAAAAAATTTGCAAATTATTGGGTTACTAATATCGTATCTTTTTTGTATCCTATTTTTTTTTTGCAGGATAACAGTATATCGTTGGCATTTATTCACGTGGAACACACAGAGAACTCAATGGTTTACAACAAGGGATTTATTCATGATTCCATTTTTTTGTGTCATGGCTGTGCGGTATTTTGTTGTTTTATTGTTGAGTTTTATGTCCATGTAGGATTTTGTAAGTTAATTGTTATATATTGTGGCCGTGCGGGCTTTATATTAGGCAAGTTTTCTATTAACAAGTTTTGGAATGTTCAAAAAATAGAGAAAACTCTGCCCAATTTTTTTGGGGCATGTGAACTATTAAAGACTTGTAATATTTTGAAGTTTGTATGTACATTAATTTATTAAAAACGTGCAATATTATTAATTTGTGAATTTTATGCTTTCAAATATTTTTTTTTATAAAAAATTTGGCACAGTTCAAAACCGTGACAAAAGTGTATCATAAGTTGGCACGATTTTGAACTGTGCCAAAAAATTTTAAACTGTTCTGAATCTGGCACAGTTAAAAACTGTGCCAAAAGTGTGCCAGAAATATCAAATTCTGGCACGGTTTAAAGTGTGCCAGAAGTGTTCCTGTTTGTCCAAATCTGGCACAGTTAAAAACTGTACCAAAAGTGTGCCAGAAATATCAAATTCTGGCACGGTTTAAAAGTGTGCCAGAAGTGTTCCTGTTTGACCAAATCTGGCACACTTTTGAGCCGTGCCAGAAAAAATTGCCATTTTGGAACACCTGATTCTGGCACAGTTCAAAACCGTGCCAGATTTGATCTGACACAGTTTTAAACCGTGCCAGATTCCTGTTTTTGGTGTAGTGTAATGGGTGATAACCCGGGATACAGTATTGTTGTTAGGTACGCTAATGGGTCTTAGCCCGGGGGTGCAGTATTATATATAGTGCAGATGTGACTATACGTATATATGTACGTGAGTTTGTGAATCAACCTTCTGTTTATAGCTTGTAGAGATGGGCATGTATATTTATAAAGTAAATCTGAAGAGTATATTCGGTTTATTATGAAAATGGGAAAATATACTAATTGGCTATTCGACATAGGCTAATTTGATAACGTATTGTATGGGCGATACGGGTTTACTAATGGTGAGAATAAATACTATTAGGATGAATTCAGACTAGTTATATTGGGTGGTATAGCTACGGAGAAAATGAAATATACATTTGGCGTGCATAATAGAAGAGAGGTGAGAATCTCATGTGAGAGTTCGAACTAACATGCACTTGATACTTGCTTTATTGCAAATTTAAAATAATTTCTTAAATAAATATTTTTACACATCGAGCTCTGAACCGATTCTTGTATCTCTTCTCTCTCTCTTGCTATATGTATGTATTATATTAGGTGCTCAGCCACAGGGACACCAGGCTTAGAGACTCGGATTGCTTGGTGTGATGCAGCTCTTGTGGAAGCTCTAGGTCTTCGTATTAGACGCATCAATCATTTCATTTCCATTCTTTATAGACATTCTCTTTAAGGCACGTGTCGCCCATTCCTTAGACAATTTTCAGAGATTATGTTCAGTTTGCTTTTAATTCATTTTCATTTGGATTGTTAGTTATTATGGTTTTGGTTTAAAAGTTGTGAACTGGAATGTTTTATCCAGTCTTATCTATTTCAGCATGTGATTCTGATTCAGTATTTATATTAATTAATTATGCGTGGATGGTTTATATTTAATTTCTTAGTTTGGTAATTAAATGGTTTTAAATTAAAAAGGAAAAAAAATGTTTTGACACTTAGTTTAATTATATTACGTGGTTAAATGAGTTATTATGTTTTCGACAGTGATGCTAAGAATGAACCAACCGAACATTCTGTTTTAAATTTGATAAAGGAATGATCACCCGATTTTAATTGGGCGTGGTGTCACAGGTGGTATCAGAGCATCAGGTTCTAGTGTTCTTTAGGATTTGTACGGCTTACTATGTTTTCAGCTTTGCATCCTTTGATATAGAGCCCAATCTTTAGGACTGTTGTGATCTTAATTTTTGCATTTACGTCTTCAGCTATTTTAGATTTAGTAATAACTGTGGAATAATAAAATTATTTCTCGTCTCAAATGCCTCCTCGACGTGCACCAAGAGACCGACATGCCCAACCAGATTAGTCGGCAGTACATGCTCAGGGGACAATGAACGCATCAGAGGTTGTCGCGATAGTTGCACAAATGGTGAATGCATCCTTAACGGTGGTAAAGCAGGCCATATCCCAAGTTCAGGCAGTAGCACCAGTTCTAGTTCATCCGTTTCCCACTGCATGGGAAAGATTGAGGGAGTCCTTTCAGAGGGCATGTCCCCCTAGAGTTTATGGGCAGTTATGATGTGGTTATTGCTAGTTAGTGGAAGAAGGACATACATTGACACCTTCATATGTATGGGTGCACATAGAATAAGAGGCAAGTTTTGGCTACCTTCAAGCTGAGAGGGGCAACCTTACAGTGGTGGGAGTCCACTACTACTACTACCGAGGAGCGATATTTAATGACGATCAATGATTTCTAGATGCGGTTCGACCGCAAGTACTTTCCTTCTACCGTCAACACCGAGATGATACGAAAACTCTTAGACCTCACCCAAGAAGGGAGAACATTTACGAAATATGAGGAGGAGTTCACGTGATTGAGAAACATGGTACCGGATGAGGTGCCTACTGAGGAGAAGCGCATTCAGATGTTCATGTATGGCTTGACATGGAGGATACGCCAACATCTATTGGGTAACCTTTCCCTACACTCATATCCCGACATTTTGAATACAGCCTTATTGCATTATCAGGACAACCTCTTCCATGCTAAGGGAAGCAAGTGAGTGGGAGAGCCCAGCCAGTTGGGCAAGACAGGGGGAGGTAGTGCCAGTGGGGTACCAGTTGAGCAGAGGCAGAGGCAGGGTTCCCAGCAAGAGGAGCCTGCTAAGAGGTTTCATTTTGGAAGTTTCAGGCATGGTCATGGGGGTTGGAGGCAGGGACACCAGGGCCAGCCATAGGGTCAGGAGAAAGGCCAGCCATAGGGCCAACAGTAGGGCCAGTAGGGCCAAGGTAAGGGTGGTAACTACCAACAGGGCTTAGGTTATCAGGGACAGAGGGGAGGAAACTTCATCAGGAAATGTTATACTTGTGGTAAGACTGGCCATAAGAAACAGGAGTGCTCCTATAAGGACAGAGTTCCTCAGTAGCAAGGTGCTCACAAGGAGCCCCAGAGACCTATTTTTCCCTCCACCCTAACAGCACCAGCTCTAGTTCCAGTTTTTCTCGCAGTTTCGATGCAGCAGGGGCAGTTGCAGTATGGACGTGTCTATAATGTCCACCAGGCCACAGTTTCGCAGGTACCACTCGCAGTGGAGGGTAAGTTTTCTATCCATGGTACTTTGGGTCGTATTTTATTTGACACGGGGGCATCATACTCCTTTATAGCCACTAACTTTGCACGAGCCACTGGGTTGTTAGGCATGACAGAGAGTACAGTGACATGTGTAGACTCACCATTGGGTAATGGGTCGATGATTTTCTTCATATGACGGGGAGTAGGCATAGAGATTGGCAGTTTGATTTTACCGACTGATACGATAGTGCTAAATATGTGTGAGTACGACGCCATTATTGGCATGTATTGGCTAGTCGAGTATAGGGCCATGATTGATTGCTTGAGTAGGAGTATTGTGTTCTCCATTCCGGACTAGGAGATGTTCTTAGTGGCGATGCCTCATTCCGAGGGAGGGTCGTCTACCCACTTGTTTTATATAGAGGATGAGACCTCGGCAGTAGTGGTTCCACTCGATTCAATACTGGTCGTCTGCGAGATTATTGATGTATTCCAGGATACACCGGGGTTACCTCCGAGTAGGGAGATCGAGTTTATGATAGACTTAGCACCAGGAACTCGTCCGATAGCACGTGCGCCTTACCGTTTAGTTTCGGTAGAGATGAGGGAGTTACGGGATCAGATATAATAGTTGTTGGGATAGGGCTTCATCTGTAGGAGTACCTCGCCTTGGGGTGCCCCAATTCTGTTTGTGAAGAATAGGGATAGGTCCCTATGACTTTGTATAGATTATCAGGAGCTTAACAAAGTCACGATACGGAATAAGTATCCATTGCCTCGCATCGATGACTTGTTTGACCAGCTGAGAGGACCGGCCCACTTCTCGAAGATAGACTTGAGATGTAGGTACCATCAACAACGCATTAGAGAGCAGGACATGGCTAAGACTGGTTTTTTGACGAGGTATAGTTCGTATGAATTTAGGGTTATGCCATTTGGGCTAACCAAAATGCCAGTAGTATTTATGGACTTGATAAATAGAGTATTCAGAGAGTTCCTAGATTAGTATTTATTCCTGCACCAAGGAGGAGAATGTCGAGCACTTATGTATGGTTCTGCAGAACTTACGAGAGCATGAGTTGTAAGCCAAGTATGAAAAATGTGAATTTTGGCAGCGGGAGGTACAGTTTTTGGGACACATTGTATCAGAGAAAAGGATATTTGTGGACCCTAGTAAGGTTTCAGTGGTGAGGGAGTGGGGATATCCCATGACACCGACAGAGTTGCGAAGTTTTCTGGGATTAGCCGGATCCTACAGACGGTTTATTCGGGGATTCTCGAAGATTGCTATTCCGATGAAAAATCTGACTCGTAAGGGTGTGTCATTTATTTAGGATGACTCATGTCAGTTGGCATTCGATGAGCTAAAGGAGAAGTTGACTTCAGCACCCGTATTAGCACTTCCCAGGGTAGGAGTGGAGTACCTTGTCTGCACTGATGCATCCTTATAGGGGCTTGGGGGAGTACTCCAGCAAGAGGAGCAAGCTATAGCTTTTGCTTCCCATAAGCTTAAGCCTCACGAGAATAATTACCCCACCCATGACTTAGAGCTAGCAGTAGTTGTATTTGCGCTTCGGATTTGGAGGCATTACTTACTGGGTAGTTTTGCTTATTTATAGACCACAAGTCACTGCAGTACTTGTTCATGCATAAAGAGTTGAATATGCTTCAGTGCAGGTGGCTTGAGATTGTAAAATATTATCAGTTTAAACTACACTATCACTCGGGTAAGGCTAATGTAGTTGCTGATGCATTAAGATGAAGGCTGATAGATGACACAGCAGAGGTGTGGAAGGAAAAATGGAAGGAATTAGGACTTCAGGATGTCGTGGCCCGATCATTTATGATTGCGACGATAGTTACGCATCAGATTCTTATGCGAGTAGTACATGCACAGACAGCGGATTTGTTCTATCAAGATCGGATTAGGCATCTTTTAGCCGTGGGAGCCGAGTCTTATTCAGTAAGTTCCAAGGGCGGTTTATACTTCAATGGGAGACTCGTTGTTCCAGAGAGGGAGGACCTTCGACATGGAGTGATGACGGAGTCGCATGGGTCCCGATTTTAGGTACATCCTGGTGGGGACAAAATGTACGAGGATATGAGGCGGCAGTATTGGTGGAGTGGG
Organism: Sambucus nigra; assembly: GCA_949130495.1. NCBI lineage: Eukaryota > Viridiplantae > Streptophyta > Magnoliopsida > Dipsacales > Adoxaceae > Sambucus > Sambucus nigra. Next base: position 12,452,777 of record OX422212.1, on the reverse strand, counting down.
ATGAAAATGGACATTGCATTAGTGAAAGTGGACCATCAGAGACCACCAGGTTTGCTTCAGCTGTTGGAGATTCCTATGGGGAAATGGGAAGGCATTTCCATGGATTTTATCACTGGGTTTTCCACTTTGCAGAGGGGGCATGATTCTATATGGGTCATTATGGATCGTTTGACGAAAGTAGCCGACTTTTTGCCCGTCAGAATAGACTATATGGCAGGAAAATATTCCCAGCTTTTTATTGCAGAGATAGTAAGAGTGAATGGTGTACCTCTTAATATCGTGTCAGACAAAGATAAGACTTTTGTGTCTCCTTTTTGGGAGAGTTTCCAGGAAGTTATGGGTACTAAGTTGCGGCTGAGTACATCGTTTCACCCGCAGACCGATGGGCTGACTGAGCGCACTAATCAGATGCTCGAGGACATGTTACGCATATGTATCCTTGATTTTGGTGGAGGTTGAGAGCAGTATCTTCCACTGGTGGAGTTTGCTTATAACAACTCCTATCAGTTTACGATTGGCATGGCCCCATTCGAAGCATTGTATGGTCGACCTTGTCCTTCCCCAGCATGCTGGCTAGAATTGGGAGACAACAAGTTACTTGGACCAGAGGTAATTCAGGATACATCGAGCAGGATCGAGATGATTCGGGATCACATACAGGTAGCCCAGGACAGACAGAAAAGCTAGGCCGATGCTAAAAGTTTCTTTCGAGAGTTCGCAGTGGGGGACTAGGTTTTATTGAGAGTATCTCTGATGAATGTATTAATAAGATTTGGGAAGAGAGGGAAGTTGGCTCCAAGATATGTAGGGACATTCTCTATTATAGAAAGGGTCGGACCAGTGGCTTACAGACTTGGGTTATTGGAGCACTTGCATAGTATCCATGATGTCTTCAACATTTCATCACTGAGGCGATACCTTTGGGATGAGTAGGCACACACTCACATTGCGATTGAGGAGATTGAGTTAAATCCATACAGTTCATATGAGGAGAGACCGGTGGCTATCCTAGATTATAGTGAGAGGAGGCTGAGGTCAAAGGTAGTTCCACTTGTCCGGTTGCAGTGGAAGAATCACAATGTGGATGAGTCTACTTAGGAGCGTGAGACGGATATGCGTGAGAAATATCCAGATTTATTCATACCAGGTATGACTTATTTTTTTTTTAATTTAGGGATAAAATTCCTTTATTAGGTGGGAATTATGTAATACCCCATATTTTTTATGATTTAAATAATTATGGGATTAATTATTACAGTGGGATTAATTGAAATTAAATGTGAGAATTAAATTATTAATCAATCTGGATTTAATAAAAATAAATATTAACTAGCGTGCCAAGGGTTAATTCTTATTGATTTAATATTACTGTGCGATATGTAATACGGAACTATACACTTTGATAAATTGTCGAGAGAGAATAATACAGTAGTTTAGTGAATTAAGTTAGACGCGCATGGGAGTCGTGTCGGGACTAATTTAGTGGAATAAATATATTAATTATTTAGTAACTCGTATGGTCATTTCGAGTGTACCTTTGAGTCCGTAAGGGCCGGGATAGTCGAAATAGTATACCGGGGTGTTTAGTTTGGGTCCTGGGGCAATTTTAGGCCTAATCGGCACCCCGAGAGGGCATTATGGTAAATTGGATTTTTAGGCTTAATTAATGGACAACAATTAAGAGTTATATTATCAGCCAAAGAAAATCCATTAGGGTTAAAAACATACAAGAAGTAAGAACGACCATAGAAAGTGTGAGAGAGAGTTATTTCCAAGAGAGGAGGGCCAAATTGACACCACCTTGCACAACCACCACCACCACCGTGTAGATCGGGACAAGGTGAACACACCCATACCAACAACGTCAAGAGATTAGACGACAAATTAAAGGAAAGTATTTATAACTTGCTTTACTTTAGCGTTTATCATACTCGTGTTAGTAGATGATTGTTATGAACATGTTTTGGTTCATAAAAATGATGAAATTGAGGAATTTAGATATGTAAATTGATTCTGAGATTTGTTAAATTGAAACACTTCATGTATGTAGACTAGGAATCACATTTTGATGAACTTATGTGTAGAACAAATCTAGAAATTATGTGTTATAGAATATTAATTTGAAGAACTAGGGTTTTGATAAATTAAATTGGGGATTTCATGTGTTATGGATGATTCATAATGATTTCATGATTCTAGGATGTTAGAATTCATATATCACTGATGGGATTCGAATTAGGATTTTATGTTTGGAGTTTGGGTTGTTGAATTAGAGGTTTTAGGTTTAAAAAGGGTGGGAAAACGCTAAAAATCTAGGTAGAAGACGAAAAGCGCAATCTCCCGCGAAGTGGCTCGAAGTCGTTCAAGCGAGATTGCATCTCGCGCGAACTCTATCGAGAGACACGTGGCAGTCGTTCAAACAATATTCCATCTGGTTCGAGCGACAAAGTGAAATTTTAGAAATTTCTTAGAACCCAGTTTTGAGTGTATTGGTTTATGGAAGAGAGATAAATTACCAGATAATAAACTTAAGTAAGGCAGAATTACGGGAAAAGTATGAACGACTGAATACTTTAATTAATTAGGCATGGAGAGAATGTACCTTAGAGATTACGAGAGGAATAATAATCTCAATAATTGTTCTACGAAATCTTAAAATCAAAATACGTAAAAGAAGTATTTACGTAGGTGAGAGGAATACCTATAAATTATAATAGGATGTGTGTATGCCTATTATGTAATGTTATTATTATTAAAGGCACTAATGGGTGATAACCCGGGGGTGTAAGAATCTTATTATTAAGTGTACTAATGGGTGATAACCCGAGGGTACAAGAATGAATCATAAGAGTACTAATGGGTGATAACCCAGGGGTACAAGATTATTAAAATAAGTGTACTAATGGGTGATAACTCGGGGTTACATTATTGTGGTTAGGTGCATTAATGGGTCTTAGCCTTGGGTGCAGTGTTATAATATATATATATACACACACACACACACACACACACACACACACACATATAGGGAAGATGTGACTATACGTATATATGTACGTGAGTTTGTGAATCAACCTTCTGTGTATAGCTTGTAGTGATGGGCATGTATATTTATAAAGTAAATATTAAGAGTATAATCGATTTATTATGAAAACGGGAAAATATACTAATTAGCTATTCGACATAGGCTAATTTGATAACGTATTTTATGGGCGATACGGGTTTGCAAATGGTGAGAATAAATACTATTAGGATGAATTCAGACTAGTTATATTGGGTGGTATAGCTAAGGAGAAAATTAAATATACGTTAGGCGTGCACAATAGAAGAGAGGTGAGAATCTTATGTGAGAGTTCGAACTAGCATGCACTTGATAATTGCTTTATTGTAAATTTTAAATACTTGCTTAAATAAATATTTTTACACATCGGGCTCTGACCCGTTTCTTGTATTTCTTCTCTCTCTCTCTTGCTATATGTATGTATTATATCAGGTGCTCAGCCACAGGGACACTTGGCTTAGAGACTCGAATTGCTTGGGGTGATGCACTTCTTGTGGAAGATGTAGGTCTTCTTATTAGACTCATAAATCATTTCATTTCCATTCTTTATAGACATTCTCTTTCGGGCATGTGTCGCCCTTTCCTTAGACAGTTTTCAGAGATTATGTTCAGTTTGCTTTTCGTTCATTTTCTTTGGATTGTTAGTTATTATGATGTGGTTTAAGAGTTTTGAACTAGAATGTTTTTTCTACTCTTATCTATTTTAGCATGTCATTCTGATTCTGATTCAGTATTTATATTAATTAATTATGCGTGGATGGTTTATATTTAATTTCTTGGTTTGGTAATTAAATGGCTTTAAATTAAAAAGGGAAAAAAGTGTTTTGACATTTAACTTAATTATATTAGTTGATTAAAGGAGTTATTATGTTTTTGACAATGATGCTAAGAATGAACCAACCGAACATTCTATTTTAAATTTTGTAAAGGACTGACCACCCGATATTTAATTGGGCGGGGTGTCACACCAATTTGAAGAGGGATTGAGGGCTTGTGTCAAATTCATCCTCAACATCAAAGGAATCAGACTGTACAAATCTAATCAGGCAAGTTATTAGCTTCATTTCATTATAATTTGAAGTATTTCAATTCATATAATTATAAGTGTGTTTGAAAATTTATTTTTGGGTGGGTTTTGATATGAAATTGATTTTTGATAATTGGAGTAAGTTGTTTAGATTAATTACTCAATTGATGATGGACTATTATGTAGGATTGTTGGGATCTAAGTAAATTTCAAAACACGGTAGTTGAACTCATGTAATTTGGATTGATAGAATCGAATCTAGGATGAGATTCGGATGAACTGTTATAAACCCAAATCAGGAAATATTGGGGAATGTTATAAATTAATGATGTTTAAGGATCACTGTGATGATTAAAAGTTTTTTTAAGAGTAAACATATGATGAGGAGAACTGATTGAGTTCTGGATTGGAAAATTAAAAAGCTTAGTGTTTTAATAGTGGTAAAGAAATAGAATCAGAGAAGATGCTGAGACCTAATCGATCGATCGCTGGATCGATCGATGATCCTTTTCTTTTGGAAGTTTCGCCTAGTTGTTTATATATGCATGATTTTCTTTGGGGTTTGTTTTTTGGATTATTTATTTGATGAAAAATAAATATGGGGCTTATCTCCTAACGATTATAGGTTGATATAATTGGGATTAGGGGTGAGAAAAAGGTGTGACACATGATTAATGAATTGAGGGAAATAAATTCTAAAGTGCTAATTATGGGCTAAGTGAATGTGTCCGGGTATTGTAGTTGAGTGACACTACTTTAATAGATTAATTAATGTGAAATTAATTAAATTGAGAGTCGGGGACATAAACTTGGATATGTAACAACCCTCGATTCTGGGAGGCTCATTTTATACTAATTTTATCGCATAAGGTAATTATATAAAATGTGGGGAGTGGAGTAAATATTAATTGAATGAATTGAAGGTTAATATTTACTAGATTGATGCATATTTACTGTATGTGAAAGTAAATATTATCAGGTTGCATGTTTATAGTGTCATGTATTTAAAACGACATTTTGGTTTAAATAAAATTGGAACTGGAAATAATTTATAAAATTTGCCGGATGCCAGTTTAGAGGGTGTAGTTAGTTCCGGAAGGTGCGAGACAGTCAAAATAAGTGCCATGTTGTATTTTTGTACTTCGGGCACTTTTTACCTGGTTTTAGCTTAACGCGTATTTGCGAGTCAGGTTAATGTGGTATTAACCACTTAAGTTGGGAGACTTATGTTAAGCCCTGATTTTTAGTCTTCTAAATCCCCTAATTCCCTAACTTATGTCTTAAACATAGAAAAAGAAAGGAGGGAAAGAAAGAAGAAGAGAAAGAATGGAGATATGAGAGAGAGAGATTGAATATGGAGGATTTGGGATTGCTTCTTCTGCAAATAAATCTAATATATCAACTTCGAGGCAAGTTTTCTACTTGCAGATATGTGATTTAAGATGTATAAATTGTATGATAGTTGTGTATTTACATTTATGGTTTAAATGAGGAAATTGTGGGAATTAAACCCTAATCTTAGTATTGATGATGACATTGTGGATTTTATGAGTTAGTAATCATGTTGGAATGACTTTCGGTAGATAAATGTTGTCAGTTGTGTGTAAAAATGGAAGAGATTTGAGGTTTGGGAAATTTAGGGTTCAAAACACTTTGAACAAAACTAGGCAATTCTGCAGAACCGAATCGATTCGGCCAGGACGAATCGATTCGCCTTGAGGCAATTTCCAGGTCTGGGTCGACAGAATCAATTCGGATGGTCCGAATCGATTCAAAAATTATGCAAAAGGTCAGTTTTTTGTGATCGAACCGATTCGGTAGGTCCGAATCGATTCGCTTTCTTGAACCTAAATCGATTCGGCTAGGCCGAATAGATTTAGAGGCCATGAATTTTGAGTGATTTTCTTTGCTAGTTCCAATTCATTTTTCTTTAGGTTTAGGACTGAGGAATCTTCTTGAATGAAGTAAACTTAGAGTCCTAGAGTGTGAGATGATTTAATTGTCTACCCTACATTAGGAATGGGTTATGTGGGGACTTTTCCGGGGATATGCCAATTGATGTTAGGGCATTCTTTTTCTAGTTAATTATTATGAAACTAGTATTCCTAGATTTATGTTTGGGAGACTTTTGGAGCTCAATGTGCTACATTAATCTTGATGGTTCATAATAACACCATAAAAGTAAGTTGGGAGAATAAATTGAAAGTTCATTCATTCCTTTGAGGTATGATAGTATTGGGGTTTTAAAATAACACCCTAAAATGTTTGAAGGTAATTAAGAGTTTTAATTACTCCTTTGAGGTTGTAACAACGATATAATTTATCGTATGGCTCCGGATAATAAGTTATATTATTTACAAAAAGTGAATGGTAATGGTTTCAGATAAAATGAAACATATACATGGAAATGGGAATGATGATGGTAAATGATAATTTACTTAATCATGAATATGGTAAATGATAATTTACTTAATCATGAATATGGTAAATGATAATTTACTTGATACACACCTCTCTAAATGACATCATAAGGGAAGTTCGCGCGCTTGGTGATGCCCCTGGCTAATGAATGCAGGGTGGATATAGTCCATAGGCCATATGAGCGATATGTTATGTTTTTTGCGTTGGTGAGGAGATTTCGATTGTGGTCTTGACTCTCCCGCAGGCATATGGACGCTTCTCGACGTATTGCGATTGGTGCCCAGGTTGTCTTGTATAGATAGGCCCCGGAAGATGATGGTCATTTAGGGGCGCGCCCAGTGGTGAAACTCGGAGGGGCGGTCTTAGAATTCGTTATATATATATATAAATATAACAGTTCATAATCAAGTGGGACTTGATGTTTGTGATATGTCATAAAGAGCATAAAGAAGTGCCACAAAGAGCACAATACAATGCCACAAAGAGTATTTAATTTTGATTATATTCCTGCTAAGGAATGGTAATGCCAGGATGGGAATGTAATTGAAATAAAAGACATAAAGAGCTTAAAATTGAGATAAAATCCATAAAGAGCTTATAATTATAGTTATAATTTCCTGATAAGGAATAAACTATGAAATGAATCGGTGTATTTAATGGAAGTCTTTATTTATGTTTATCTTTCTTTTCCCCTGCTTAGTTAAATTGAATTCATGCATTTCTTCTTTTCCTTAGCTTATGTTTAGAACTGTGTAGATAGATTTTATGTTTTTAGCATGACGATATTCATGACTGTCATACTCTTTATTCATCTAGTAATTATATAGAACCGGGCCCTGACCCGTTTACATTTCTTGTTGAATATGCATCTTGTCACCTCTCAGGTACTCCGCCGCAAGGATGGCTGATTTGAATTCCTATTTCGATGTCCTCGACGAGCTGTGATGCATTACGGGTATTACGGGACGCATTTGGTATAGACGTTTTCATTTTTGTATTCTAGCTATGATCAAGTCTCCTTACTCGGGTGAGAGGCCCAAGCTTTTGTAAATGTCTAATGAAATGTAATATTAAATTAATGAGTCTGTTTAAATGTTGTTATAAAGTTTGTTGACCGGTAACACCTTTGGTCTTTTTGATTGTATTCTTGTTATTATTATTTATATATGTCTTGGGGTTTCCCCTATCTTTTCAGGATTTGGGTTGTTTGTTTTCCTTTATTTAGTTTAAATTCAAAAATTTTGGCAACTCGTTTTCTGAAATATTGGGTGGTTATCCTGGATAATCTATATTTTTATTGTGATGCTGAGAATGATTCCATCTATGATTCCGTTATATTGGAGTATTGGGCTGGACACCCCCTATTTCGGATTGGCGGGTTGTCACAGATGGTATCAGAGCATCAGGTTCTAGAGTCCTTAGGAATCTGTGTGGACGCCTTATGTTCTCAGCGTTGCTTTTTATTTGACATAGAGCCTTAGGATTAAGATCGTTGATTTCTTTTGTGAGATCTCGTTCTTCTGCCATGAGGTAGAACTTATAAAATCTTATGCGCATTCATGTGAGAATAGTAGGTCGATTGAAGAGGTGCGTCATGAAAAGGATTTTCAAGAACTGTAATGTATGGTCGGGGATGAGGACCGCTTTGGAGGTCGCTTCCTTTTGTAGCATTTTCTTATTTTGCTATAGCGACTACTAATTACAGTAGATGTAGTTTTCCCAGTACCTCTAGGAGTAGAGAGTGGTACTAAGCTTGGGACTCCAAGCGACGCTAATTGAAGTGAAAAGGAGCCACGAGAAGGGCCAAGTGTGAGGGAAGTTTGGCCCATGGAGAAGCCCCGGGGGACACTTGCAACAAAGAGTTTCTCTGGAATAACTGGGCTGATGAGAAGATAGATTCTCAAATGCTCACACGAGGTTTGGTCAAAGGCCGACAGTGAATAAAGAATTATACAGTTAGGGAGACCGGTAGCGTATTCTCTTTGTTGAGGAAGAAAAAGGGATTGCGTGTAAAATTGTTGTCGGCCAGAGTCGGAACAATGGCTATTATGTGGAGTGTGGAACCACTCATTTTAAACTTCGTTGAGTGGAGAACGAGGTCAAGAGTAAAGTGCCTGGTTTGGGAGTTGGTGGAAATAATGTTGGTTCGTGGGAGGCCGGAATATGGAATCTGAGAACCATTAGTAACTAACCCGGAGTGATTATCAAGAATGGGTAGGAATTCCACCTTTGTTGTGGGTGGTGCATCCCCCACAATAAGATAGAGTAGTATTGTATATACTGTAAATTCGGGTGTGTAAATTGAGCTTGTAGTAGTATTTACGCTATTTTAGAAGAGTAATTATGTGACTTACGTGGTAGGGAAGTTTTATGATTTCTTCACTCGTTATGAAGCGAGTGATGATATATTAAATGTATATGTGTAATATGTGTTAATTGAATTATGTGTCCCTTGGTTGAGTGCTCTATTGCTTGTCTGCATTATATGTGGATGTTATGACTTATCTCCACGACCAACAAGGTTAAGTAGTAATGCATAGGAGGGGTTCCTTGTTTGGATTCCTCTTTTGCTGGACGCTGCACGCGTGAACCTTAACGACGTTGGGAGTGGAGAGACGTCACTTTTCCTTTCTCTTATTTTATGTATAATATGCGAGTAAAGATATTTTGGGTTGGTTTGGGGTGATAGCAAGCAACTAGTTGTTGTGTAGGGCAATCTCACTTCTAGTTCAAAATGGAACTAGTCGTTCTATAATATCTCTCCTAGATACAGGTTGAGACTTTATAGAGGTGGATCGAGGTAGGTAGGAGATTTTTTTTATTTTATCAATTGTGTTATCTTGTGTGAGTGTTTGATTGTTCGTTTGTCTTGTTTATGCATGTTACGCTTTTCTCCATGACCAACTAGTTAAGTAGGCATGTGTCGGAGGGGTTCCTTGTTTGGATTTCGCTTTGCGAGACACTCCGCCGCATGAACACTTAACGATGTTGTGAGTGGAGAGGCGCTACTCTTTCTTTATCTTTTATTTTATTTATTTTGTTGTTAGAGGTGGGGATTGGAAGGTTTAGCCGAGAATCACGTAGAAGAGTGATTAAGGTCTATTAAAGTGCGAGATAGAAGAACTAGATATAGTTCTCTCCTCTGATAGATGTGAGGGAGACTCAGATACAAAGTCGAATTGAGACTTCGGGTTATGCCTTGATAAGAAGGCTATTTGGAAAGATGTTTATATGTTATGGGGTAAAATTTATAAGACTTCACGGAAAGTGAATGTCTGATTAATTGAATCTTTAAAGATGCAATGGTAAAACATAGAAGTAAAATCTTGTTAGTAGGATTGTAAATTAGAATTTTACCGATCCCGATCATGTGTCTTAGACCGTTATATCTTAATGACCGACGATGCTAGGTAGTAGTGTAACGGGAGGGTTCCTTGTCTGGATTTCGCTTCGGCGAGACGTCCCACGCATGAACCCGAACGAATGTCGAAAGTTGAGTAAGGTCTTGGGCACTAGGGATATATTTAGTATTATGTGCTTACGATTTAGATAGTATATATATAGATAGACTTTAGGATTATTAGAACGTTAGGTCTCTAGGGTATGTGATATTAAATTTGGAAGGCGATAAGGAGTTGACCACGAATTAGTTGTGGGTTAACTTTAGGAGGGATTAAGTCTGTAGGAACGAGATTTATGGGGTGTCAAGAGGTTGGTAGTTTAAGATGAAGGATATGAGGCATTTCTTAGATATGGTGTTACGTGGCAACTTCACTTACGGGGAGTTAATGGACGGGCTGACCTTCACTCTTAGGCCCATGATAGTGAGCTCGAGAGTGGGTTTAATGAATAATTTTCTGCCAGGTTGGGGAGCAATAATACTGGAGCGTAGACCCATAGATTATGCGTCTCACAAGATTAAACTTGCGGGAAGCATTATTTCATGCTCGAATTGAAATTCATCGTGGTAGTGATCACCTTAAATAGATAAGGCACTACTTCCTGGGCAGGAAATTTGGCATTTCTCGCAAGCAACTAGTTGTTGCAATATGTTGTGGGAGAAATCGAGTTGGTGATCGGAGTTAAGAAGAACTAGTGATTGGATATTTTCTCATTTGCTAAGGGAATGCGACTGGGGTAATAGGTGCATCGAGCAGAAAACCCGTCGGAGAAATTAGTGATGGCATAGAAAGCCAAATGAAACGAACATGACTAGGGAGACTTTGTAGCAAGAACATTTCGGTCTATGATTGACCATTTCACCTACTCGCGTGAAGAAGAGTAGTGGTGAAGTGAAGAAGGGTATATTCATAGACGTTTGCATTAAAGTGCCAGCACCGTTCTGATCATGATCCTATCTGAGAAAATTGTTGATCGTTTGACCAGACTGTTGCATTTCTGGCCATTATGGATGGACCACATGTAGAAGAGTACGCCCCATTCACGATGGAGGAATGGTAGAACCGTAGGAGGTGCCTATTAAAATAGGGTGAATCGAGACTAGATGTTTGTGTCAGAGGTTTGGTAAAAGTTTCCATGAAGTAATGGAAACCGTAGGGAAATGGCGTATATCTTGCCACCCTAAAGTGGGTGGGTGAATGGGAGGGAGTTGACTTAACGCCGAAAGGCATATCTTGAATGAGCGCCTTAGAATACATAGTAGATGGGAGAAGTAATTATATGGATAGAGATTCCCGTACAATCGTTAGGCTTTTGAATGGCCTTATGGATCATTTCCTAAGGCATTGGCATCGTGAGTGGCCTAGCGTGGTCGGTTGAGTAATTCGCATACTCGCTGGATGGAACTAACGGGTAATATGTTCCTTGGACTTGGAGTGGTCTCGAAACATTTCTTTAGAGATTTGGCTTTTGAGCCATACACCTTGATGAGATATGTCAATGCGAGGGAAAGTTGCGTAGCGTCAGGGTTAGGACACTAAGATTTGGTATGGGTGCCCGAAGGTGAGATGTAACATGATCTAGAGGTTAAGCTAATTGTTCCGAGTCATGTGGGTATCATTTTTCGCCATAGGAAGATAAATTCGATAATTAGTGAAGAGCACCTTGTGCTATACTAGAGCACAAATGATGTTGACTGAGATCGATAGGGTCGACCTTAGTCCGGGTCCAGTTGGGGCGTTGTGATAACGAAAGGTTTGTTTAGGATGATAGAATCCGAGTTTAGAGTAGTATACCCTTTATGAGAATTAGGTATGCCCGAATTTTGAGGGCAAAATTCCCTCATAAGGGGGGGAGTATGTAACAACCCTCGATTCTGGGAGGCTCATTTTATACTAATTTTACGGCATAAGGTAATTATATAAAATGTGGGGACTGGAGTAAATATTAATTGAATGAATTGAAGGTTAATATTTACTAGATTGATGCATATTTACTGTATGTGAAACTAAATATCATCAGGTTGCATGTTTATAGTGTCATGTATTTAAAATGACATTTTGGTTTGAATAAAATTGGAACTGGAAATAATTTATAAAATTTTTCGGATGCTAGTTTAGAGGGTGTAGTTAGTCCCGGAAGGTGCGAGACAGTCAAAATAAGTTCCATATTGTATTTTTGTACTTCGGGCACTTTTTACCTGGTTTTAGCTTAACGCGTATTTGCGAGTCGGGTTAATGTGGTATTAACCACTTAAGTTGGGAGACTTATGTTAAGCCCCGATTTTTAGTCTTCTAAATCCCCTAATTCCCTAACTTATGTCTTAAACATAGAGAAAGAAAGGAGAGAAAGAAAGAAGAAGAAGAGAAATGAGAGAGAGAGAGATTGAATATGGAGGATTTGGGATTGCTTCGTCTGCAAATAAATCTGAGATATCAACTCCGAGGCAAGTTTTCTACTTGCTAATATGTGATTTAAGATGTATAAATTGTATGATAGTTGTGTATTTACATTTATGGTTTAAATGAGGAAATTGTGGGAATTAAACCCTAATCTTAGTATTAATGATGAAATTGTGGATTTTAGGAGTTAGTAATCATGTTGGAATGACTTTGGGTAGATAAATGTTATTGGTTCTGTGTAAAAATAGAAGAGATTTGAGGTTTGGGAAATTTAGGGCTCAAAACACTTAGAACAAAACTAGGCAATTCTGTAGAACCGAATCGATTCGGCCTGGCCGAATCGACTCGCCTTGAGGCAGTTTACAGGTCTGGGTCGAACGAATCGATTCGGATGGTCCGAATCGATTCGATAATTATGCAGAAGGTTAGTTTTTCCTGACCGAACCGATTCGGTAGGTTCGAATCGATTCGCTTTCTTAAACCCAAATCGATTCGGCTAGGCCGAATTGATTCGGAGGCCCTGAATTTTTGAGTGATTTTCTTAGTTAGTTCCAATTCATTTTTCTTTAGGTTTAAGACCTAGGAATCTTCTTGAATGAAGTAAACTTAGAGTCCTAGAGTGTGAGATGAGTTAATTGTCTACCCTACGTTAGGAATGGGTTATGTGGGGACTTTTCCGGGGATATGCCAATTGATGTTAGGGCATTCTTTTTCTAGTTAATTATTATGAAACTAGGATTCCTAGAGTTATGTTTGGGAGACTTTTGGAGCTCAATGGAGCTACATTAATCTTAATGGTTCATAATAACACCATAAAAGTAAGTTGGGAGAATAAATTGAAAGTTCATTCATTCCTTTGAGGTATGATAGTATTGGGGTTTTAAAATAACACCCTAAAATGTTTAGAGGTAATTAAGAGTTTCAATTACTCCTTTGAGGTTGTAGCAACGATATAATTTATCGTATGGCTCCGGATAATAAGTTATACTATTTACAAAAAGTAAATGGTAATGGTTTCGGATAAAATGAAACATATACATGGAAATGGGAATGATGATGGTAAATGATAATTTACTTAATCATTAATATGGTAAATGCTAATTTACTTGATACACACCTCTCTAAATGACATCATAAGGGAAGTTCGCGCGCTTGGTGATGCCCCTGGCTAATGAATGCAGGGTGGATATAGTCCATAGGCCATATGAGCGATATGTTATGTTTTCTGCACTGGTGAGGATATTCCGGGTGTGGTCTTGACTCTCCCATAGGCATATGGCCGCTTCTCGACGTATTGCGATTGCTGCCCAGGTTGTCTTGTATAGATAGGCCCTGGAAGATGATGGTCATTTAGGGGCGCGTCCAGTGGGAAAACTCGGAGGGGCGGTCTTAGAATTCATTATATGTATATAAATATAACAATTCATAATCAAGTGGGACTTGATGTTTGTGATATTCCATAAAGAGCATAAAGAAGTGCCACAAAGAGCACAGTACAATGCCACAAATAGCATTTAATTTTGATTATATTCCTGCTAAGGAATGGTAATGCCAGGATGGGCATGTAATTGAAATAAAAGCCATAAAGAGCTTAAAATTGAGATAAAAGCCATAAAGAGCTTATAATTATAGTTATAATTTCCTGATAAGGAATAAACTATGAAATGAATCGGTGTATTTAATGGAAGTCTTTATTTATGTTTATCTTTCTTTTCGTCTGCTTAGTTAAATTAAATTCATGCTTTTCTTCTTTTCCTTAGCTTATGTTTAGAACTGTGTAGATAGATTTTATCTTTTTAGCATGATGATATTCATGACTGTCATACTCTTTATTGATTTGGTAATCATATAGAACCGGGCCCTGACCCGTTTACATTTCTTGTTGCATATGCATCTTGTCACCGCTCAGGTACTCCGCCGCAAGGATGCCTGATTTGAATTCCTATTCCGATGTCCTCGGCGAGCCGTGATGCATTGCGGGTATTGTGGGACACATTTGGTATAGACGTTTTCATTTTTGTATTTTAGCTATGATCGAGTCTCCTTACTCGGGTGAGAGGCCCAAGATTTTGTAAATGTCTAATGAAATGTAATATATAAATTAATGAGTATGTTTAAATGTTGTTATAAAGTTTGTTGACCGGTAACACCTTCGGTCTTTTTTATTGTATTCTTGTTATTATTATTTATATATGTCTTGGGGTTTCCCCTATCTTTTCAGGATTTGGGTTTTGTTTTCCTTTATTTACTTTAAATTCAAAATTTTTGGCAACCCGTTTTCTGAAATATTGGGTGGTTATCCTGGATCATCTATATTTTTATTGTGATGCTGAGAATGATTCCATCTATGATTCCATTATATTGGAGTATTGGGCTGGCCACCCCCTATTTCGGATTGGCGGGTTGTCACAGGATATTTTCGGGCTAGTGCTACGTGAGTTTGGCACGAGTTAGTCGGGTATAAATTTAATTATATATATACGAATTGTGTGAAAGTGTGTGTGTGTGTGTGTGTCTATATATATATATATATATATATATATATATATATATATATATATATATATATATATATATATATATATATATATATATATGTGTGTGTGCTCATTAAATATCGGTGTTAGATATTTTGTAAATACATACACCTATAGTGTTATCGTAGGAGGTTGCGTGATGTGGGTGAATCCTCTAGCTAGTGAATGCAAGGAGATTATAATCCCCAGGTAATAGCGTCCATTATTTTATGTTATGATTCTTTTCGGGGTGAGACATCTTGGGTATGATTCGGTCTCACACTCGTGGAACTCTGACTGCTTCCACTATGCTTATATTATGTTTGCTTGATTCGGTGTGAGGTAACCATCTTGTGGTATCCGGGTTGGATTGTGTATACCTGGGGAGATAGCATTTTAGAGTAAGCATGTAGTGAGATATTACTCGGGACGATGGATATTATATACGATATGTATGTGGATGTTGTAGCCTACTCATGCGTATATAATAGTGTAAATATTTATATACGGGAAAAATACATGAATTGCAATTTTTAGTATTTATATAACTAGTGAGACTGTTATATAATTTTTTTAGACATGATTAATTAAGTTAATGTGGGAAATAACTTATCAATCAACAACAATATTACTCAGGTGAGAGTAGTGTGTCAAGAAGATTTCATTACAAGGATAGTTAGATCGGGTAGTACATCTAGCTGAGTTATAAAGAAAGTGGTAGGCGTGCACAATAGTTTAGGGGTGAGTATTATCTCAAGGGACGCCGACACTAGCTTAAATATGAAAAGAATTCATGCATTTTAATTACCGCAGATTAAATCACTTGATTTTTTTTTTCAAATGTTTTGGGTTCTAACCCTTGCAAAAAATATTTTCCAAAACTTTTTAGGTGTCCATCCACAGGCACGCTTGACTGGATTATCTGTTCCAGGGATACACAACTGCATCATATGTGGATGCATGCAGGAGTTGAACTAGACGCGTCATTTATTCATTCCTTGATTAGGGTTCTTATCTCACTATTTCATTATAGGCATGTTGATTTTCAATCACTTTATTCAGTTTATTCATTTCAGATTGTATTTGGATTTATTTATTATGTGTTGGATTTATTTTGGATTTGGATTTTTAAATGATGGTTTATTCAACAAGTCTTTCATTTATTCAGTATTTTTTTAGACTCGGTGATTGTGTGTATGGTTTATTTATTTTATTCCACATGTTGCTAATCGTTTTAAAAAAATGTGGCCCCGACTTAATTAACTAATAAGCGATTAGTAATTAATATCATTTTTGGCAGTGATGCTAAGAATTAACAAAATGAGAAACCTATTTTAATTTAATAAAGGACTAATAACCCGGTATTTAATTAGGTGGCATCTCACAGATGGAATTAGAGCATTAGGTTCTAGAATCCATAGGATCTGTATGACTTACCACGATTTCAGCATAGCGCTCTTTTGATATAGAGCCTTATTATTAGGACTGTTGCGTTTATCTTCACATGATTGAGAAATCGTGCTTCTGCTATTAAATTTTGTATTTGTTGTGAACTCATACAACTCATTTAAAATTTTAGATGATGACTAAAAAAGGTAAACCGTCTAGAGTAGCAATGAGAAATGAGGCAAGAGTGTCTCATTAGGAGTCGGAGGTACCGATGCCATATCCACGACCGAGGTTGGTAACGATTGCACAGGTGCCTGAGATAGTGTCATGGGAAGTCAATGCAGCCATGATTGCCATGTCCGTCCATTTTCCACTTTTCCAACCACAGCGGCTAGTGACACCAATGATTCATTCTCAACTGGGCCCGTTGTCTTGGCAAAAAGTTAGGGAGGCTTTTCATAAAGGCCACCCACTAGAGTTTTCGGGGAGTTCAGATGTGATAGTAGCATGCCAGTGGAAAAACTACCTACATCATCATCTACGTATGATTAAGTGCATCGACACTCAAAAATAGATGCTTTCCATTTTCATACTTGTGGGGGGCATATTACAGTGGAGGGAATCTGTTAGCACCTTAACGAGGAGGGATATGATGTCGATAGCATAGTTCTAGGAGTTGTTCAATCGTAAGTACTTTTCGTCAGTTATTCAGACAAAGATGAGGAGGAAATTTAATGATGTTGTGCAGGGTGAAGATTCAGTAGATGATTACGAGGAGGAGTTCACTCGTTAGGCTAACTTTGTGCCAGGTGAAGTGAACACTAAATAAAATAAGAAGCTCAGCTTTATATATGGGCTAGCCCGGGGAATCAGTAAACATCTACTTGGAAACTCAACACTACAGACTTATACAAAGTCGTTAATGTTGTACTTTTACACTGATAGGACCACTGCTTCCACCCTAAGGGAAGCAAGAGGATGAGGGAGCCAATCCCCCCAGGTAGGAAATGTGGGAGTTATTATAGGGGGGGCCCACAAGAGCAGGTGATGAAATAGCAGGGCAAGGATTCTCAAAAGGGGATTAGGCTTAAAGGTTCAGATCTGAAGGATGTCGACTGGCAGGTCAATGCTTTAGACAGGGCAAGTAGGGTCCTAATTAGCAATAGCAACGTCCTTAGGCCATCAAGGCCAAGGAAACAATGGGGGGAGCCAGCAGGGTTGAGGCCACTAGGGCCAACATCAGGGACAACCTTGTCAGGGCCAATAGGACCATAAATAGGGAGACTTCCAGGGGCGTTGCTTCATTTGTGGCTAGGAAGGGCATATGAAGAGAGAGTGCCCACAGAAGGTTAGGGGAAGTAATAAGGTGTTTAGCAGGGGCAACATGCACAGATTCCTCTGGCAATGCCAGCCCCACAGCTACAGGGCTAGATGAATTATGGGTGTGTGTATAACGTCCTTGACGTAGCCATGCCACCATCACCCTAGGTTCTTCCAATAGTCGAGGGTACGTTTCTCATTCATGGGCATGAGGGTATGATTATTTTTAATACGGGCGTGTCATGTTTCTTTATTATTACTAAATTTTCATGAGCAATCGGTCTTTTAGAGACATGAGACACTCGGCTTGTGTGTGTAGAGTCATCGTTTGGTAGTGGGTCCTTATACACTCGATATGTAGGGGAGTAGACATCATTGTTGGGAGACTGAGATTAGAAGCAAACCTTCTTGTGTTAGATATGGAGGGGTATGATGTCATTCTGGGCATGGATTGGTTAGAGGGTTATAGGGTGGCAGTAAAATATTACGAGAGGACCATAGTGTTCTCCATTCCAGGACAGGAGATATTTTTAACGACGACGCCTCCTCTTGAGGGAGGGTCGAACACACATTTACTGTACATTGAGGAGAAACCTCACAAGGGGTATTTTATTTTAGAATCTATTCTAGTTGTGTGGGATTTTAAGGATGTATTTCAGGAAATACTCTATTTTCCACATAGTTGGGAGATCGACTTAGCACCGGGCTCTTAATCGATTTCCAAAAAACTGTATTGCATGGCCCCCTGAGAGATGCGAGAGTTGAGGGTGCAAATTCAATAGCTCTTAGGGAAGGACTTTATTTGACAGAGAACATCCCCATGGGGTGAGCTAGTGTTATTCATGAAGAAAAGGGATGGTTCGCTTCGCTTATGTGTAGACTACATAAAGCTAAATAAGGTCACAATATGGAATAAGTATATATTGTCGAGAATCGATGACCTGTTTGACCGTTGGAATGAGTCACATACTTCTCCAAGATTGATTTGAGATTGGGATATCCCCAATTGTGTATTCAAGAGGAGGACGTTCCCAAGACTACTTTTTTGTTATGGTACGACTCATACGAGTTTAGGGTGATGCCATTTGGGCTCACCAATGTTCCATTAGTGTTCATGGACCTCATGAATAGGTATTCAGGGATTTTCTTGACCAGTTCGTCATAATGTTCATAGATGACATTCTGGTCTACTCGTACACTGAGGAGGAGCACGAAGAGCATATGCGTATGGTTCTACAGACACTACGAGACCACTGGTTGTATGATAAATTTAGAAAGTGTTGTTTTTGGGCTATTAGAGGTGAAATTTCTTGGCCATGTCATGTCAAACTAAGGAATTACTATTAATCCTAGTAAGGTATCGTAGGTGAAGGAGTGGGGACAAACCACGACACCGATAGAGATTCGTAGCTTTGGGGGGTTGGCCGATTATTATCGTCATTTCATTAAGGGGTTTTCGAAAATTATGGGTTCATTTACGAACCTAACTCGCAAGGGCGTATCATTTCTGTGGAGTGATTATTGTCAATTATATTTTGATGAGCTAAAGGACAAATTGACATCAGCACTTGTACCTTCATTCCCTAAGGGAGGAGTGGAGTATTGGGTTTACACGAGTGCATCCTTACAGGGGCTTGTGATGTATTAAAGTAGGAGGAGAGGGCTATTGCTTATTCATCGCTAAAGATTAAGATCCATGAGAAGAATTGCACCACACACAACCTTGAGTTGGCATTAGTTGTATTTTCTTTGAGGATATGGAGGCACTATCTTCTGGGGGAATAGTTTGGGCTATTCACGGACCAAAAATCTCTTCAGTATCTCTTCACACAGAGGTATATGAATATGAGATAGAGGTGATGGATCGAGTTCATTAAAGACTACCAGTTTGACATTCAATATCATCCTAGAATGGCTAATGTGGTGACAGATGCGTTGAGTCGACGACCTAAGGGGGAGTTAACGAAGGTCTAGAAGGCGACGATGAGTGAGCTTCAACACAAAAATTATATCACCAGAGCATGAATATTAGTGTTATCTATCACTCCCGAGATTTTTATGCGGGTAGTGAAAGCATAGGTAGAGGATCAGTTCTTCTAGGACAGGGTGTGCCAATCATTAGTTGAGGGTGAGGAGTCTTACTTAATTAGCTCAGAAAGAGGCCTACGTTTTAATGGGAGACTCATTATGCCAGAGGATGAGGAGTTGAGGAATGTGGTTATGACTGAGTCTCATGGTTACGTTACGTCTCGATTGGGATATGATGTTCCAGGACTTGAGGAGACAATATTGGTGGTCAATGATGAAGTAAGACATAGTAGAGTTTGTCTCGAAGTGTGTTGATTATAATTAGTTAAGATAGATCACTAGAGGCCTTCAGGGATGTTACAACCACTAGATATTCTCGTGTGGAAGTGGGAGAGCATTTCGATGGATTTCATTATAGGTTTATTAACGTCACATAGGGTTCATGACTCAATTTTTATGATAGTGGATCGGCTAACCAAGGTGGCCCATTAATTACCCGTTCGCACCAACTTAGAGATGATTCATTATGCGCAACTATTCATTACGGAGATAGTTAACCTGCATGAGGTACCGATTCACATCATGTATGATAGAGATGAGATCTTTGTGTCTCACTTCTGTCAGGGCTTTTAGGAGGCCCTAATTACAGACTTGCGGTTGAGTACCGCATACCATACACAGACAGACGGACAGACTGGGAGGTTAATTAGATGCTAGAGGACATGTTGATGATGTGGATACTTGATTTTGGAGGAGGATGGGAGCGATACCTTCCATTGGTAGAGTTTGTGTATAAAAACTCTTACCAATTCACGATTGGCATGGAACCGTTTGAGTCACTTTATGGGAGCCCCTATCATTTGCCCACTTACTGGTTAGAGGTGGGGGACAACTAGCTCTTGGGGCCAGAAATAATACATGATACCACTAACGAGATTGAGCTAATTTTGAGGACGTATTCGAATAACTTAGGACAGGCAGAAGACTTATGCCAATGCAAATCAGAGGCACATTGAGTTATAGGTTGGCGACTAGGTGTTGGTGCGGGTGTCTCCCATGAAGGGTATTATGAGATTTAGCAAGAAGGGGAAGATAGCACCGAGGTAGATGGGACCTTTACCTATTATTGAGAGAATGGGACCACTAGCAATAAGTTGGGCTTACCAGCGCATTTACAGCAGATATACGACATGTTTCACGTGGCATCACTGAAGAAGTATCGGAGGGTCGAGAGATATTTTTGGCAAGTTCCACTCAAGGAGATCGAGTTATAGCCAGACGTCTCATTTGAGTAGAGACTCGTGGCTATTCTGGATTGTAGTGACGAGTCTACATGGGAGAGGGAGAATGGTATGCAAGATCACCCTCCAGCGTTATTTGCCACAGGTACGACCTAATTTCGGGGACAAAATTCCTTTGTAAGGGGGGGGGGGGGGGGGGGGGGGGGGGAGTATGCAACACCCCTTATTTTTTAGCATTACATATGAAATTTATTCGACGAATTAAAATTACAAGTGTGTCATAATTCAATTTAATTAATTATTATGCGTTTATTAAAATAATAATCAAGAGAGTTAATGGTTAATATCTATAGAATATAATTACTAAGTGGATAGTAAAAAATTATTTACGTCATAGTGAGTGATAGTGACATGGCGTTACTTTATCTCAACCGGGAGTTGGGTATAGACTATATTAAGTTCGAGATATAAATTTTAGTAAATTGACTCGGATGATGATTCTGAGTGTACGATGGATTTTGGATAGGTCAAGATAGTCGGAATCGAGTACCCGAGGGTAGTAATTGGGGCCCGGAGCCTTTTTAGGCATAACCGGGCCCACAAGGGGGTTTTCGGGTCATTTGGGATTGGCCCATTAGCCTAGTTTTGGGTTTAATATTATTTAACCTAAACCTAAGAAGGATGAACGATAGTTAATCATATTCTAACCCAAAAAACTTTAGAGAAGAAAAGAGGAAGAAGTTGGGGCTTTTGGGAGCCAATTTGAAGTGGGATTAAGGGCTTGGGCCAAATTCATCCTCATCATCAAAGGAATCAGACTCTACGAATCTAATCAGGCAATTGGTGAACTTGCTTTCAATCTAATTGGTAGTATTTCGATTCATATCATGGTACGTGTCATTAAAAATCTGTTCTGGGGTGGGTTTTTATATGAAATGGTTTTTTGATAATTGGAGTAAATTGTGAAGATTCATTACTCAATTGATGATGGACTATTATATAGGATTATTGGGCTCTAAGTAAACTTCGAAACCCAGTAGTTGAACTCGTGTAATTTGCATTGATAGAATTGAATCTTGTATGAGATTCGGATAAACTGTTATAAACCTAAATTGGGAAATATTAGGGAATGTTATAAATTACTAATGTTTAGGGATCATTATAATGATTAAAACTTATTTGGAGAGTAAAAATATCATGAGAAGAATTGATTGAGTGCTGGATTTGAAAATTAAAAAGCTTAGTTGTTTAACAATGGGGGAGAAATAGAGTCAGAGAAGATGCTAAGACCTGATCGATCGATCGATTCCATCGATCGATCAATGATCCCTTTCATTTGGCTATTTTTTTTTCTACTTATTTATGTACGCAAGATTTTCTTTGGGGTTTATTTTTACGCTTAATTATTTGACGAAAAATAAATATGTCTCTTATCTCCTAATGATTATAGGTGGATATAATTGGGATTAGGAGGGTAAGAAAAGGTGTGACACATAATTAATGAATTAAGGGAAATAAATTCTAAAGTGTTAATTACGGGCCGAGTGAATGTGTCCGGGTATGGCAGTTGAGTGACATTACTTTAATAAATTAATTAATGTGAAATTAATTAAATTGAGAGTCTGGGAGATAGACTTGGATATTTTTGGTCTAGTGCTACGGTAGTTAGAAACAGGTTAGCCGAGTTTAAATTTAATTATATATATATGAGTAGTGTGATAGTGTGTGTGTGTGTGTGTGTGTGTATATATATATATTACTATGTGCTCATTAAATATCGGTGTTAGATATTTTATAAATATACACCCCTTTAGTGCTATCATAGGAGGTTGCATGATGTCGGTGAATCCTCTTCCTAGTGAATACATGGAGAGTATAATCCCCAGGTCATCTATTATTTTATGTTGTGATTCATTTTTGGGTGAGACGTCTTGGGTATTATTCGTTCTCACACTTCGGGAACTATGACAGCCTCCACTACGCTTATATTTCTTTGCTTGATTCTGTGTGAGCTAACCTTCTCTTGATATCCGGGTTGGATTTTGTATACCCGAGGTGATAGAATTTTAGAGAAAGCATCTGGTGAGCTATTACTCGGTATGATGGGTATTATATGTGGCATGTGTGTGAATGCTATAGTATAGTAATACATATATAATAGTGTAAATATTTATATACGGGAAAAATACATGAAGTACAATTTGTATTATTCCTATAACTAGTGAGACTGTTATATAATTTTATTAGATATGATTAATTAAGTTAATGAGGGAAATAACTTATCAATCAACAACAAGATTACTCGGGCTAAAGTAGTGTGTCAGGAAGCATTCATAACAAGGCTAGTTAGACGGGGTAGTAAAACTAGATTGGTTATGAAGAAATCGGTAGGTGTGCACAATAGTTGAGGGGTGAGTATTATCTCAAGGGACTGCGACACTAGCTTAAATATGAAAAGTATTCATGCATTTTAATTAATTCAAACTTAATCACTTGCAAAAAAAATTCAAATGTTTTGGGTTCTAACCCTTTCCAAAATAATTTTCAAAACCATTTAGGTGTATAGCCACAGGTACGCCAGACTTGATTATCTTTTCCAGGGATACGCACTTGTAGCATAAGTGGATGCATGCAGGAGTTGGACTAGACACATGATTTATTCATTCCTAGATTAGGAATCTTATCTCAGTATTTGATTTTAGGCATGTTGCCTTTTAGCCACTTTATTCTATTTATTCATTTCATATTGTATTTAGATTTATTTATTATCTGTTGGATTTATTTTGGATTTTGAGTTGTAGCCAATGGTTTATTTGGAAAGTCTTTCATTTATTCAATATTGTTTTATACTCAGTGATTATGTGTATGGTTTAGTTTATTTTATTCCTCATGTTTTTAATCGTTTAAAAAAATTTGGCACCAACTTAATTAAGTAATAGGTGAGGAGTAATTAATATGGTTTTCGAAAGTAATGCTAAAAATTAACCAAATGAGAAACTTGTTTTAATTTAATCAAGGACTGATCACCCAGTATTTAATTGGGCGGGTTGTCACAACTGAGGCTTTTTTTTACTGGACACACCCAACCGGGGATGAGGATGAGTTGAGTTCACAAATTGGGCGGGATGTAGCAGATGCAGGATGTTATAGGATTGTGTTGTAGTCACTTCCTATTTTTGTAAATCTATTTATGGATTTATTGTGTCTATTGGGTGTAAACTCAGGGGTTGTATATCAGTAGCTCTTTTATATTCTTATCTTAGATGATTGTATTGTCTGTGACCAGATAATATATTCGGGTATATCTTTTGTTGTACTCGTGTATATATTATCATGTTTTGTAATCTTATTGAATGTTTATTTGTATTTTCTTGTATGTTTTGAAAAAAAATTGGCATTCGCTTATTTATTATTGGGTGCTTAGTTAGATTTTTTTAGTCTATGTGACAGTGATGCTAAGAATGATCCACTTGAGATTCATGTTTTATCTTGGTATAGGTATGGCCACCCGTTATCAATTTAAGCGGGGTGTCACATTCATATGTAAGACTTTCTATATTGACCACAAAAAATTGTGTACCTTGCAAGGTAGCACTAGTCACTTAACCCCTTCTCCTTTTACATGGATACAGAGAAATAAAATATTTGAAAATGTTATTAACTATTCAATTGGAAAACATCTATAGGAGAAGTGCATATGATATGAACTGTTAAATTATAAAATGTTGTTAACTAATTCTCCTAGTTGGGGTCGAGAATCAAGAACTGATATTGGTATCATAAATTCCCTTCTCTTTGGACCTCTTTTTTGTTTACTAGCTCTTGCAGGCTTAGTAACATTTTAGACCACTAGAAATTCTTTTTATCGAGCTAAAAGAATCTCCAATGGTGATTGCTAGTGGTAGTTTTCGAGCTAGTGAACTGTTAATTTTAACATTTTAAGAGCTGTTGAAATCTTTTTTTTACTACTTGTTGAAGGCTTAGTAACAATTTAACATTTTAAACCACTAAAAATTATTTTTATCGATCCAATGAAATATTAATTTTTCTTGTTAGTGGTAGTTAACCCCATCCATGTAGACAAGAGAATGAGTTTTTAGTCTTAGCTAACCATTGTTAAATAACAAACTCTTCGCAACTCTAATGGTGATTGCTAAAAAAATTTATTAGTCACCATAATTCGATATAAAATACCTATTGTGGGACCTTCTCTAAGAAATAAAAGCAACATGACAGAAATAATGATAAATAAGTTTCAGTGGAGTGAAATGGCATTGCAAAGTATATTGCCAAACTTAACAAAGAGACTAACGAAATTTGGTGGAGTCCACAATTTAACAATCTCTTAACAAAATCATTGTGGATCTTTCTTCTCTTTCTAACTTGTGACACTAAAATCCACTAACAACGAACTAGCAATGTCCATTGAACATAATCCAAAAATAGTCTTAGGTGTGACAAGTTTATGTAGCCCTACACCACCCAAGTTATCTCGCAAACAAACGCATGCTCCATTCACTAAAAAGAAAAATGAAATAGTAAAACAAATGAAAACGAAACACACATTATTAACCAGTTTGCCATGTACTATATCCAAGTGAGTTCTATGGCCCATGTGACAATCAAAGAGGGAAGGACTCTTAAACTTCCGTAAAGATCTCCTATTTCCATCTACCTCATGGTATATCGACGGATTGGAGTAATATGCCCCCTATAAAGAAATCAATAGTGTTTAATAGAATATTTAACAAAAATAGAATATGCAGAAATTAAAACATGGTCCCAATGAGATTCAGCCACATCTTTCGGTTAGATTACATTCCCACTCCATCTTGGACGTGGTTTTTGAGTTTCATCTTTTTGTGGGCTAACAATAAGAAGCAATAATAAGATGAAGAAAATCAAGTATGAAATCAACAAAATATAGAATGTGAAAAGGCGGCCCAGTCGGTGCCTGACCACATAACTTTTAGGGTAGGCGTCTACAAAATCGGTGGAAGATTCTAATGATGTAATACGAGAAGGTGAGTTAATGTAAATGATGAATATGACCTCACTATGTAAGGATGGTGAATATGACCACCACCATTAAAAGTGATGTATAACTTCACATATGGATGCTATACTTTGTGCTTAATAGCGAGGTAGTGTAACTCACCTTATCATTTAAGTCACAAAGTACTAGAGAAAACATTTTTGTATAAGTCAGAGGTTTTCTCACATCATGTTTTCTCATATGTGAGCCATGTAAAAAGGCAGGGCAAGGTCATATTCCATTAATTGAAGAAAATATCACAAGTGTCTTTTCCTTTTCGATTTCGGGAGGGACATCAGTTGAACTTGTCTCAAGGGTTAATATTTTTTGGTTTTTGTGTTTTGTATTGAAATATCTAAAGAGGGATATTTGTAACAGAACGTTTTATGATTGCTTTGTCTAATATAGATTGGCATATTCCCTTACACTTTCATCATCATACACATTCTCTAGAGATTCAAGTGAGGACAAGTTAGTTACCAATGAAATAATCGAAGATCAAAAGAGTTGAGATCATCGCTTTAAACATCGAAAAAGATATATGGTTTTGATTATGTGTAAACATTTTATTCACGGGTTGTTTTTATAAAATGTTTGAGGCCTGATTTTAAAATGATTTTGATAGAGAAATTATTTTTAAGTCATTCGAACGACTTTAAGTCTTCGTCAATCAAGTTTAGCAGTCTATTCATATGAACTTCTAACTAACATCAAACGAAATTTTTTTGTTAGCAGAACTAATATCGTTCGAAGCATGTTTGAATATGGTTCGAACGAGATTGATTATTCATTTGAACGGGTTTTTCTTTTGTTCGAATGAGTATTCTCAAAATTTGTGTTGCCTCGACATTCATCTTTCTATTTAAAGGGGTCTTAGGATCATTTTTTCTCAGAATTTTTGGTGAAATTATATCCATATAAATCCAAATGGTCTCAAAACCACCAAAAAGCAATGCCCCATATAGCATTTGATTATACACAAGAAATACTCGTATTAGGACATTAATTTTTAGAATGTGTTGGGTTAGAACCTATATTGAGTTATTATGATGCTACATTAACTCACCATTAACTCAATATAGCTTTCCTCCTACTATTTTAGAAGGACGGTGGTCATATTCATGTATAGTCAGAGCTAATGTAAAATCTCTATGTAAGGATGATGAATTCATCCATATAGGTTCTCCTAATCTCTAGTACTTTATACATATAGGTTCTAATATAAGTATGCATAGAAATACCCATTTAGAAATACTCGTAGTAAGAGTTACCTCTCAGCGGTTATCCTATGGGTAGATAGAGAATTTAAAGTGAAATGAACTTATAATATTTTTTTTGAAATTATGGTATGTGGTGTAATGAAGTAAAGTACTAAAGTGAAATGAACTAGCTGATGCAAAAATAAGAGAATTTAAAGATAAAAGGAGAGAATTGGACCTCCTTATGAAGACTTAAAGTGGATCTTGATTGTAGATGTGTTGGTATCACGATGAGATGACGGTGGTATGAGGATATGGTTGTGAATTACTTAAAAGAGTATGAAAAGGATGGAATGTGGGGAATGTGATTTTAAGGGGGAACAACTCTAAATTCGAGAGAATATTCTCTGAATTGCTGAGAGGGATGTTCAGGTGTCCTTTCAAAGTGAGGTCATGGTCTCTATTTATAGGTTCAAGGGGGGTTCGATCGGCATGGACCAAGACTTTCCTATCGTCATAATCACGCACGCGGTAGACAATTTGGAAGGGTATTCATATACCTTTAAGAATACATTGATCCACTCTCGAGTTTGGGAGTTGACCTAGGTCAAACAGGGCTTGGAAGTTCCCATTGGTCATTGGACAAGAAATTCTCAAAGGAAAATAGATCATTCGTCCAAACTATAAGGCTAATTCATGTATGGGGTGGACCATTGAAAAGTGTATTCAGTGCTCTTCAATATTTCATTCTGCTTCATTCATTTTTGAAAGCTAACCTAGGTCAAACGGGGCCCAGTAGCACCCGATGACCCTTTGGAGTAAAATAGGTTGCTCGTCCATACAATAAGGCTGATTCATGTACAGGGTGGACTGATGGAAAGGGTAATTAGATATCTTTAGAGATTCATTCTGATTCATTCAAGTTAAAGAGTCTACCAGGGTCAAATGGGGTCGGGAACCGCCAGTGATCTCTAGATCAATTTTTTATTATAAAATGAACCGTTTGTTCAAATTATAAGGTTGATTCATTCATGGGGTGGACCATTCAAAAGGGGATTAAGAGACCTATGAACATTCATTGAGATTTTTCTCAAGCGATAAAGTTCACTCGAGTAAAACGGGGCCCAAAAGCGCTCGATGGCCTCTAGATTAATTTTTGATAGTAAAATTGACCGTTGGTCTGAATTGCAAGGCCAATTCGCACACGGGGGGACCGTTGGAAAGGAGATTCAGGGCCCTTTGAATATAAATGGAGCTTTTACTCATGAGAGACAGTTGAACGGAGTTAAACACGTACTGAGACCATTCGATTGCCTTTAGATCGGTACCCAGGGTATGACCTGGGGTTTTGTGGCGAAATAAGTCAAATTATTGAGTTTTTAGTGACACTATTGGCTGAAGAATCATGACACTCCTAAGGATTCTTGTTAGAGTGGATTGACTATAATTGATTCCCATTTAATTTAACATAGTGTTGATTTGAGTACTAAACTTTTAGGAATGTTGTTTAGCATCTTTCACTTGTACGTTATCTTAGGCAATGCTCTTATTCAGTTTGTTTTCACCCCTACATTCCATCTCCATGAAGCGGGGTTTTTCAACATTTCCTAGGAAAAATGTTAGACCAAGTATTATTTCTTATTTTCTTAAGTTTTTTTTTTTTTTGGTAGAATTTTTTTAGGCCTTCTGAAATCTCATTAGAACTCCTGTTCGAATGAGAGTCCAATGAGTTCCTAAATGGTCTGTTCTAATTCCTCTTTTGAAGAACCATTTGAAGTCGTTATAAAGACCTCGTTCGAATGACTTGTTTTTCATTCGAACGATCGGGATTTTAATAGGTCGGTTTTTTTAGACTTTTTAAATTCTCATTCACTCTTTTGGTCAGAAATATTTTTCCTCTCTTAGTTTCTCTAATCTTTTTAAAAACCATAACCCCCTCCATATTCCCTCTCCTCCTATATCAATCCATACCTCCATAAGTCAATCTCCATTACTACTCATTCATCCCTTTCTCTACTAATGGATTCTTGAGTTTCTTGGGAGCTCTTGTTTGAGGTATTTCCTTTTATCTCCCATCTCATTGTTTCTTAGTATTTATAGGTGTTGGGTTAATTTTTTTATGCAACCTTGTATTGTGTCGTATCCATTTTTTTTTAAATATAACCCACTCTAATGTAAAATTGATTTTGTTTTGGGTCTATAAGTATATTTGCATTAAATTATTTTTGAGCAAAACATATAAAAAATTGTTTATTTATTTACCCTAGTTAAATGACAGATCATGATTATTTTTGACATTTTTTTAAAAATCAAATCCATTTGTGCTCTTCAAAAACTTCATGAAATATCATTTAATTATTTTATTTTTATTAAGCCCTATGTGGGTACCTACTGTCGACCAAGCCCATAAGAGTAGCTGGTCAAGCCCAATAAATGAATCAGGTTCCCAACCCAAATTATAAGTCTTGGATAATAATTAGATTGAATGATATGATCAAGTCTATCCCCAAAATCTCGGATAGATATTCAATGGATACAAGGACAACATGTTAGTTACTAACACATTTTCTTAACTATATATATTTTGTACTCCTGGACAGGGGCATAGGGCATGTAAAAAAACCAGTTCGAGAGATACTAAAAAAGAAATAATAGACCTCTCCGTGGACGTAGGCAATTTGTCAAACCACGTATATTCTCGTGTTGTGTGATTATTGTTCTTTCCTTAATTCTGGTGATTGTTTTCTTTTGATAAATTTTTTTGTGTTGAGATATTTGTCATCATATTTGGTGCCGTTTGTGTGAAACGGTTGCTTTCTCCTCTGAAAACCCTTACTAGCAAGGACCAGAAATGTCACATCACAGTAGTAACATTCCTCAAGCACGAGACCTTCAACAACAACTAAACCCCTCGAGGGTAAGATCTGAAATATTCCATTCAAACCCAAGACTTCTCCAGGAGAGGCAGGTCTCTGAAGAAAGCCAAGGGCCACCCAGGTCCAAGCATCTCTAGGTTAATCAATGCCTATAAGTCCAGGATCGAGGAGCAGGAGGAGGCCACTCGCCAATGAGAGAACGAGAATGCCCACCTCAAGAGGCGACTAGATATACTGGAGAGAGGGCTCCATCGAAATACGAGGTGACACCACAGTAGGACTCCTAGACCTTAGACGAGCAAATCTCGCAGCCGAACGTGATTCGGAAATAATGAAAAGGCCAAGGTCGGGGGACCATCACTCTGAGCACTCACGATCAGTTTGCCAGTACAGAAGTCCTGATTGGCATAATGATGATATTCAGAGTCTGGTCTAGAGAGAGATGGACCAGCACCCAGCTCACCGTGGTGCCAGATCAGCAAGGGAGTTAGCAAGATGAGATCTCAAAACTCAGATGAAGTTCTCTTTTTCAGGGGCGATAGAAGAAGAGGGTGCCCCAAAGAAGTTCACGATCCCCAGGTTCAAGATTTACGATGGGAACACAGATCCCATCGACCATGTTAGTCAATACAGACAAGCAATGACTCTATAGAATCATAATTATGCACTCATGTGCTGAATCTTCCCCCCGATATTGCACGACGTGGCCCAAAAATAGTTCAAGAAGTTACCTCATCGATCCATCAAGAGTTTTAAATCCCTAACCAAGATGTTCACAGATCGCTTCATTACGAGTAGCTCCCATCCGAAGAGGAAGGATGCTTTTCTCACTATGAAGAAGAAGTCACAGGAGATCCTCAGAGAGTACGCAAAGCGGTACTAGGAGATATTGAATGAGGTTGAAGACTGCTTGGATCAAGTCATCGTAGCATCCTTTAAAATAGGACTGCCTAACTCTTGCCTCTTACACTAGTCCCTAACTAAGAAGGAGGCCACAAACATCGATGACTTAATGTCACGTATTGAGAAATACACTAAAGTCAAGGATGTGACCCATCTTAATGCAGGGGAAAATGGTGGTGCAAAGATAAGTAGAGGGGCGAGAAGGTTGAACCACAAAAGAAAGGGAATAAGAACGGGGGTAAGAACGGCTCCAAAAATAGGAACAGGAACGACGCCTTGCATCGACCTTCATGCAATGGAGTAACAGATCGAGGAGTAGTTAAAATCCATGGGGACCAGGATACGGTGAGAAAGTGTTTCATTGCGGCCATACGCCCGAAACAGGAGAAGAAAGTAGAAAAAGTAAAAGGCAAAGAAGAAGAACAAGAGGCATTGATGCCCTCCAAATAGCAGTTATTGTATGGTCGACCAGGAGTGGAGGAAACCAGGCTCCTCCCCTCTGAAAGGGTCATTAAAGACTTGGAAGAGGTTACAGCTGGAAGTGGCTCAACCGAAAAGAGGTTTTTAATTGGATCCTCCTTGAAAAATGGCTAGAAAAAAGAACTAATTACCTTAATCTATAGCAACATGGATGTTTTCACGGGGGAACCCTACGAGCTACCTATTATTGATCCCAGCATTGCATGTCATCAACTATACATGGACCTAGTTTTTAGGCCAGTGGCGCAAAAGGCTCGTCGAAGAGCCCCAAAGAATGCTAAAGTAGTAGAGAAAGAGGTCAAGAAGCTACTCGACATAGGGTCCATACGGGAAGTTCAGTTCCCCAATTGGTTATCCAACCTAGTAGTGGTTCTTAATAGAAACGGAAAGTAAAGGGTTTGTATTGACTTCATCGACCTCAACAGGGCATGTTCCAAATATAGTTTCCCCCTTCCAAAGATCGATTAACAAGTTGATGCCATGGCTAGACACGAGAGGATGAGCTTCTTAAATGCATACTCTGGATACCATCAAATCCCTCTTCATGTGCCAGATCAAGATAAAACTTCCTTTATAACCACTGTTGGTTGATATTGCTATAAAGTTATCCCTTTCGACCTTAAAAACACAAGGGCATCCTATCAACGACTGGTCACGAAGATGTTCAAAGACCAGATGGGGGATACCATGGAAGTTTATATCGACGAAATGATTGTTAAGAGGAAACTCAAGGATGACCACCTCTCCGACCTAGCTAAAACCTTTAAAACCCTCAGGAAGTACGAAATGAAACTTAATGCAAGTAAGTCTTCCTTCGATGTACAGTCAGCAAAATTCTTTGGATACCTAGTCAGTAAGAGAGGGATAAAAATAGACCCCCACCGGATCGACGCCATCATCAAGGTCCAGCCGCCCCAAATAGTAAGAGACATACAAAAGCTAACAGGAATGCTCGCCGCACTCAACCGGTTCATTTTAAGTGTTCAAAATGATGCCAACCATTCTTTCAATAATTGAAAAGGAATAAAGGATTAACATGGGACGAAGATTTCTCGAGGGCCCTGGAGGAGATCAAATTCTACCTGAGTAGGCCCCCTTTGCTCGTGTAATTCGTGGGCAAAATGATCCTCTATATCTCTACCCAGCTGTGTCAGACCACGCGGTAAGCTCTGCCTTGGTATGTAAAAGGGACGGAATCCATCATCCAGTCTACTACACGAGCAAAACTCTCTTGGAGGACGAATATCGATATCTTTCATTGGAGAAGCTCGCTTACGTGCTTGTGGTAGAATCAAGGAAACTAAAGAATTATTTTGAAGCTCACTCCATCTTCGTAGTTACTTCACACCCCCTTAAAGTCATTCTAAGGAAAGCAGACCTTTCCGGCCGACTATACAAATGGTCAGTTGAGCTCGGAAGGTTTGATATCCACTTTTAACCAAGATCAATCATCAAGAGGCTAGTATTGGCGGACTTCATTGCCAAATTCACATGGGATCATCCTTGCGGTGACCCCAAAACTAGTCACCCAAAGGAAGGTTTAGGTGTTTGGAGATTATACGTTTATATAGCCTCCAACTCAAGGGGGCGGGAGTGGGTATTATGATAGTGACTCGTGAGAACACAGTGCTTGAGCAAGGATTTAGACTTGGATTTGAAGCCTCTAACAACAAGGCACGATACGTGACACTGATCGCCAGACTACGCAAAGTAAAGCTAGGGGCAAGGCATCTTCAAATCTTCAACGATTCGTAGCTAGTTTCTAACCATGTAAGTGCCGACTTCAACGTAAAAGATGAAAGGATGGAAGCTTATCTCTCCATTGTAAAGGGATTAATGGACAAATTCGATCAAGTCGATGTCCAGTAATTCCCCAGGGGATAGTATAGCCATGTAGATGCCCTAGAATCCCTAAGCTCAGCAATAGACTCAGAGATGATAAGAACAATTCAAATTAATTTCCTTGCGTAACCCAGTATTTATAAGGATGCTGAGTTGCAGAACCCCGAGAAGATCCTCCACATTGAAAAATCTCCTAGATGGATGGATCTCATTATAGATTATTTGCAAAATAATAAGTTACCTAGTGACAGGAAGATAGCCCATCAGATAAGAGTCAGGATGCTCGTTTTCACTTATATCCTAAGGGAAAACTGTATAAAAGATCTTTTAGTGGCCCCTACCTCCAGTGCGTCCACTCACAGGATGTCGAGCAAGTCCTGCACGAGCTCCATTAAGCGATTTTTGGAATTCATGAAGGAGGACGATCGATAGTGTTCTAAGCAATGAAGGAAGAATACTGGTGGCCATACATGTAGAAGGATGCTGGAACCTATGTTCGAAGATGTGAAAAATTCCAAAAACACTTGCCCTTAGTCCACTAACCCGCCAACGACTTAAAGTCCTTAACTATCCCCTCGACCTTCACCCAGTGGGGCCTAGATATTGTGGGCCCTTTGCCTACTGCAGCAGGAAATAGGAAGTATCTGTTGGCGGCCATGAACTACTTCACAAAATGGATCGAGGCAGAGCCACGAGTGAACATCGGGGATGCTGACATGATAACGTTCATATGGAGGAATATTATCACGCACTTTGGTATACCCAGGACGATTATTACCGATAACGTGACCTAGTTTGAGAGTTTCCCCTTCCAAAGCTTTTGCAGTGATCATGGAATCAGGCACTACTTCATCTCTGTAGCATACCCTCAAAGCAATGGTCAAGACGAGGCTTCTAACAAGACAGTGATCAATAGATTGAGGAAGCGCCTTGAACGAGCCAAAGGAGCATAGGAAAATGAACTGGTCCATATCCTTTGGGCTTATCCCACCACCCCGAGGCAAGCAACTGGGGAAACACCTTTTGCACTCGCATACGAAATAGAATCAATCACCCCCTTAGAAGTTGATCTTCCAACCATGAAGTCGACGTTGGTCAACCAAGGCAAAACGATGAAGCGTTACTCATCAATCTTGACTTAGCGGGTGAATGACAAGAGTTGGCTCTAGTTAAGCTGGAATCTTACCAGCAATAGCTATCCAAACAATACAACCCAAAATTCAACCCAAGGAAATTCCAGGTAGGAGACTATGTCCTAAGGAAAGTTCTTGGCAGCGCGGTGAAACCATCAGATGGCAAGCTTGGACCTAACTGGGAAAGACCATTCAAGGTTATAAAGAATAACCTATAAGGAGGCTATCACATGGAAACTCTAGAGGGAAGGAAGGCACATAGAGCCTGTAATGTAGCCAACCTAAAGAAATTCTACTTCTAAATTTCTTCATGCACCATTATTTTAGGCAAAATCTTCATTTACAAATTAATGTTGCATTTTTATTTTTGACTCTTATCAATAATCTCGGTTGTCTTTGACATTCAATATATGTTGGTTGTCTCAAATATATGTTATTTTATGCACCATTTCCAAGTTAACAGGCTTCACTGCTTTAACATAAATAACCTCTTGTGGTTACATCACAGTAGCCGGGCTTATACCAGCTCGACATCGCCATAGTGAAGCAAGAAGGGTTGATACATAATCACCCTCCTCAAGCCATTATTTGTGACATAAATGGCCTCTGAGGTTGATCTGGAAATAATCAATGACCTATGGGGGATCTTCAGGCAATATGGACAACCCAAGTTGGTCGCCAACATAGTTTGGATTCAAAATCGTGCCTGGGTGGATTGCCCACTCGTCAGGTGTATCCTCGCCATCGTATTACTTAGGACTAAGGAAGTATGACTACATGACCTAAAAGGTAAAGCAAGGTGGAATGGTATGTTTATAACATATTGGACTGGGAGAATACTCATTCGTTATTAGTCAGCTGAGAAGCCCAAAATCACTAGATATTATCAATCGAAAACATGTTTAGTCGGAAACTACCCAAAATATAAAACATTTATTGCTAAAGGTTACACGGTTACACATACAACAATGATAAAATAAAAAAAGAAGAAATAATAAATTGGATCCTAAGAGGGATTAGATCATTGAGTGAGATAATCAAGACTTCGCGCCCTTCAACCATCGTCTGGATAAGGGGCAAAGTCCCCCTCGACCTCTTTTGAGCTTGACTCTAATGTTGCCTTGGGATTGCATCTATTGGGATCCAGTGATCATCCCTTCTGAATGTATTTTTATCCAGAGACGAAGGAGTGATATCATGTCTATACCAAAGGATAAAGTTCTTAGTCACCTTTAACTCCCTAAGGGCACCCAAACACCATGTCATAAAAGATAGCTCCTCGACCTCTTTTAACTTTGTGGGAGCTTCTAGCCAGCCCTGTTCGTACCCATCTACCCACACTTACCGAGGAAATTTCTAAAACAAGTTCCTTAGTAGGGTGACATCCCTTTGAATCCCAGTAGCTATCACATATGCCCTACAAACATCTCCTCACAGTTCAAAAATTTCCCTGGCTGAACCACCTCGTTAGGCCTAGATCACTGCCTAATCGATAAAGAAGAACCTTATATGACTGGAGGGGAAACGCTTGGTTCATTCTCCTTGAGGCATGAAACTTCTCTCCTTAAGGCATCATTCTCCTATTACACAACTTCTCCAACCTGATTATTCTCAGAGGCATCCAAAAGCTTAGCCTTTCGAGAATCCATCTCTTCTCGAATGGAGGCACCGACCTCTTCCATTTATGCAATTCCTTCAACTTAGCTACAATATCAGATTGATCCTTATAATCTTAGTTCCTTATCCTGAGGGATTTGCAAATCTTGAAGAATTTTTGGTGAACTTGATCGCTTACATTGGAACCAAGGATTTGGCCTAGGAGACAAGAGGAGGGAATGTAATCATCCAGGTCAAAAAACTACAAGACATGGAGCGAGAATAACAAAAATTTATTAGCAAAAGCATAAACTGAATCCTTTCATTAAAAATTGGCACCAGCAAGGTACAGGTACAAGAAATGACAAGGAAAGAGAACAAAAAAAGAAAAAAACACAAAGATAGTCCTAAGAATATATTGGTCGACCTTTACCTGCTCTGTAGCAGCTGGCCCTTTCCCCTTTCTAGCAGCGACCTCACTCGGCTCTGCCCTATGTGCCGGGGCATCAGCAACAGGAGTAATAGGACCATAAGAAGAAGGATAAACAATTTGGGTCACAGTTAGGGCTTCATCCACAACAGGTTTTGGCCTAGGATTATGCTCACCAAATAGGGGGAGTCAGTAGAAATTCCAACAGCAACCAAGTCTTGATCCCAACCTTTCTAGAAGTTCGCCCGACAGATGTATTCAATTTTCTTCTTGGCATCTTCGTAGGCCACTTCCAAGCCCGCAATGTAGCTATTCTACCTAGTCGTGGTTGCCTCTGCCTCTAAGCTTGTCACCTTCTTAGTAAGCTTCGTGTTATCATTGGTGATGGAAAGCTTGCTAGACACTAGTATCCTGTAAGCCTTACTGAGCTTCTGCAGCTCCTTGGCCTCCCTAAACGTCTCTTTAGAAATGAGTTCTCAATTTTTTCAAGATCTTCCTAGGAAGTCTTTAGGCACTCCTCAAGCTCAACATTTCTCCTCGCTAGCCTGTCTCGACTGAAGCACCTTATATCTTTGAGTCACTTGATTTTGCATTATATAGGAGCTCATCTAGTTTGAAAATAGTGAAAAAATTGTGTCTATCCCTAGATGAACCAAAAATCCTTAAAACTTTCAAAGCTTCATTGATATTCCTCTACAAGTTTTACTAGATACAAATTGAAAACTAGAGCAATTTGGGTAAAAAAAAAAAGATGATCTAGTACCCCAGATGACATGTAACATGGTGATCAGTGCTTTGAAAGCTGAACACACCATGTTTTGATGATACTTAGATTCTGGATGTTCTAAGCATATGACCGGGGATGAATCCAAACTTTCAAATAAAAATAACTTCTCCGTAGGCAAAGTCTTGTTTGGAGACGGAGTTTCAGTCCAGATAGTTGGCAAAGGAATACCCAATGAAGAAGGATTACCTGTTCTTGAAGATGTTTTATTAGTAAAAGGTCTTAGGTCTAATATATTAAGTATCTCATAATTTTGTGACTCCAATCATACTGTCACCTTTTCTAAGAACAATTGCAAAATTTTAAATGAAAATGGTGAGTGCATCATTACAGGACTCCGTACTCTAGATAATTATTACATAGTCAATCCAAGTACATAGGTCTATAACATTTCCAGAATGGATGATAATGAATTATGGCATAATATAATGGGTCACATAAATTATGACAGCCTTAGTAAATTTTCCTCTCAGGAAAATGTTAGAGGTATTCCTAAAATAAAACCTAATTCTCACATAGTTTGTGGTCCTTGTCAAGAAGGAAAAATAGTTAAGGCATATCATAAAAGGGTTAAATACATTCTATCCTCTAAACCTTTAGAGCTCATCCCTATGGACCTTATTGGTCCTTCTCCTACTATTAGTCTTTGTGGCAATAGTTACATTCTAGTTATGATTGATGATTTCACGCGATTCACTTGGGTTACTTTTCTAAAGCAGAAGTCCGAAACTTTTAGAGCATTTTTTAAAACTTACTTCGTATAGAAAATGAAAAGGACTCCCAAGTATATAGATGTGACACCCCGCCTAATTAAATATCGGGCGATCACTCCTTTATTAAATTAAATCAAGGTAAACAGTTGGTTCATTCTCAGCATCACTGTCGAGAAAAATAAATTTTCCAATTTAACACCCTAAATAATTAAGCTAAGTGTCAAAACCATTTTTCATACGTAACTTTCCAAATTTTATTTAAAGAAAAATCATTTATTTTATTAACAACATTCAATAAATAAGAATCACACCACATTAAATTCTGCAACATAATCCAATTAATTTAATACATTCGTCAATCGAATGTCAACATACGAAATCTAAGTCACACATCCAAACTGAATAAATCCCATAGTAACAATACTGGAAATAACTGAAATACAAATGTCCAATAACAACGGAATAATGGAAAGAGCTACACATGCCCAACTAGATGAAAGTACTAAGAGTGGATCCGAATGAACGAAGTCGTCTAATCAAGAGACCTGCAACTCCCACCTAAGCTGCAGCGCGTTCCTTCCAAGAGATCCTAAGAAAGACGCCCCTGTGGCTGGGCACCTGTAATACATACATATATATATATACAAGAGAGAGAAAGAAAAAAAGAAACGGGTCAGAGCCCGATAGTGTGTTTGATTTAAAATACGTTTAGCAAGTATTTAAATTGATACAGGCCAATGCAACAACATATTAGTGCGACACTCTCTTGAGAAATTCTCACCTCTCTTCTAATGTGCACACCTATCGCACTAACCTCCCCAATGGGTTGTCTTATCATTTATCGCACTAATCTTCCCAATGATTTAACTTATCTTATATTACTCGTAAGATTCCAAATTTCACGATTCAATTGTTTGAAAAGAATATTTCAATTAGTAACCAAAGTTCTCATTTTGACTTTATTAATCAATAAAGTTTTCAAATTTCATATTATACTTTCTCAAAACAAGTATTTACAATTTGAGTCATCAACCATGTCCTACATATCAAAACACAGTAGGCAATTCCAGATTTCAGAATTTCATATATATATATTAACTACTCGAAAATATATATATCAAAATAGCACCCCACATAATAACTATGGTGCGGGCATACTCTACTATCCAAACCCCATATCACTCACATTAAGGGGAATACAAATTCGGAATCACTCTCGAATTGTATTAACACATACACAAACTATAGGTTCCAAGTCCCTTAGGACCGTCTGAACTATCACTGCTATAGCCTGTACCAAGGATACCTATACAGAAACAAAATGAGGCGAAGCATAGATTCCAAGTCTCTAAGAGGAAAGCACATACCCGCATCTCTTAGGACCGTCTGAACTATCATTCCGATAGCCTGTACCAAGGATATCTATCTTCTAGGGTACAAGTCAATATCCCCCATAAAGGTCCCATCGAGATAAGACTGTCCCAGCGCGAAAACCTCAGGGATAGCAAGTAGCGTGGGCATGATTTTCACACATAGATAGTATATGCATACTTAATCGTATAAGTATACTCATATTACCATATCAATAATGGGTAAATTCTCAATTCCCATAATTATGTCATTTGCATTTATTTCTCATTATATACTTATCACGTATAGCCATTCACATCTTACTTTAATTTCAGGAACCTTTACACTTACTACATAACGCTCATGTATTCTATCCTCCCAAGTATAAAATTCAGTAGGTATTCATTTATGTTCCAACGTAACCCTCTTACGTGTCTCTCCCCTTTAACATATACTTACATTGTCCCTCATGTAAGATATCCCAAAAATATAGATTTCGCCTTACATTAAAGGATTTTGAATTTTATTTTCAAAGATGAGAATTTCAAATGGTTTCGAAATCGGAATTAAAATGGGGTTTTAATTGAATTTTTTTATTATTTAGAAGAGTCCTCAAAATATACAACTCTTTAAGAGTCCTCAAAATATAAAACTCTCTAAGAGTCCTCAAAATATAAAACTCTCTAAGAGTCCTCAAAACATAAAACTCTCAAGTAAAAATAATATTTTTAGAAATCCGACCGTTCGATCAAGCTGAATTTTTGTCAGCAGTCCTGTCTCGCCGTTCGCTACAACATACTAAAATTTCAAGTGATTCCAATGGTCCGATCATCCGGAATAAAAATTTTAGTGTTTGTATCTAATTAGAACTCTTTTCTTAATCAAACTCTTAATCCTTTACATGACAAAGGATTTCCAGAATATCATTTAAGTCATCACTACATGCAATTTCCTATCTCAAATTGGGTTTTTCTTCCATACAATTCATCCTAATCATTCCTAAACCAATATGAAAGATGCATCAACGAAATAAGCAAGATAAACACTTGCCTGGAATTTTCAAAAATCTGGTTTGGTGCCGAAATTGGTGTGGTTGCGTTCCCCGTCTCGCGATCTACGCGTTGGTGGTGACGGCGGTGCAATCCGAGGTGTTCTTGGCCTAGAACTCCTTGGAGAGCTTCTCCTCTTCCTCTCCAATGGCCGTCATTTGTCTTTGATTGTTCTAACCCTAGAAGACAACCTAGATATCTTATATAACCCTTTTAATTTTCGTAGGTTTAATTACCCATAATTGCGAAATATCCAAAACGCCCTCCCGGGGTACTAATTGGGCCTAAAAACGCACCGAGACCCAAACTAAACCCCGGGGTACACTTTGCTGACTATCTCGACCCTTTCGGACACGTTGGCGCACTCAAAATGACCATACGAACAACTTATAAAATATTCACTTATTAATCAACATTTAGTCCCGACACGACACAGGCGCGTCCCGACTTAAATTTCCATAATTGTCATTTTATTCACACGTGACAATATTATAACAATAAATCTCATATATTACTATACTCATCTAGTAATATTCAACAGATAACAAATTTCCAATAATTACTAACTCTCGTCAGGCTAGTAAATATTTAAAGCAACATTCCGGATGAAAATTAAATTAATTTACCTCAATTAAATTTAATAAACCCCATAATTTAAAAGCTATAAAAATACGGGGTATTACATACTTCCCCCCTAATAACTGAATTTCGTCCCGAAATTCGGAAAATAAGGCCTATCAGGTAGCACAATTCTGGATATCCTTTTCCGTACACAAACTAACTACACATTACGGCGCTCAATCACTATAGACCTTTCTTCACAGTAACATTGTTTTGCATTCTCTTTGGAGACACTTCACATTGTGCTCCCAACCGACAACATTCGCATAGGTCACGCCTATACGTTATACATTTCATTATCTCACTATCATTAGGAGGCCGCACCTCACTACATGACAAATACTCGGATTTATTCATATACAAAACTCCCATTCTGAGAAAATATTACGAACATTTGACCACTCTTGTTCGTCTAAAACAGTCGTGGAATTCTACCATAGTTATCGGATATTTTCTCGACCGATCCAAAAATTCTGATTATCTACTCTCCTCTAAACATACGGAAGGAGAATAGTCGAGGTTCTTCCATAACAAAACCTTAATAAGCACCTCATACGCGATAAATAGGTACGAGTGCTTCTACAGAGCATTCTTGAAATCATCGTACCAAGATTCCAAAATCTCCTTCACGTGGCTCCACTAATCTTTAATCACCATGCGCTTATTCCCTGGCTAAGGGTGATACATCCTACTTGAAACGAAATCTTATCTCCGCTGGTTCCTGAAATCCCATATCAAAGGTGGGATTCACCAATCTCATCCTGATTCAGAAATTTATACTGCGTCGGACCATGCACTGGCGCGATCCTTCCTTTCAAAGGAAGTCTGGGGCATACTAGTTAATATTGTAAGCCAGCCCAAAGAAATATCAATCACTTCCTTCTCGGCTACTTAATTCACATATTCGAGATAAACCCTTGATCTTGTTTTGAGGATGGCAACCCATCCAAGAACTTTACCGACTTTACCAACCTCTTCCAATTTCAGGAATGTTCGATAAACACAAAATTATTTGGTTGATTCTCCTCTTTCAACCAAACCTTACCTA
Organism: Sambucus nigra; assembly: GCA_949130495.1. Lineage (NCBI taxonomy): Eukaryota > Viridiplantae > Streptophyta > Magnoliopsida > Dipsacales > Adoxaceae > Sambucus > Sambucus nigra. The sequence goes on along the minus strand of OX422212.1, from coordinate 12,410,914 downwards.
TGGGCAGTGCATGTAGAGACTACTCACTATGTCCCGCTAAACATCGATTCTTCCCTTGAAATGTCTCACATTAAGTGACACGTAATACTCCCCTTCCTTCCTTGTAGTATGCCGAAAGTTCCACCCGTGCTCTTCTCTCCACAAAGCGCACTTCTGGAACTCTTATACTATACTAAAATCATTACTCTTTGTATGCGCAAGTCGTTCTCACACTTGACTATTAAAAATTCCGCTCCGGGTGTGTTTCATAATGATTAAATTCTACTCTATTCAAGGAATACCAATTCTTGAATGGCTTCCCACAGCCTTCCAATCAAGTTAGAGCGTGCTATTCTAATTGCACACTTATGTATGGATTATCGCCCCTCATGTGACGTTTAATCCACTCTATCACTTCCACTTCGTTATACTAGTCCCACAAACATTTATTTCACACGTCTATTACCACGTCCCTTCGACTCGGACTATTTTAACTGTAGTTAACCAAGATGCCCACATTTTTGCAACACTCCGACCGCCCTGGGAGAGCGAACGGCGGCTACTCTTATGTAGGACTAACTAAATTCAACGAAATAGAAGGAATAGGGCATTCAAATTCCATGACAATAAAAGAGGAATAATAATTCTCAACCTTCCTCAGATAAGTACAACAATTTTCCCAAATAGGTACAACAACCAAAATAAATCACTAACGCTCTATTCATCAAAATAATTACAGGTCATCTCTTTTGCATAATATAAAGTTCTTTCCAGATAATCCATGCTAAAAATCATTCCAACTCTTTATTCACCTTGTGTTCTGTACGCGGTTATGTCATTTGGGTACTCTCAATCACCCTAGAAATCAGAATTCTTAAATTCTCCTTATCATCGTTCCACCCCTCAACTCGTGGGGATAACTTTCAATGCTTTCCTACCACAAAAATCCGGCTCCAATGACCTTAAAACAAAATTCAACTTCCAACTTACATACATAATTACTTGATCCCATTTCGACCAGGGTACCGAACTCATGGAATAGTGACCAAACGTCTCCCTATTTCCAACCTTACGCTAAGTTTCATGCGTGGGATGTCTCGCAAAGAGAAATCTAAACAAGGAACCCCCCCGATACACTACTACCTAGCATTGTCGGTTATCGAAATCCGTTAGGTCCTCCGTCCATAGTATATACCCCTTTATTCCGTCCCTTGACAGAAAAGTTACAATTTCTCCCGTAATTATGCTTAACAATGAACGTTTCACTAATTGCACTATTGTTGAGTATAGGTTGGTGGTAATAGCATTCCATAAACCTCGAATACATACACTCGGAATTCTCGAAATTCCTTTCCCTAATAATAGGGGTATAAATATTAACTCCCACATCCCTAAAGGATGAATATAACAATGCACTCTTCCTATCACTAAGTCCGGAGTGCTAAACATAATACTGAGTCAAATCTTTTCGCCCAACGGTAAATCCCGATACATACGGAATTATACTAACAAAGTCTATACATACTTTGGCATCGAATATCTCGAGCCCACTATCTCCTCCGAAGTCTCTAGGATAGATAATATAAGTGCGAGTCGAACCTTCTCACGGGTAAAGCCTCGCCAAAACAAACATAAAACATGTTGCACTAATGCAACCACTCCGATAGTCTTGCAATAAATGCCCACTATCGTATAACCATTTCTATAATGTTTTAACAAAGATAATATCATACTCGTGTATCGCATCACTACAACGAGTAATCTCAAAAAAATACGTGACACTGTTAATATACTCATTCATCCTCCGCGGATAGCACTAAAGAAAAATCCCGCTACACTAGTGAAAAATATTCACATTTTAATAACGTTTAAAATGATATGCATTAGGCTCGTCTCACATGCTAATCTAGCAGGGAACAAAATGTAGTGACTCACTTGTGTCACATAAACACGCTGCATTCTCTAAGGATACAACTTATACTTCCATCCTGGCAATCATCTTGACTGCACAAATGGTTTTCGGACGTAACACGTCTACCCAAACCAAAACAAAATTATTTTAATCATTGCCTTACTAGGCACCGTATTCCTGTCCTTTTTTCTCATTTTGGAACATATTATCGTGAGCGATCTCTCTCCGCACAAAATACCTCAACACATAATCCACTTACCACCTGTCCTACTAACCAGGTTAGGATTTGTCCTCCTCTCGGACTCTAGTAAACTCGATTCTTGTAAACCATCCCGATTGTTCTCTTAACTCTTCAAGCCATAATGATCATGTTACTATCTATAATAGTACTTACTGAATTTACCATCACTTGGTAAGAATTTAACTATCTGAAGCATTTAAATGGTTTTCCTCATGTGTATCTACATCCTTTTGTGGTGCTATACCACCATCGTTGCATTCAGTCTCATTCTCGACTAAATTCTTCGATTTCCTTTAACTTCCCCCACAAAGAAGTGTTATCATTTATATAGTCAAAGTATGACATTGTCAACCTCTGAATCGGTCGTCCATCAGAATTTCCTCCTCGAGTATTATCAACTATTATTACAAGTTGGTATCCCACTTGGATTCATTTCCCCCACTTGTATCTACATTTTCCGATACAAAATTCGCTAACGGTTAAGATTCATATTCACGAATGGACCCCTGACATGCCCTCTCTCAATGAGTTCAGAACCACATTTGCTTCTAATCCTGAATAGTTAAGGAAAGAACATACGGTCAGCACTGTACCTAAGCTTCTCCTATAAGCATAGCATTCCACTTCTAAAATTGATGGTTGACTCCAATCATTATAATTTCGTCTCGAAAGCCAAGAAAATTTTCTCTAAATTTTCACTTTCAGTTTGCCACACTTCGTCCTATATCTAAGCCTTTGGGTACATTACCTCCTTTGGTAAAGACACATACAATTTTCGCATTTCTAAAATTTTCCATTGACAGTCTCTACAAGTTTTTTTTTTTGTAATACGTTGGGTAAGTTTACCCTCGCACCTCATTTGACTATAACAGCATTTGGAAATCAATGCTGCGCCTTAGTCACATTTCTAGTCTTGTCTTCTCGTGCCATAATAGAGGTGACCTCGACTACAGTCATCATCCTTGGATATATTTTATAATCTCAACTGAACACTGCCTCCTGATGTACGCTTAACGGTCCTCTTCTGACATCCGTCATCGCTCGGTATACGCACACATCCGAACGAAATTAGAATACACTAATGTATACACATTATAGCAGGAGAACGAAATCTCGTCCAGGAATCGACAATCCTAAACATAGGGCTCTATAACAAACAAAGCAACGCTGAAAGCATAATAAGCCGTACAGATCCTAAGGACACTAGAACCTGATGCTCTGATACCACCTGTGACACCCCGCCTAATTAAATATCGGGCGATCACTCCTTTATTAAATTAAATCAAGGTAAACAGTTGGTTCATTCTCAGCATCACTGTCGAGAAAAATAAATTTTCCAATTTAACACCCTAAATAATTAAGCTAAGTGTCAAAACCATTTTTCATACGTAACTTTCCAAATTTTATTTAAAGAAAAATCATTTATTTTATTAACAACATTCAATAAATAAGAATCACACCACATTAAATTCTGCAACATAATCCAATTAATTTAATACATTCGTCAATCGAATGTCAACATATAAAATCTAAGTCACACATCCAAACTGAATAAATCCCATAGTAACAATACTGAAAATAACTGAAATACAAATTTCCAATAACAACGGAATAATGGAAAGAGCTACACATGCCCAACTAGATGAAAGTAATAAGAGTGGATCCGAATGAACGAAGTCGTCTAATCAAGAGACCTGCAACTCCCACCTAAGCTGCAGCGCGTTCCTTCCAAGAGATCCTAAGCAAGACGCCCCTGTGGCTGGGCACCTGTAATACATACATATATATATATATATATAAGAGAGAGAAAGAAAAAAAGAAACGGGTCAGAGCCCGATAGTGTGTTTGATTTAAAATACGTTTAGCAAGTATTTAAATTGATACAGGTCAATGCAACAACATATTAGTGCGACACTCTCTTGAGAAATTCTCACCTCTCTTCTAATGTGCACACCTATCGCACTAACCTCCCCAACGGGTTGTCTTATCATTTATCGCACTAATCTTCCCAATGATTTAACTTATCTTATATTACTCGTAAGATTCCAAATTTCACGATTCAATTGTTTGAAAAGAATATTTCAATTAGTAACCAAAGTTCTCATTTTGACTTTATTAATCAATAAAGTTTTCAAATTTCATATTATACCATCTCAAAACAAGTATTTACAATTTGAGTCATCAACCATGTCCTACATATCAAAACACAGTAGGCAGTTCCAGATTTCAGAATTTCATATATATATATATTAACTACTCGAAAATATATATATCAAAATAGCACCCCACATAATAACTATGGTGCAGGCATACTCTACTATCCAAACCCCATATCACTCACATTAAGGGGAATACAAATTCGGAATCACTCTCGAATTTTATTAACACATACAGAAACTATAGGTTCCAAGTCCTTTAGGACCGTCTGAACTATCACTGCGATAGCCTGTACCAAGGATACCTATACAGAAACAAAATGAGGCGAAGCATAGATTCCAAGTCTCTAAGAGGAAGGCACATACCCGCATCTCTTAGAACCGTCTGAACTATCATTCTGATAGCCTGTACCAAGGATATCTATCTTCTAGGGTACAAGTCAATATCCGCCATAAAGGTCCCATCGAGATAAGACTGTCCCAGCGCGGAAACCTTAGGGATAGCAAGTAGCGTGGGCATGATTTTCACACATAGATAGTATATGCATACACAATCATATAACTATACTCATATTACCATATCAATAATGGGTAAATTCTCAATTCCCATAATTACGTCATTTGCATTTATTTCTCATTATATAGTTATCACGTTTAACCATTCACATCTTACTTTAATTTGAGGAACCTTTCCACTTACTACATAACGCTCATGGATTCTATCCTCCCAAGTATAAAATTCAGTAGGTATTCATTTATGTTCCAACGTAACCCTCTTACGTGTCTCTCCCCTTTAACATATACTTACATTGTCCCTCATGTAAGATATCCCAAAAATATAGATTTCGCCTTACATTAAAGGATTTTGAATTTTATTTTCAAAGATGAGAATTTCAAATGGTTTCGAAATCGGAATTAAAATGGGGTTTTAATTGAATTTTTTTATTATTTAGAAGAGTCCTCAAAATATAAAACTCTTTAAGAGTCCTCAAAATATAAAACTCTCTAAGAGTCCTCAAAACATAAAACTCTCAAGTAAAAATAATATTTTTAGAAATCCGACCGTTCGATCAAGCTGAATTTTTGTCAGCAGTTCTGTCTCGCCGTTCGCTACAACATACTAAAATTTCAAGCGATTCCAATGGTCCGGTCATCCGGAATAAAAATTTTAGTGTTTGTATCTAATTAGAACTCTTTTCTTAATCAAACTCTTAATCCTTTACATGACAAAGGGTTTCCAGAATATCATTTAAGTCATCACTACATGCAATTTCCTATCTCAAATTGGGTTTTTCTTCCATACAATTCATCCTAATCATTCCTAAACCAATATGAAAGATGCATCAACGAAATAAGCAAGATAAACACTTGCCTGGAATTTTCAAAAATCTGGTTTGGTGCCGAAATTGGTGTGGTTGCGTTCCCCGTCTCGCGATCTACGCGTTGGTGGTGACGGCGGTGCAATCCGAGGTGTTCTTGGCCTAGAACTCCTTGGAGAGCTTCTCCTCTTCCTCTCCAATGGCCATCATTTGTCTTTAATTGTTCTAACCCTAGAAGACAACCTAGATATCTTATATAACCCTTTTAATTTTCGTAGGTTTAATTACCCATAATTGCGAAATGTCCAAAACGCCCTCCCGGGGTACTAATTGGGCCTAAAAACGCCCCGAGACCCAAACTAAACCCCCGGGTACACTTTTCTGACCATCTCGACCCTTTCGGACACGTTGGCGCACTCAAAACGACCATACAAACAACTTATAAAATATTCACTTATTAATCAACATTTAGTCCCGACACGACACAGGCGCGTCCCGACTTAAATTTCCATAATTGTCATTTTATTCACACGTGACAATATTATAACAATAAATCTCATATATTACTATACTCATCCAGTAATATTCAACAGATAACAAATTTCCAATAATTACTAACTCTCGTCAGGCTAGTAAATATTTAAAGCAACATTCCGAATTAAAATTAAATTAATTTATCTCAATTAAATTTAATAAACCCCATAATTTAAAATCTATAAAAATACGGGGTATTACAATAGATTCCGAAGTGATAGAGGATGTGAATTCATATATTCACGTGTCATTGAATACTGTGACTATAATGGTTATAAACACGATTTTAGTGCTTCCAAGACACCCCAACAAAATGGGATAGCTGAGCGTAAAAGTAGAATAATTCAAGAAATGGCAAGACTGTTGATACATGCCAAAGATTTACCTAAATACTTTTGGGTTGAATCAGTTTGTACTACATGTTATATCATCAATAGAGTCTACCTTAGGAATAATTCTAAACAGACCCCCTATGAACACTGGTATGGCAAGAAACCAAATCTTAAATATCTTAGAACTTTTGGTAGTACATGTTATGTCTATAAAGACAGATAACATTTATCCAAGTTTGAAATAAGAGGAGATAGATCTATATTTTTAGGTTATTCACTTGACAGTAGAGCCTACCGAATTTACAACTTGCGTACCAAGACTATGATGGAATCCATTAATGTAATTGTAAATGACACATCGATAGAAAGTAAAAATACTAAACCAGCTATTGAGGATGAGTCAGAAAGCCTTTTAAATTATGACTCTCCTGAAATAACAAAGTCTTTACCCATAGAGACCCCTGAAGTGACTAACTGGGTTTCTAAAGACTATCCCCTAGATAACGTTGATGGTAATCCTATAGAACATGTTCGTACAAGATCTCAACTTCGTAACATTGCTCATTTTTCATGTTTTGTGTCTCTCATTGAGCCTAAAAATGTGAATAAATCCTTGAATGACCCCTTATGGATTACTGCAATGTAAGAGGAATTTCTTCAATTTATCATTTATGATGTTTGGTATCTTGTACCCAGGCCTGAAAATAAAAGGTTTATTGGCACACATTGGATTTTTAAAAATAAGACTGATGAGTCTGGGATAATCATTAGGAATAAAGCTAGATTAGTTGCCTAGGAATACTCTCAGATTGAAGGAATTGATTTCGAGGAAACTTTTTCACCTGTTACTTGCCTCGAGTTTGTTCGTTTACTTTTTGCTATAGCATGTCATTTACATTTCATACTTTACCAAATGGATGTTAAGTCTGCTTTCCTTAACGAAATCTTAACTGAGGAGACCTATGTAGAACAACCCAAAGGGTTTATTGGCCCGCATCAGCCAAATTATATTTATCGTCTTAAAAAAGTTCTTTATGGGGTAAAACAAGCTCCTAGAGATTGGTATGAGCATCTATCCACCTTTATATTAGATAATGGATTTAGGAGAGGAGGAAATGACCAAACCTTATTTATCAAACACTTTAACAACAACATCACTATTGCTCAAGTATATGTTATCGATATAATTTTTGGATCCACCTCCCCTTCAGAAGCCAAGTCTTTCTCAGACATTATGCACAAAGAATTCTAAATGTCTCTTATGGGGGAGTTGCAATTTTTCTTAGGCCTTCAAGTTAAAAAAAATTCAGAAGGTTTATTTATTTCGTAATCTAAATATGCATTAGAGATTGTAAATTCTTTTGGCTTAGATACAACTAAAGAAGCTAGAACGGCTATGTGTACCTTGGTAAAACTCTCCAAAGATGAAAATGATAAATCCAAAGACTCTACCTTATACCGTAGTATCATAGGAAGTTTTCTTTATCTAACTTCCTCGCACCCTGATATCATGTACGATGTTTGCGTTTGCGCCCGTTATCAAAATAATCCAAAAGAGAGCCATTTATTATGTGTAAAAACAATAATTAAATACATAAAGGCACTCACAATTTAGGATTATGGTAGACTAATGACACATCAAGCACTATAGTAGGATACACCGACGCTGATTGGGCTGGGTGTTCCGATGATAGTAAAAGTACTTTTGGCGCATGTTACTACATCGGTAACAACTTGGTTGGTTGGAATAGCAAAAAATAGAACCGCACTTCTTTATCCATTATAGAATCTGAATATATCGTCGCTGGAAGTTGTTGTGCCCAATTATTATGGCTGCAACTAATGCTGAAAGATTATGGCATAAATGAAGAAAAACTACATCTCTATTGCAATAACCAAAGTGCGATCAATATCTCTAAGAATCCAGCTCCACATTCTCGCACTAAACATATTAAATTCGATATCACTCTATACCAGAATTAGTTTAATCAAAAGAATTAGAGATTAATTACTTTACTACTTATATATAATTAGCAGATTTGTTTATAAAACCTTTGGATTTTAAGTGTTTTGAATCTTTATGAAAATAAATTTTCATGATTTTAGCTGAATAATTCTTTTGCTTAATTATTATAACTGCCAATTTTTCATGTTTATAATCAGTCTTTGAGGATGTAAGGCATGGATGTTAGAATTATGACAACGAACACCTCTTATATCTATTTTATGTAAGAGACTCTTATGAATTCTCGTTGTTTATTCTAGTTACTGCTTATCTACCTACTCATATCTCTTATTTGATTCCTGCTGCCCTTTGTCCATTTGAGAAAAAATCGGGGAGAAATTTGGGCCCACTTGGACACTCTTGTACATTCTCATATAATAAACTTGATCTTAGTTATCTTATTGCAGATTTCAGTACCTCTTCATTGCATCAAATCTTGATAGGGTAATGGTCTGTACATAGTTGATTTATGTAATTTTTTTCATTTCCAAGAGATTGGGTAGATAGATTCTTTTTATAAGAATAGGATTTTCTTATTTCTTTTGGTATCCCTATGAGTCCTTGTTGACTCAAAGGATATTTTGTCTCATATTTCAAAATGGGTAGATTGAATCACCCTATATCTTTGACTCACTTGAGTCTGCATTATTTAGGAGCTCATCTAGTTTGGAAATAGTGACAACAATGTGTCTATCCTTAGATGAACCAAAAAGTCTCAGAACTTTCAAAGCTCCATTGATATTACTCTATAAGTTCATGAAGGTAACACAAATACACCACACTAAGATTGATATATATATAGTGATTTAATCATGTAATGATCATGTGTGAGTTAAATCCCCTTAAAATGATTTTTTTTAATAATTTTTGGGATTGATTTAACATTTTCTAAGAATTTTAAATAATTTTTGGAAATTAAAATTGGAACTTAATAAAGTTTTTGGGTTGATTTGTAAATATAATTTATGCCTTAAAATTGTCTTGGGTAGAAACCAAAAGCGGCAGAAACATTTGTGGGTGAAACTAGAATTTTTTGGAAACCAAAAACACGCGAGTGAGAGTTAATCTTGAGCCTACATGCGTTGCACATACAACGGTTTGATTTGTGTTTATTATCACTCACATTCCTATGACTTATTTTGGACCCTTAGATTGACTTAATCTACGGACTGTATGTGTTTGGAATCAATCCAAGTGAATTGGTTTTAACCAATAAGAGTTAGACCTTGAACCGCTTCTTGTGACCCTTAGATTTGCATCGATTTAACTTCCATTAATCAAAGCCCTTGGTTTATGGCATTGTTCCAGATCCTTCGATCACTAGAATTGATGATGCTAAGAACCAGCACCACCGTGTAAGTTATTTGCAAGCTCAATATAGGTATAACAATGGCAGCACAACTATATAAAGAGATAAAAGAAGGAGATGAGTATAAGAGGAAAAGGCACAAGTATATAAGTGGTTCTACCAATCTGGCCTACGTCTACTGTGAGTGTGTGAGTAATATCACTGAATGAAGGCACTAATGGCCATGGATACAATCTCTCAAGATTTCTCTCTCTACTGTAGATTTAGACAGAGTTTCAGCTAGGGTTTTATATCTGGGGATCCCTTTGCAAGGTAGGGGATGATCCCTATATATAGTGCCTAGGGGGTGTAATGCACCCCCCATGCATGTAATGTGCATGTGTGTGGTAGCCTCACCAATGTGGGAGTGCCATCTGTCACTGTCACATGTAAGTAATGATGATGAAATATTCTCCCACATGTGGAGAATAATCTTGTTACAACTGATTTATGCCCAGGTGTCCTTATCCAAAAGTCAACAGATGCTCGGCAGTCATATTGTTGGATGACCTCGGCCTGGGAGAGGCCTAGATGTAAAGGCTTGATGTCCGTTCAATCCAAGATGTTTCATAAGGAGTCTCGGCCTGATCTCAGCCGAGATATATGCTGAGGTCGGCCCGAGCCGAGGTTGGACATATAGCATACTGATGATTACCAAGACTCCTTGTCACCTCGGCCTACTCTCGGCCGAGGTTGCTATACCCAGGTACATGAGGATGTTGTTGATGTCTGCGATGCACGTATTGTCCATTGGTGTATATGGTAGTGTCGGCCTGGGCCGAGGTTGGTCTGGCCGGGGGATGATATCGTGGGCCCATGGCCTACATAGGGTCGATCAATGTCTCGGCCATCATCTCGGCCGAGGTTGGTGTCTCTGGGCCGAGGTACCACTTGGGGCATATCAATCACCCCCATCCCCTAGTCATATGCGAAAGCAAGTGGCTAGGGGATTGCTTCACCTCCGAGGCCTGTCCGTCCCAAGTTAATACCTATATGACATCTGTCCCAAGCTAGAGCGTGCAAATTTGGTTGGCGTGTGCTGTCAGTTGTCCCTTGGGTTTCCCAAGGCAATGATGGGCCTTGGGAAGTGTGCCTAAGTATTTAAGGGTTTAAACCCTTCCTTTCTCTTTCTTCTTCTTCATTTCGTTCCCGCGCACACTGTTCTTGCGAATTTTCTCTCTCTAAGATCCTCCACTCAATCGTTCTTCTGCAGAGGATTTCGTCGATTTTCTTGCGAGTTTTCTTCATTCCACTCATCGATTCATTCTCCAGGTACTTCTTTCTTTCTATTTCCTTTGTTTCTGGTATTTGGTTTGTATTTTCCGGCGAAGTTCTAAGTTTTCCGGCGAGCTCCATTAACTCCGGCGAACTGTGTTTTCTATAAACTTCTAAGTTTTGATCTTTAAACTCCTCTATTTTATAACTCAATCATGTTTGTAGTTTTAGGATCTTTTCTTAAGTTTAGGGTCGTCCTCTGATGGTCAGACCCCTATACCAGCTTCTTGAGGATTTCCCCTCTCTTAGAGAGAAGACCCTAGAAAAGATTAGGCAATTAGAGAGAGCTCAAGAGGAAGCTCGTTGGTCACAGGAGTTTCCTATTAGACCTATCTTTCCCCCACCTCTCAAGGTGGTATATCCTGATCCTCCTGAGAACTTCTATCAGACAGACGTCTCTGCCAACCCATTACCGATGTCTGAGTCTGAGTCCTCCACCTCAGACCCCATGTCTGTGGACTCATTCTAAGAAGCCATGGATTTTACACCTCGGCCTGATCAGGACCCTTATCAGACCGAGGTATCCAGCCGAGCTTCATCCTAAAATGGCTCAAGTACCTCAGATTCTTCTTCAGGGGTTGAGCTTGATGAGCCGAGTGTGGCTGTGCCACCCATTCTTGATACCATCCCTCTGTCGACCGTTACAGGGGCTGAGTTCGCTCAGAGATTCCCTGTTCACCCATCTACGTCTGCTCCAGCCGATGTTGAGCTTGATGATGATGAGGATGCTGGAAGTGATGTTGACATCTCTGAAGCAGCCGAGTTCGAGAGCACAGTCACTGAAGTGGATCTTTTGCACTTCAGATATTTATACTCCATCAGTCCCTCAATCAAATTAAGGAGACCTCTGAGGGAAGAGAGGGCCTATCATGGCCGAGATGGAGAAATGTGCTTGTACGAGCAGATGTTTAAGTTAGGGTTTCGCTTACCCATTCATCCTATCATCAGATCCATTCTCTCTTTTATCAACTTGGCCCCCTCGCAGCTCTCTCCCAATGCCTGGAGAGTCATTATAGGGGCCATTATCTTGTGGAGGGCAGTCCATCACTCTAACCTCCCAGTTCAGGTCTTTGCTGGTTGCTATGTCCCAACCTCGGCCAAAAACCATCCGAGCTACTATCATTTCGTGGCTCGGAGGCCTGAGAAGAAGATGCTCCAGGTGACTCAGACTTCAAATCACAATTGGAAGCCCCGATATTTTTTCGCCTCAGGGCCATGGGAATTCGGCTCATCTGTTCCCTCTTCCACTCTTGGGCCGAGGATACCCCTCAGATGGGGTAAGGTAACTATGTCTGCAAGGGCCGATCCCGGTCTAAGTCTTCAGAATATCAAAAAGGTGAAGGCCCTGCAAGACCAAGGGGCACATGGTCTGTTTGTCAAGTTCGAACATTTGCTGACCCCCCAGTATCTATCGGGGACGAGCCTGGGTGGGAGTCCCCTTGCCGACTTTGGTAAGGATTTTTCTTTTCAAGTCTAACCTCTAACCTCATTCATACCTGATCTCTAACCCTTATCTTTTAACTTTTGCAGAGAGACCACCAGGTATCCCAGACGAACTGTGGGAGATGGCAGCTCCGAGTTTGGCAAGGCTTGCAAAGAAGGCTGGTCTGAACGCTCCTCCTCTAGATCCCACTACATCCAAATCCAATAAGAGGGCCCCTAAAGCCCATCCTTATGAGGATCAGAGGCCGACAGTGAGGCAAAAGAAGGCCTCAGATGCTGCACTTCCAATTTCTTCGGCCGACATCCTAACGGCTCGTCTGGAGCAGCTGAAGTTAACGGACAGCGTGGTCGACAACAGCAAACAGGCCATGGAATAAGCGTTTCTATAGAGCCATGGATACCTCCGTGATGGTTGAGTTCGGCCTTCACAGAGCCGTCCAGGTATGACTTGTTCTTTTGTCAATTTTTTAAGTGTAACATCTGACTTTTCTCCCACTTAACCTCTTCATTAAACGTACAGGGAGTGACTGCCATGTATCAATTATCTAACTGGGCTATGAGGAAATTACCCCTCATCCAGAAGGGGCAGGAGGCCGAGAAGGTTGAGAGTGCCCTGAACGCTGAGGTAGACCATCTGAAGTCAGAGCTGCACAACTCTGAGAATAAGGTCAAGGGATTGGAGAACGATGTCTCTCTTCACGCTAAATCCCTGAAGGCCAAAGATGACGCTCTTCAACAGAAAGTCAGTGCGGCTGTCAAAGCTGCCCTTGAGGATGCCACTCCCAGAATAATTTCAAAATATAAAGGTTCAGACGAGTTCGTTGGTTTTGGCTTTGAATATCTTGAAAGAGGTATCAAGGCCACTACCAGATGGGATGAAGTCCGAGAGAAGGAGGTTGTCCCTCTAAAGGCCTCTGATTTTGTGGGTCTCGGCTTTGTCGACCCTCAGTTCGCACAGGCTCTTCAAGAGGTAGAAGATGAGGCTGCTGCCCCTGCTGAGACTGCTACTCTTGGAGGGACTGAGCTCGGAGGGACTGACCCTACTGATGATGTGGCCAAGGTGACCAACGCTGGTCAAGTCAACCCAGCCGAGACTGTCAATGCTCCCCTTCAAACCTTTAACTTGTAACAAATTTGTATTTTGTAACTTGTAATTTTTAACTTGTAGCTTGTAACTGAACTTGTAATTTGTAACACCTCTGAATGCTATATGATATCTTCCTTTTTCTAAATGGCAATCTCTTCTCTTATTTTGTTGTGGTATTCTTTTTTATATTGTCAATAATTATGATCTCACTACTGAATTGCTATTAGGCTCTGAAGTCATTTCATAATATGCTCTCCTCATAATAGTTCACCAAATTAATGATGTTAAGAGTCCGAGGTCCTCTGCTAAGGTGTCTGAGCTCAGACCTCGTCACCACCGAGTGATGTTATGAGGGTCTGAGGTCATCACCTAAGAGGTTATCCCCATAATAATACCACCAAATTAATGATGTTAAGGGTCTGAGGTCCTCTGCTAAGGTTTCTGAGCTCAGACCTCGTCACCACCGAGTGATGTTATGAGGGTCTGAGGTCATCACCTAAGAGGTTATCCCCATAATAATACCACAAAATTAATGATGTTAAGGGTCTGAGGTCCTCTGCTAAGGTGTCTGAGTTCAGACCTCGTCACCACCGAGTGATGTTATGAGGATCTGATGTCATCACCTAAGAGGTTATCCTCATAATAATACCACCAAATTAATGATGTTAAGAGTCCGAGGTCCTCTGGTGAGGTGTCTGAGCTCGGACCTCGTCACCACTGAGTGATGTTATGAGGGTCTGAGGTCATCACCTAAGAGGTTATCCTCATAATAATACCACCAAATTAATGATGTCAAGGGTCTGAGGCCCTCTGCTAAGGTGTCTGAGCTCAGACCTCGTCACCACCGAGTGATGTTATGAGGGTCTGAGGTCATCACCTAAGAGGTTATCCCCATAATAATACCACCAAATTAATGATGTTAAGGGTCTGAGGTCCTCTTCTAAGGTGTCTGAGCTCAGACCTCGTCACCACCGAGTGATGTTATGAGGGTCTGAGGTCATCACCTAAGAGGTTATCCCCATAATAATACCACCAAATTAATGATGTTAAGGGTATGAGGTCCTCTGCTAAAGTGTCTGAGCTCAGACCTCATCACCACCGAGTGATGTTATGAGGGTCTGAGGTCATCACCTATGAGGTTATCCTCATAATAATACCACCAAATTAATAATGTTAAGGGTCTGAGGTCCTCTACTAAGGTGTCTGAGCTCAAACCTCGTCACCATCGAGTGATGTTATGAGGGTCTGAGGTCATCACCTAAGAGGTTATCCCCACAATCATATCACCAAATTAATGATGTTAAGAGTCTGAGGTCCTCTGCTAAGGTGTTTGAGCTCAGACCTCGTCACCACCGAGTGATGTTTTGAGGGTCTGAGGTCATCACCTAAGAGGTTATCCCCATAATCAATATCTGATCTAAGAATGAAGCAAGAATTGTCATGGAAATTGATCTTTATTAATAACCTCTTCTCAATAGGATGATACATTTACATAAAATTACACATTCTATGCAACATCATATGTAATATCTCTTTAGGTGGTCAGTATTCCATGGGTTAACGAAAGGTTCTCCTTCTAGGTTTTCTAGTCTATCTTCTATTACTTTATAGGGGCCGTGCCAGTTTGGGTGTAGATTGTTTGCCTTCTGTAGGGTCTTCTTTAGCACTAGGTCTCCCACTGCAATGGGTCTTGACTTCACCCTCTGGTTGTAGAATCTCGTTGCCCTCTGCTGGTAAGCTACTTTTCTTACCTCTGCGTCTTCTCTTCTCTCTTCAATAAGATCCAGGTCTAGCCTCCTCTTTTCCCCATTGCTGTCAGGGTCGTAGGTATGAATCCGATGAGTTGGTAGTCCTACTTCCTTTGGTATGACAGCCTCAGAGCCATGTGCCAACATAAATGGGGCTTCCCCTGTTGGTGTCCTTGTCGTGGTTCTGTAGGCCCATAACACTGCGTAGACATCTTCTGTCCATCTCCCCTTCGCGTCTTCTAACCTCTTATTGATTCCATCCAAGATGGTTCTGTTCGTGACCTCGGTCTGGCCATTTGCCTGAGGTCGACTAGGAGATGAGAAGAACTGTTTAATCCCCACACTTCGGCAATACTTCTCCAAGGAGGAGTTCTTGAACTGGGTCCCATTATCCGAGATGAGCGTGTTTGGGAGGCCATATCTACATATGATGTTCTTCCAGATGAACTGGAAGGTCTTCTGCTCTGTAATTGTTACCATCGGTTCTGCCTCTACCCACTTTGAAAAGTAGTCAATAGCAACTATCAAGAATCTATAGTTGTTGACATCTCTTGGCAAAGGTCCTACTAAGTCAATTCCCCATACCGTAAATGGCCATGGAGAAGAGATTGACGTCATAGGCTGATGGGGGTGATGAGGGATAGTGGCGAACCTTTGACATTTGTCACACCTCTTCACATAGTCTGCAGCGTCCTTAGACAAGGTAGGCCACCAGTATCCCTGAGTGATGATCCTCTTGGCTAAGGGCCTTCCCCCAATGTGGCTAGAGCAAGAACCCTCATGAACCTCCTGTAAGACCCGGGGTACTTCCACGGGATGCACACATATGAGGAGGGGCAAGAGAAACCCCTTTTTATACAAGACATCTCCTACCAATGAGAACTTTGCAGCCCTGTATCTCAACTTTCTCCTTTCCAGCTTGGACTCGGGCAGCTCCCCCTCTCTTAGGTATCTGATGAGCGGGTCGATCCATGAGTCTCCTAGATTCACATTGTGACAAGGACTACATACCTTGTCCTCTTTGATGCTTGCTTTTCCTAAGACCTCGATTGGGATGGTCCTTCCCAAATCTGTCTTCATTGCCGAGGCCAGCCTTGCCAATGCATCAGCGTGATTGTTGCTCAGTCGTGGCACTCTCTTCAGTTTCGCTTCTTCAAAGTACTCTAACAACCCTCTTGCCTTCTTTAAGTACTTGGCCATCCTTTCATCTTTGGCCTCGTACACCCCCAACACTTGATTAACAACCAACCTTGAGTCGCTATGGAGTAGGAGTCGCCTTACTCGAAGAGTTGTTACTAATAAGAGACCTGCTATCATAGCCTCATACTCAGACTCGTTGTTTGAAGCCTGGAAGTTGAATCTCAAGGAGTATTCAATGTTGGCACCATCTGGAGCCGAGAGTATTAGCCCCGCGCCGCTTCCACTGTCACAGGAAGAGCCATCAACGAAGAGGCTCCATACGTCTGCGTCTAATGAGAAGACCCCTTCTCTCATAACCCCTTTCTCGAAGAGGTATTGATCCTCTTCGTTCACTTCTACTCTGCACCGAGTTTTGTCTGGGATGACCTCTTCTTGGCCTCAGAAGACGTTCGGTGCAGTCTCTTCCAAATCTCGGAAGACACTACGATTTGTCTCTTCGCCGTCATCTAAACCTTTCTCTGTCTCGGCCTCTTCCAAACCTCTGTCGGCTTCTTCCCAGGTGAACTCTGCGACGAAGTCTGCGAGGGCCTGCCCCTTGATGGCTGTCCTGGGCTGGTAGGTAAGATCATACTCTCCTAGCTCGATGGCCCAGGTCATTAATCTTCTGGACTTTTCTGGTTTGTGCAGAACCTGCCTTAGTGGGGAGTCAGTAAGGACTACCATGGAGTGAGCTTGGAAGTAAGGCTTCATTTTCCTTAAGGCATGGATAAGGGCATAGGCCAACTTCTTCATGCGGGATAGTTTTGTTCCGACCCTTGAAGGGCCTTACTGTTGAAGTACACATGCCTCTGGATTCAATCCTCTTCTCGTATAATGGCTGCGCTGATGGCTGATTCAGAGACTGCTAGATACACAAACAACCTTTCCCCCATGATGGGCCAAGACAGCAACAAGGTAGACCCTAAGTAGGACTTGAGTTGGTTGAAGGCTGTTTCACACTCTTCGTCCCACTGGAAGGCCTTTCTTAGAACTTTAAAAAATGGAAGACACTTATCCGTTGCCCTAGAAACAAACCTGTTAAGGGCCGCCACTCTTCTAGTGAGTCTCTGGACGTCCTTGATACTCCTAGGAGTCTTCATGTCGAGCAAGGCCTTGATCTTCTTAGGTTTTGCCTCAATCCCCCTCTGATTAATGATGAACCCCAGGAACTTCCCGGCTCCTACCCCGAAGACATACTTCGCTGGGTTGAGCTTCATTCTTTACGAGTCCATGACATCAAAGGTCTTCTCAAGGTCTGCTACGTGAGTACACGCTTTCAGGCTCTTCGTTAGCATATCGCCCACATACACCTCCATGGTCTTACCTATCTTCTCCTCGAACATCTTATTGACAAGACGTTGATACGTTGCCCCCGCATTTTTCAGACAAAAGGGCATCACCTTATAACAGTATGTCCCCTTGTCAGTAATGAAGGCTGTCTTCTCAGAGTCTTCGGCATCCATAAAGATTTGGTTATAACCTGAATAAGCATCCATGAAACTCATGAGCTCGTGCCCTGCCGTTGCATCCACTATCTAATCTATCCTAGGTAAGGGATAGATGTCCTTCGGGCAAGACTTGTTTAGGTCTATGAAATCTACACACATTCGCGACTTTCCATTGGCCTTAGGCACAATGACTGTATTTGAGAGCCACTCCGGATAGGTAACCTCTCTTATGAACTCGGCTTCTTCCAACTTTTTCAACTCTTCCTGGATGACTTCATACTTCTCCCTGGAGTAGACTCTTCGCCTCTGCTTGATAGGCCTGGCATCTCTGTCCACGTTGAGCTTGTGGGTCATGATCTCAGGGTCGATACCAGGCATGTTTGCGTGACTCCATGCGAAGACACTCTTCCTCCTCCTGAGGAAGTTTATCAGCTCTTCCTTGATCCTTGGCTCTAGGGCCTTGCCGACCTGGACGGTTTTTTCCGGCTCGTCCTCATTGAGGACGATGGATTCTACTTCTTCCGCGGCCTCGCCCTTCTTCAATTTTGTTTCATCTCTCGGGTCAAGAGTGTCATTGCTGTAAGTGGTGGTTGCTCTCTTATGGGCCTCTCTCTCTTCTGCCGAGTTGAAGTAACACTCCCGCGCCGTAGTTTGGTCCCCTTGCACTTCCCCTACTCCATATGGAGTCGGGAATTTTAGCATCTGATGGACCATCGACGGCACGGCTTCAAACTCTTTGAGGGCCACTCTTCCGATGATGAGGTTGTAAGCCGAGAAGACATTTTCGTCCATAACAAAAAAGTTGATCTTCTTGTTCAGCCTCTTAGGACATTCATCTCCCATCCGTACATCCATTTCATACATGCCCAATGGGTGCACCTTCTCACCACTGAAGCCTATCAACGGGTGATGGTAGGGCACCAGCCTTGCCCTGCTAAGACCCAAGCTCTTGAAACAAGGCCAGAACATCACATCTACTGAGCTTCCCCCATCTATGAGGACTCTCCCTACATCGCACCCATGCACCCTTGTTGTTATGACTAAAGGGTCACCGTGGGGGGCTAAGATGCCCTTGAAGTCGAGTCTGGAGAACCCCACTACGAGGGTGTCCATGTCCACCTTCTTTCTCTTCTGCACGGCGTCAGAAGACGTTAGATTCAAAACCTCAGTCTTGGCGATTGACCTGGCCTCTGCTACATGAGCCTTCCAAACGGCTACCTCAGAGCCACCTCCTACAAATCCCCCACATATGGTGCTAACACTAAAGGAGATCGTTCCGACCCTCTTCACTGGGGTGTTGTCATCCTTTGGTGGGAGATCCGGGTCATCTCCATCATCACCCTCTGAATCATCATGCCTTCTAACCGAGACATCTCCACGGCACCTATCATTTCTTCTCTTCTTAGGGTCTTCTCTTCCACCCTTTGGGGCCTTGCCATCCACATACTTTCTCAGCTTCCCAGATTTCAGCATCTTCTCAATCTCATCCTTTAAAGCGAAGCATCTATCTGTGACATGGCCGTGATCCTGATGGAACTCACACCAGAGGTTTTTGTTCCTCTTATGTGGTGGGGCCTTCAGCTTCTCTGGCCACCTCAGAGTCCGGTCAGTCTTAATCTCATTAAGGATGTGTTCACAGCTCACAGTCAGAGGAGTGTAATGAGCAAACTTGTCATCCCCTGACCTCTTCTTCCCCTCTTTCTTGCTTTGGGACCTTCCAGGGCCACTGCGGTTCTCCTCCTCATATTTGGCGGCCATTGCCTCGTCCTCATTCATCACTTTCCCTGCGGTGGCCAGCAGCTCCGCCATGGATCTAGGGGGGTCTTCCGCCAGCTTCCACAATAGCTTCCCCTTCTGGAGGCCTCCTATCAGGGCGGTCATGTCTATGCTCTCTTCGTAGTCTTCCACCTCCAATTTCTCTTTGTCGAATCTTGCTATGTAGTCTCTTAGGCTTTCACCCTTGGCCTATTTGACATACAGCAGGTGGGTAGTCTTCTTCTGGGGTCTTACCCCAAAGCAGAAGTTGTGGATGAACTGCTCAGCCAGGCCTTTGAAGTTCTCAATTGAGTTCTTCGGAAGGGAGGTAAACCAACTATGAGCTTCCCCTGTCAATGTCCCTGAGAAGGCCCTGCACTTCATCTCATCGGGTATCGAGTAGATGTCCACTGCCGACTGATACATCTCGATATGGTGCACAGGGTTAGTGCTGCCATCATACTTAGGAGCCACTGTAAGAGGCTTGAACTTGGCCGGGGTTGGGAACCCCACTATCCTAGCCACAAATGGGGAGCCCTCTGAGTAACCCCTCTGCAATGGGTCCCTGCTTTTAATGAGGTCCCCGATCTTCTCCTCAAGGCATTGGATAGAATCATTCCAGGGTCTCCTGTCATCAACTTGGCCGAGGTTATCCCCTGCCACCTCCCTGCGATGGACAGAGGGTTCCCCAGCCACAACACGTTGACTGTTGACCTCTTCCTGTTCCCTGGCTCTTCCTCCACAGGGTCGGCCTTGGTCTGGCCGACCTTTCCTACCACCTCTTTGGGAGCCAGCTGCGCTCCTCGACCTTGATAGCCTGTGTCTTAGGTCATTTACCGGGCCTAGCCTCTCGAAGGCCGACCCTCTGCTCAACCTATCGAAGACCGACCCTCTTTGTTGGGCCTCTTCTCTTCTTCGGCCGACACCTCCTTGACTCTGCCTAAGAGGTCGTATAGTGTCATTTGACACCTCATACGGCTCCCAGCAGTCTTCTGGGGCTTCTTCAGCTTCTAGGTCATCATACATGTCCTCTAGGCAAGGGTTTCCTTGCCTCCCCAGGCGTAAATGCCTGGGGTCAGCAACGTCCCTCCTCCGCTGGGGTGCAGGATGGTCCTTCATTGGCGCCTGGGGTGGTCCCCTGGCGTCAAGATGAGGCTGAACTGCCGCCGGCGTGATCATGTCCAGTGACACTCCAGGTGGCCTCATCATCATGGTTTGACTGAGATGGGAAAATTGCTCCTTCATGGCTTGTTGTGTTGCAGCTAAGGATTTCAAGGCTGCTGCTACCTCCGCCATTTCGGACTGGGGAGGAGCCTGACTGGAGCTAGACCCTCCACCTCCGAGCGGCGGAAGAGGCGGTGGTAATTCTGGTGCCATGTATTAATAATAAAGGGCTTGAACAGCAAGTGAGCTTAATACCTTAATGGACCTCTTTCAATGGTGAAACAGCTCCACGCAAGGGGTGGTTCCTAGTTCACCACCAGAGTCTCCGGTGAGGTTAAGCAGAAAAAAAGGAAGAGATAGCTTCTCGTTCCCACAGACGGCGCCAAAAATGATGATGCTAAGAACCAACACCACCGTGTAAGTTGTTTGCAAGCTCAATATAGGTATAACAATGGCAGCACAACTATATAAAGAGATAAAAGAAGGAGATGAGTATAAGAGGAGAAGGCACAAGTATATAAGTGGTTCAGCCAATCTAGCCTACGTCCACTGTGAGTGTGTGAATAATATCACTGAATGAAGGCACTAATGGCCATGGATACAATCTCTCAAGCTTTCTCTCTCTACTTTAGATTTATACAGAGTTTCATCTAGGGTTTTATATCTGGAGATCCCTTTGCAAGGTAGGGGATGATCCCTATATATAGTGCCTAGGGGGTGTAATGCACCCCCCATGCATGTAATGTGCATGTGTGTGGTAGCCTCACTAATGTGGAAGTGCCATATGTCACTGTCACATGTAAGTAATGATGATGAAATATTCTCCCACATGTGGAGAATAATCTTGTTACAACTGATTTATGCCCAGGTGTCCTTATCCAAAAGTCAACAGATGCTCGGCAGTCATATTGGTGGATGACCTCGGCCTGGGAGAGGTCGAGCTGTAAAGGCTTGATGTCCGTTCAATTCGAGATGTGTCATAAGGAGTCTCGGCCTGATCTCAGCCGAGACATATGCTGGGGTCGGCCCGAGCCGAGGTTGGACATATAGCATGCTGATGATTACCAAGGCTCCTTGTCACCTCGGCCTACTCTCGATCGAGGTTGCTATACCCAGGTACATGAGGATGTTGTTGATACCGGTGATGCACGTATTGTCCATTGGTGTATATGGTAGTGTCGTCCTGGGCCGAGGTTGGTCTGGCCGAGGGATGATATCGTGGGCCCATGGCCTACATAGGGTCGATCAATGTCTCGGCCATCATCTCGGCCGAGGTTGGTGTCTCTGGGCCGAGGTACCACTTGGGGCATATCAAGTATAAATAGATTCTATCTATAAGGCAATTAGATACTTTTGTGACTTCCTCGTTTGAGAGAAAAAAAAAGAGAGGAGAGAAAAGAGAGAGAAAAATTAGATAGAGAAATGGAAACCCTAATCCAAACTTTGTAAAACCCTAAACCATAAATACTTTTCTGAGAGATTAAACCTGAGTGTTTAGTTCCTGGTTTTGAGAAGATAATCTTCTCTTGTTCCTGATCATCCTTCCAACTTATTCACGTTGGCAGAGTTTGTAGTTTCTCTACATCGAAACTTGAGATCTCATCTCTGTGATATAAATCACATAGATAGTTTTCTGTCTTGATTTCCTATTTCGAGAAATCTTATTTGTTGGTTATTTTAAAACTGATTTTATGTTTTCAAACTCTAAACCAACAATTTTCATTCTGATTTCAGTTTACTCAAATTATCAGACTAAGATCTAGTTTTGAGATCTTGATTAGGGTTTGCACTTTCTATATAATATTTTCAAAACCATAAAGTGTTAGGATCTTGGATATTTCACAATAAGATTCCCTCTTGATCTGTGGTTATTTTAAAAGGTCTAAAAGTATGATTTAGTTTTGACCGAACTGATTTTAGAATTCCTTGCATATCTAGTGATTCTGTAATTTGTTAAATCATTATGTATGTATTAAGTGTGAGTGTGTTTCATGTATATGTTAGAGAGAACATCACCACTACACTTTCACTCTACCAAACTTAAAGTGTTGGTTGAATGATCTTGAAGTTGTTTGAGTCGACGTGAAGCTAGAATCAAGTAAAGATTACAAAGCTGGAGAGAACATCAACAACAACCATCTTCAGAGAAGTCAGATCTAATCCAGAGGAGTTGGTAATAATTCTGAACTTAGTTTAGGTGTGTTTGTATGGTTTGATTGTTAAATAGCTTGTAATTTATTACTCTGATTTTAGTGGATTTTTGTTTTGTGACACTGAGGTCACCATAGATGTTTCCCCAATTGGGTGGGGTTTTACCACGTTAAAAATATACTCATGCACTTCCTCATACTCTCATCATATTCTTCTAAGATAAGATAATTTAATAGTTGAAGTTTTGTTTTTCAAAACTGGTTAATTCTAGATCTGAAATAACTCATTCGAACTCTTTTGATAATCATTTTAAACACATCTTGTGATTAAGTTTTGTTTTGAATTAAGAATTTATTCAACAAATAGTTCGGAGCCATTTTAACAGTTTGATCCTGTATTAAACATCTTAAGTGGCATTTTTCATCAACTGCGGCGGAGGACAGAGTAGCCATACAAAGACAGGAAGAAGAAACAAGTATGAGTCAAGCGATGAAAAGAACCAGGTAAACAGCGGAGAGGAAAATAAATGTCCTTACCAAAGCGAGCCCCTGATCTACCTTCAGGGCTAACTGGTCTGAACTCATTTTTTAGGATCGCTCCTGGTCCGCTATCAATATTGCCCTCTCGATCATCATAAGGGAAAGATGAGGGGACAAAGCCACATAAGCCCCCTCAAATGGAGCAACAACAGGAACCAACTGTATCTTCTTTGTCCTTTCTTCTCCTCTTCTCTCTTCTTCTTTCTTCTTCTTCTTCTTCTCCTTTTATCTCTTTCTCTCTTCCTCTTTCTTTCTCTCCATATCCCTCTGTTCTTCTTCTCTCCTTTTCCTCTCTAGCTCCTTCTCATGAGCTGCTGTCTGGGAACCGCTGGCAGTATCCCCAATCCTGGTTTTCTGTATCTTCATTCTGCTGGACAATAAGACATCATCATTATCATCAGGGATCAAATTATTCATTCTCGGAGGAGCCATATCTTCCTCGCTAGAACTCTCTGAACAAGAACCACTTGAACTGGAGCCTTCCTCCCTGGATCTCTCCACCAGACTTCTCTTCACTATATTCCTCCTTATAAGATCAGGCCTCACCACCACCTCTAGTAGCACCAAACTCTGAACTACGCTCCTCCTCTTCATCTAAGTCAATAGGTTGGATATCACCTTCTTCCACCTCTTCTTCCTTTAGGATATCAAGATGTGGAATGGATTTAACTAGATGGGCGATGAAGATGGAGGTAGTGTTCTTATATTCCAATAAGAAAGTAGCCGACCTCGGATGTTCACCTTCTACAATAGAGTATTTTATATTCCAGGCCTTAAGTAACTCAACAGCACGAATCGCATGGAGAGCAGGCTCCCGGTTCTTGGACTTCATTGTACAGAATAAGGAAAACATTAAAGGAAGAACAAATTATAGCAGCAATGAAAAGACAAAGACATTGAACAATAACCTATGTATTCCTCCCCATAAGTTATAATTCGAGGTCCTATGTACCTCGCACCACTTACCTGAGGAAGGAACTACTAGTTCTTAGCTATGAGTCCTTCAGACCAGTAATCTTTATTGGAATCGGGTAGATTAACTACCAAAACCCTATTCAGACTCCTCACTTTCAAGTAAAGAAGACCAAAACTGGATGAGAAAAGGAGTAACAAAAACAAATTTCAACCAAGCCTAACTTAGTGCCATAAAGTTGGTTTATTCTATGAACGAAATTAATAATCTTCCAAACATTTAGAGAACATTGTGCTGGGACTATATCGAAATACTGGAAGAAGTGTAAGAAGAGACTATTTGGTGGAAATGTTAAACCCCCTTGGGACAACAAAAGAACATGAATCCAGTGGTCATCCTCAACATTGTGAATATTACGAGGAACAGGGGCACACTCAATATCCACCTAACTAGGGATGTTGTAACATTTCCTAAAATCTACCAGGGATTTATTATTTATCCTTTCCATAAGAAAAACCCTAGCTACAATAGAATTAAAAATGACGAAAGGAAATACACAAAGAGGGAAGACTGAGAACTTATAAGAAAAAGAGTGAAGCTTGAAACGATGGAAAACCATGGGTTAATGAAGATAATTGAGGTGAAAAATAGCTTGGAAGTAATGAAGAGAAATCTTAAGAACAAGATATGGATCGAAACTGAGAGAAGCAACAAGTTGAAGTGACGTTAAAATTCATCCAACACCTTTGTTTAAACTCTTCAATGATAGTGCACTCTGATCGAAGAAGATTTATCGCACAAACTTCCTGCCAAACGATGATTCATGCCCCTATCATTTGTATAAACTACAATAGTGCCATTAGAAGTGGACCAGAAGGTGATATTTAAAATTTGTGAGCCCAAATTGTGGCCCCAAAAATTTTAGGGGCAATTGTGTATACTTACTGTCGACCAAGCCCATAAGAGTAGCTAGTCAAGCCCAATAAATGAATCAGGCGCCCGACCCAAATTATAAGTCTTGGATAACAGTTAGAGTGAAAGCTATGATCAAGTTTATCCCAAAATCTTGGCGAGATATTCAAGGGATACAAGGCTAATGTGTTAATTACTAACACATTATCTTAACTGCATATATATTGTACTCCTGGCCCGAGGCATAGGGTATGTAGAAAAAGAAGTTCGAGAGATATTAAATAAGAAACAGTAGGCCTCTCCGTGGACGTAGGCAATTTTTTGAAGCACATATATTCTCATGTTGTGTGATTGTTGTTCTTTCTTTAACTCAAGTGATTGTTTTCTTTTGATAATTTTTTTTTGTGTTGAGATTTTTGTCACCACACCCTATATTATACATATTCATTCTAATGGTGATTGGGTATTGTTATTGATTGTTGGTTTCGGTTTTTCGGGTGGTTTAGTTGGTTATATTAGGTACGTTGTAGTGGTTAGATAGATTTATTTTATCGTTCAAACCCATTTTCCTTGTTGTTGCTATGGATTGCGGAGGGATAGATAGGAGTGCTATTGATTTGGACAAGGAACGCTCATCGTGAGACGATCAAATTGTCCCCAATCTTCGACTACGTTAGAGGACTCAAGCAAACTATACCCTTTTTTACTCTTTGGGTTTCCCTACTCTATCTATTGCTAGGGAACATGTTTTTTATCTACTCTCCTTTTTGACCAAAATCGTATTCACTTATCTTGCTCATCGAGGTTGGAATCCTTTTTTTAACCATCATGATCAAATATACCCCGACCTTATTCGGGAATTTTTCTTTACAACGCTAGTGTACGAGTGAGGTCTTATGTCCTTTATTAGGGGTAAGGAAGTTTTTGTCACCCCCAACTCCATAGCTCGTTTAGTCAGTTTAACCCTACATATCTTTGGCCCGATGAACTTAGACCCAATTTGAACCTTATTCTTGAGGTATTTTTTGAGAGTTTTGAACCAAGAAACATCATTTTATTTCATAAGCATCTAAAATTTGATTTTAACATCCTTAATTGGATCTTTTGTGTGTGTCTCATTTCGCGGGTAAATCATACACAGATTAGGCTTGATCACATGTGCATAATGTATGTTATCACCACTGGTTCTACTATTGACCTTCCATACCATACCTTTGCAGTTCTCCAAGATGTCAGGATTTTTCTTGTTGTACCCATCATCCATGTTTTACTATTTGTTGTTATAATCACTAAACACGGTTTTGATGTTGGTTATATTTCCTACCTACGGATATTAATCTGACTTGTTATCAGTATATCGACAATGCGTCTATTGGTCGGTCTCGTACTGATTTACCTCACACTATTACTCATCCCATACGATCGCATTCTGAGTCATCTCATTATGCTACTACATCCACTCATAACCAGTCCAGACCTTCTACCACCCATCACCATCCCCCTACTGAGCCAAAGGATATTATAGGTTGAACAAATGGCAGAGGAACTCTTTCAAGACAGATCAATGATGCAGGAGTTCTTTACGTCCATGAAAAAAAAGAGCGTGCTAAGGAAGCAAAGGCACGGGGATAATAGGAATAGGCTCGTTGAGATTCTCATCTTATGCACTATTATCAGGAGCTTAGACGTGTTGAGATAAGTTGTGGTGTATGTCCTTCTTGTCTCTAATCTTTATTTGATGATTCTATTGATGATACACAAGATGATCCTCCTCAATGATAACTTCTTATATTTTCCATTCGTTTTATTTACTTATGAGAGAGAGGTTTATCTAGATTTATTTGTTGCTCTCATTTGCAATAACTACTCGATAATTTTCATTCCCGCGGTTTGTTGGATATTTTGATTTTTTGCCACATTTGGATTGTTTAGATATTTGCATTTTAATCCACATATGTTGATTTCCTTCAAATTAATGATGGAGTGGATTATTTCTTTTGTGTTATGATAGTGTTACTCATGTTAGTGTTTGCCTTAATATAAATATTCCGCTTCATGCCTTTATTTTCAAATATTGTAACTTTTGTTCTATCCCTTTGACTTTTTCAAAAAAATGGGGGAGAACATGTTTTAGGGAGAAACGAACCCGTACTTCTTTAGGTTGAGCTTGAGCTTGACATGATCATATTTTCACTTATTTTAATATTTAATTTATATTCCTCCCATTCGTCATGATTATTGTTGTTTCATATGTGTAAGTTTTTCGTATTTCCAAATTCATGCCTACAAAGAATTTCAAATAACTATGTTGTTCTAGAGTCGATTGTCCATTTTTCATTTTAGATTTGGGGATGGGAAATAGGATCGACTTGACGTCTTGCCTTAGCATTTTCTAGTCTTTTTACTTTTATATTTTTTCCTAGAATAGCCAAGGGGGAGATTTGTAATGACAGATTTCCACATTGAGTCAATTTGTAGTTTTCGATAATTTAGCTGGACAAAACAATTTTAGTTTATAGAGTCTCATATCATAATCCGCAATTGAAGAAATTGAGCTATCGGGATTTAAAAGCCGCGTTGAATAATTCATATCGTAATCCGATTGCTCACATTTCCCTAAGGTATATGACTCGTGTGTACAGTATTGTTAGAGAATTAGTTTTTAAACATTGTTATAAACCTTGATTTGATTTGCAAACATTTTTAGTTAGTTTAATTTTCAAAATCCTTTTGAGTCATTCAAACGAAAGGTTAAAATCTTGTTCAAACGAAATGGTTTGAAAGACATATCTAATGGCATCTTTTGACCCCAGACTAATATCTCATTAGATACCTCATTCGATATTATTTAAATGAGATCTAGCCATGTCGTTCGAATGAGACGGAAAGTCGTTCGAATGACCGGAGAAGTTATTGAAAAAAATTGTTAATTCAGCAGTTTTTATTTTGTAACTTCTCCTCCCCACTACTTCCAATATTATATAGCATGGGGAGGTCGTGAAACTGTAAATAAAACCTCCCTTATGCTTTAAGGGAATCTATAAACACTTTTGCAAAATCTCTCTAACAATTTTATGATCCCTTGTGATGATTTTTCCAAGAGCATAACCAAAATAATTATTTCTACTACCATCATCAACATCATCATGTGTGGTGGACTTCCGCAAGGTTTGAGACAACATAGGCATTCAGTGGATATCGAGACACGAGAGGTGTCATTCAAGTGTGTTAGAGCTACTCGTGCTACGAACAGATGTGTAAAAGACATCATCGGTATCACTTAAAGGAGTCGAGTTTTGTAAGCCTTTTTAGTCGTTCTTGTAATACTGTATTTGTAGTGGACTTGTTAGGCCTGGATGTCTGAGATTTTCCACGTACATCGTCGTGTTGTGGTTTTAATTTATCTTGCTTGTTTTCACCTAAATCTATGTTTAGGTTAAACAAGATGAAATTTAATTTGACCATAAAAATGATGTTTGATTAATATTTGGTAATTTAGTTTGCTTTTAATTTTGGATTCCAAAAAAAGGAGAGTGTATTTCTTAAAATTAACCAATTCCATATAACCCTAGGTCCTCTCGTTTCAAAAATAAACTTTGGTTCCCAAACTAAAGATCACATATCATATGAATATGAAGACTTGGATCTTTAAACATAAAAGATGAGACTAGGGTTTTAGAACTTTTATAAACAGGTAAGAAATTATTTTTTTCCAAAATTTCTTGAAAAAACATAGGCAACTTGCCTTAAAAAGATAAAACACAATTTTTGAGGTTGCATGTTCATTTGAAAGAAAACATAGTTTTCTTTCTAACGGGCTGCTTGTTTCGTTCAAACGAAGACTAGTCCCAATTAAACAAACAGGCAAATTCATTCTAATGATGTTCCCAAAAGATTCCAACATGTACCCATTGTTAAACATGAGAGTGACCATATGAAGTTCATTAGATGTTGTTTCTAACGAGGTTCATCGGTTTGTTCCAATGACAATTCAAACTCATTCCAATGAAATTGGCATTTTGTTCGAGCGAGGTCTAAATATCCTTCTAACAAACTCAATAACAAAATAAAAAATTTTCTCCAAACAATAATCCCAATAATTTTTCTCCAAAACAAACACCCTTAGAAAATATCCAAAGACCATATTTAAAATACATCTATACCTTACGAGGTCCTCGACAAATGTGAAGGAAATTTTGGCATGAAAATATGTGTATCCAACTTTGGATCTGGGCCACTATGTCTTTATCAAGCATGCCATAGGCTTACTAATTCGATATTACAAACCCTAACCTATGGCTCTAATATTTTATCCGAAACTAATCAAATTGTAAACAAATTGACTCGATTGAAAATTTCTCCCCTCATTCCCGAATCTGGATTAGTTGATGATTGGGATGCTTATTAACCGTTCATGATTGCCATCTGCGTAATTGATCTTGGGTCTTGTTATATTCTATGTTAAGAACCCCACATCTACTGTTGAAATAGTTGTATATCCAACCTTGATGTAGCGACAAGCAACTGTTAGCTTTCTTACCCTCACTCTCCGCGTTCTCTTCACTCTAAGTATTATTGGATTCAATTTCACCACTCCCACCCTTCTTATCGTGCTCAACCTTCTCATCCACACCATGGATCTCTCTTTCACTTTCAATATTGGTGGTCCTCCCACTTTTTTCATGTACTTAATCGTGTCTATCATTTTGAAAGCCACCACTGTTTTCTTCATTTCTATTTCTCTAGGAATCACTAATAGTTTGCTCTCATCAATTTCGATCTCAAGTGTTCCATGGTATTCTTATTGTAACTTGCCACTTGGCCTTTGTAGTCATAACTTTCTCTGCTTTGGATACCCTGCCCATGAATTAACTTGAAATATATATGTAATGTGTAAATAATAATCCATATTTATTGACTTGATTACTTATTTCCTAGAAAATAAGTCAAGTTTTGTTAAACCAAAATAATTCAATAGTATTTAAAAGAAATAACAACTATCGCAAGTTTGATGCGATAATTATAGGCACATAGTTTGGCATCTAAGTAAGGAATCCAAGTCATTAACCCAGACGTATGGTGCGGACGCATTGGTAAGATGCCTAATGTTTTAAGAGAAATGGGTAGTATTTTACTGAATTAAAAGTCTATTAACTTATTGTTATTCCCATCAACATATTGTCGATAATTTAGATTTATTAATCAACATAGCGCCAAAAAGTGTCATCGATTTTATCACTATGGGAATGCAATTACATTTATGAAGGTTCTGATAAAAAAATATTTACCTCGTAAACTCGTTCAAATGTGCATTCTTTACCATTATCATGATCATTTATTGATTCCAAGCATATATAAAAGCATGCACCGACCTTTATTTATGTGTGGATAAATTGTGTTATTAAGAGTCCTAACTATATTGATTCCAAGCATATATAAAAGCATGCACCGACATTTTTAAGGTTAAATTGTATTATTAAGAGTCCATATAGTCAGGATTTCTTTTATAGATACAGTTTCATAGGTTTAAATGATAAATACTAATTTCATGCATCGACCTTTATTTATGTGTGGATATTCTAGTTCTTCTTGCTCATTTTCTTATTTTTATTCCCGTGTCAGTACAGTTTTCTGGAGAGATTAGGGTACCGTCGGTCACTGAATCGGGTTTAATACCGGTGAAGCAAGTACATTCTCTTATATTTTTATTATGTTGTTATAATAATTACATTGATCCGTAGGTGTCTTCTTAACTTTAGCTTGTGATTTGGCCAGTGATAATTGCCTTTGATTGTAGTACTTTTTTCTATGATTTTGCCTCCTTACGGATGGTCTAATCTGTGGATACAGTTAAACATAAATTACATTAGTTTTATATCTAACCATAAAGAAAAAGGGGCGTTGTTAAAACTGACAAACAATCAATTTTATGGCATTAGAATACCAATTCGGTTGTACATTGCCAAATAGGGAAAGTGATTTCGATACTGAAGCACCGACATAAGTTTATACCCAAAATCTTACCTCCAGTACCCTAGTATAAAAAATGATGCATTTTATTGGTATCAAGGCAACTTATATCTCATTCTATGCACTTACGTGTCAAATTTTTAGATTACACTTAAAAAAAACTACATGTTTTTAATAGTCGAAACATACATACACTTTTTGTCTCTTGGTTATTTTCTTGTAGCCTAATACACCTCATGATCAATCTCTACTGATAAACGCCAATAATTACCATACACTATGAAATAAGGAGACATCCCAAGTGAGTCTTATAAGTTATTTTATATACCCTGGATGTGTTGATGAGACTATATGACCAATCCTTGGTCCAGGGATTGATAATCTATCTAAGATATCTTCAATATATCTATATTATCCAATTCGTCTTTTCATTAGTTTTGGATGATATATTGTGGAGAACTTATGGGTGATACTATATTGGGACATTAAGGTGGCAAAACTTTCACTATGAAAAATGATATTTTAATCCCTCATTATGGACTTTGATGTGCAAAGCAAGCTAAGATATGGTATTTATGTAATTTCAACACCATTTTGTGGTGTTTTTATGTATTGACATGACTTCAACCCTCTTTGACAAATTTTTGGTGATAACTGATATGTACTCAAATTGTTTGGACTTTGGGAAAGGGCACATGAAGTATATTCCCCAACTATTAAAGACTTAAATTACAAGGATGTGGAAAAAAGACATCATGATCCGCTTAAAGACTTTCTTATGTAGTTGGCAAAGAGGGCAAGTTTTACAAAAATCTTGTGCATCTTTGAACATAGTTATCCAGTAAAACCCATAATATAAGATTTTAAATGTAGTACTTTGGGAAAATAAGTATTTACCACACATTTAATTGTTGCAAAATTACGAGACGTTTGTAATATCATCACTATGATCACATTTACTGATGGTTTGGTCTGAAGAATGTTTGAACATATATAGGTCATAGAAAACGAAGGAAAGGGACATAATAAAAAAATCTTTATAATTTTGGGGGAATTTTGGTGGGTGTGCTTCGGCAACAAGGAAATAGGCTACATCGATAAACCATAGAATATTTGAAATAAAGTGTGTTTCTCATCGATGAAGCATTCTCGAATGGGTATTGATTTATATAATCGTGACTAAATGTCAATAGGAAACATTTTTCGACCACATTTTATCTTTGATTAGGAGATTGAAATATTAGAAGAGTAGCACCAATCAAATTAGCCTAGTCGTAGCATCCTTCTGGGAAATAAGGTATTTGAGAGCAACGTGGTATGTGAAGAAAGAAATGGGTGTTACCACTAAGTAATCCTCGAATATATCGAATGCAAAGAAAATAAGTAGCAGTTCTTTCTCCATAATATAGTAGTTAATTTGGAAACTATCGAGAATTTTTCTAGCATAAGATATCACAAAGAGTTTTTATCCTTTTATGACCTAAAACCTCCCCTATGACATATGACGCAAATCACACATAATCTCCAATAGAAGATTCCAGTTGTGTGATTGCATGATTGTGACACCCTGTAATGTTCAGAATTAGGTCAATCATTTTTAAATAACATTCCAAGTGTGATTGAGATAAATGATAAAAATATAAGTATCCATAATGCTAAATATCACAATAAGAAAAATAATATAACTTTGACATCATCCAACCACTAAATCATAGAATCCAACCACTAGAATATAATAAATCAAAATACCCAACTCCGAAAAAAAAATCTAATTGGCATAAATAAATTCCAACCACTAGAATATAATAAATCAAAATATCCAACTCTGACTAAAAATGCAAATTTCATAAATAAATCCCATATAATTTTGACCGGGGAAGGAATATTGAATAAATAAACATGCCTACTGAATAATTAAATATAAATAAATATTGAAATTTAAATGAGCAACATGATCTATACCTACATCCTAAGAAAGATGAGAAAATGATAATTGATAAACTCCTCCAAAGAAGGTATCTCAAGTTTTTAGCTACTACGGTCTTCGACCTCTAAAAGAGTTCCACATAGAATATCGAACATTCCTTTCTTTAACATATCTTACTCTAATATTAAGTTGTCCTAACCCAAACAACATATTAATATGTTATACTAATCTCAATCCTGAACTATATCATATTTTCTTCCCATCTTTTAATTAAACATTCCTTACTTCAATATTCCCAAGTTATAGTTCCATGTATACATATATAGTGTATAATTATAATGTTAAAACTAGTAAACCTCAAGATCGAGAACCTTTATGAGTTTATACAACCCACATCCAATCACATAGGGGCATACATTTCTTTCATCCTAAGTACGAAGGCTTATAACTATGCCTCAGGTATCAATTGTATCACTACTAGTTATATCTATTTGACATCCTGACCTTATATCCATAAATTAATAAAATGAAAAAACACTAAGCCATCGGACTTAATGTATATGTGATGATCAAGTCCTATTATCCTAACTCGAGAGATGGGTGCCTCTACACCTAAGATCGGGGTAATAAGATCTCGGTAAAAATCGTACACTCACATGGATATCACAAGCGATAACAATAGATGTGACCTATAATATACCTACTAATAGGTTACCCACAACCATACAACCGCCATGCATATTTATATAGCCCAAACAATTAAAAAATCGTACTTTATGGGTTCCAAATAATTCAATAATTAACCCTAGTTTATGGGTTA
This sequence comes from Sambucus nigra, assembly GCA_949130495.1. NCBI lineage: Eukaryota > Viridiplantae > Streptophyta > Magnoliopsida > Dipsacales > Adoxaceae > Sambucus > Sambucus nigra. The sequence continues at coordinate 12,376,757 of OX422212.1, read as the reverse complement.
TTAAAGATAATATATTTTAATTCATGTTTTACTCATTTTGTAACCTTAACCGACAACGTAGACCTTCAAAACGAACCCTATGGTTCCTAAAATAGATGAAGTCCCCAAACTTACTATTTCCTATATTCAAAATAAGTTACACCTAAAATTATAGACTTACATTTTATAAATAATTCTTAATCTTCCTAAAATAGCCACAAATAAGCCAAGGTATAGGATTGAATCAATACCCCAAGACTAATCAATTTTCCCACCTGGATCGATACAAATTTGAGTCGGATGGATCCATTATGTTTGTCTGGTTGAGTTCATTCCAAGGTACAAAAATGGCGGATGAAAACCCCTCCTAATAATCCTAAAGCCTTTAAACAATAACAATAACCCTTCCTCTAAACCTATATGCTACGAATTACTATTTCGAATAAGTTTCGACAAGAGTTAAAGTGGTTATAATAAGATGAAATATTCAAACCTGTATTTTAACTAACTAAACTAACTCCATCTTCTTCCTTTAAATGAGTTAAATTAACATACACGACAAGTCAATTTATCCAATTAATATATGGATTTTTAAGATTATAAATGTATATTACAAATCTAACGCTTTCATTCAAAGATTACAAAATGTTGAACATTAATTTGGTAATTCAATCAGCCAATGTCACGAGTTCATGAACTAGTTAATCAAGGTTCTTAATTTAATTATAATAATTATAAATAATTTTAACTAGTAGATAAATCATATTATCTAATCTTGCCTATAAATTTAACACATAATCAATACCATAACATAAATACAATGCTACATTTGAAGAATATAAACTTGACTCAAAGGTGATTATTAAAATCAACCATACAGACCTCAAAATATCAAAGGTAGGGTTTCCCTCTTCTTCGACTTTAGCTGCTAGGGTTCTCAATAGTATACTATGAATTTTAAGTTATTATAATAAACTTTTATTATTATCTAAATATGTAATTAGGCTAAGATCCTATATTGGCCAAATAATAAAAGGCCCAGAACAAGGCCCGAATATTCTCAAACTGGATCACATATATACTAACCTAATGGACCATTTTCCATTATTTTAACTCAGTTCGGGCTTTTTAAACATCCTACAAGCCTACCCAAAAGTTAATATTTTTTTTAGGGTTAACTATCAATTTAATTTTATGAACTAGTCAATACATGCCACTTTTAATTAAAAGTTTATTATTAATTTATTTAATTGTTACTCAATATCACAAGAACATACTTCACCATGGATTGGACCCAATGCCTAGGGCATAATCCACATAAGAAAATGTCAACATATTGTCTTGCCATTGCTTCATAGTCTCCCATAGTTCCAAGTCACTACATATTTATCTTAAATAATTATTATACTCTAATCAATTACTTAATCCTCACGTAAGGTGTGTTTTAATAGTTACTCTAACTATAACTGATAAATAACATATATCTCAATGGCATAACACTACATATTAAAGAGTGACACGTTGAATGTCACAAGTAAAATATAATTACAATCCAACTAATATTATAAGAAGTGCCATAGAAATATGGGGTAATTTGATGTTAGGGGTCTCTATTAACACAAAATTTAGTTGATCAAGTGATTCTTAGCACGCTTTCATTCATATGAATGGAATTTCTTTACACAATACCCTATACATTGGTTGTGTGGTCACAACTCTTAAACAAAAGATTATTAAAGAAACTACGTGGCTGGGAAATGACCTTACATCTTTTAGGCTTGGAGCAGGTTGATTACAAATTACATCAATCTTAGCCTTATTCACTTAGATTTCATCATTGAAGAAGGTGGACTAGAAAATAAATCGATCTTGGCCTTATCTTCTTGGATTTAATCATTGGAGGAAACGTGGCCAAAAACGACCCCATGTGTCACCATGAAGAGACATTTCTCCCAATTGAGAATGATATTACTCTAAACACGTCTATGTTGGGCCCTTTCGAAGTTTCCTATGCATGTTTCATATTAAAAAAACATGGTTTTCTTAACTGTTGAGAAGTTATGTCCATGTACAAAATGATTATTATCATTTTTAATTCGACTGAAAATTTATCTTAGGTCAAAAATATTCATTCAATATGTATTAATTAAATAAAAAAACAAATATGGTGCAAGTTAATAAGTTGTTTAATTTCTTTCCAATTAAATTAATTAATTCTAATTTTAATATTACTAAATTAATCTCTTAGGTTCATACTCTATATGAGGTGATATCAATTAACATTGGCGGAAAATAAAAACAATCACACAGTAGGGACACAACCACTCAACATGGAAACCCTCTCGACAAATATCACATTTATCCTCCCCAAACTCAAGTCCACCAGTATAAAAAGTTCACAAGGATTACAAAAGAGACAGACATGACTTATGACTCATATTTAATCGTAACCATAATAATTCTTGCATTTAAAAATTAAAAATATCCATAGCACTAGCTCTATCATTCTCCACCGGAGCTTTGACTTGACAACCACAAATCCCAAACCTTGATACCCTCTAATATATAGACTGGATGCATCTTCTTGAATCTTTATCTCTTTGATACCATTATGCCATCAGCATTGGGTAGATGATATTCCATTGAGATGACACAAACCTAACTTACATTTTGTCAATCCATAATTTAGACAATGAGAGAAGTATGCTCTCACACACATGAATTACTAATCATGTTAAAGTCGTCCATGAGGAATTCAGGGATGTCCTCCACCATGTACCTAAAAATGGTAAGTATGCACCTTTAGAACATTTTCAATTCAATGAAAAGATTAAAAGATGTTCTTTAAAAGTCAAGTGTCCTATAAGGTCAAGTGAAGGTGGTATTTTTTTTAATTTTCAGGGGTAATTTTGAGTTGATTATACTGGTAATACGAATACAGAAACTAGTAAAGTTTGTTTCCAAATACCCTATAAAGGATTTGATTGAAGAAGGGTAAAGGATAATGGTCTTTCATTATAATCACCTCAACATTCCTATTGTATATACAAATATGATATCTGGTAGGAACATGAGATGGGACAAGGTCACTATTGATACCAAAATTTACCACCTTACGTGGACCAATTATAAAGCAACACATGTCATCCAATGTGGCTCAAATCCAAGTCAGCATGATGCAAAAGCCCGACCAATAAGGAATCCCGACTAATAGGGCAGTCCGACCAACCGGAAATACGGACCAATTGTAAGAAATCCAACCTGCACAGCCAACAGACCGACAACAGTCATACAACCTGTATAACTAGTGAAGTGGCAGCAGTAGTATATTTAATTCTCATTATGTATTGATGTGAATGCCTAAAAAATGAAGGCATTCCATCCGTTTACACAACACCTATCAGTACCCCTCTTGGGCTATAAATCAAATCAATACATAACAGTGGACGTAACAAATCAAATCAAATCAAGGAATCAAGGGATTGAAAAACAAATCAAGGAAATCAATACATAACAGTGGATGGAGGCTTTTCCATTGAGACGAACCACTTTAAAAATCTCTTTTATCTTACTTGTTTTTGTTTATTTATCTGTGATCAATTAATTAGGCCTACTCTAGTTTTTTGCATCAACATATTGGCGTCGTCTGTGGGAATGTATTGTTAAATGTTTTCACTCATTCATCATCCATAGCTGAAATTCATGAATCAAGTACCATAAATGAGGGAATTATGCCTATTCCCTCTATCCTTCCAAACAACAATGATCTAACTAAAATTTTGGCTAGCTTGGATAAGGGTCAAGATGCTATGCTGGACACGATACGACAGTTGACCCATACTCTACAAGATGGAGTCCCTTAACGATTTAATCAAAGGAGTATGCCACCACCGCAAATAAGTAGGGTTGGACATAGCTATTATCGAACTTCACGGGATCCTTCGTACCTTCCTGGAAATACTCGACGACCAAGAGATCTGAGGGAAGGTTCAGCCCAATCTAGATTGAACACCCGACGAACTGGTCGGTCCAGTCAAAGAGAAGGTTCGTAAGAAGAAAGCTCATTACAATCAGTTGGTCATCATAAAAGAGATGCCACCCATAGATCTGGCACTGACAATGATGCTTGGAAAGGTTCCATTCAGCGCTTGGAAGATAAGTTGGGAGAAATGGCCAAGGCCAAGAATCCACTCCATATAAGTTTTATTAAGGGACCCCCTTTTTTGCAAAACATCGTAGATTTCCCTATGCTGACCAAGTTTAAAGATACAGTGGTCACTCCCGAGTATGATGGGAATACTGATCCAGTTCTTTATATAGAACAATACCAAGCAGCGGCTGATATCTATGATGTTCCTGATGAGATGAGGTGTAGGGAATTTTCAAGAACAAACACGGGATCTACTCAAATATGGTATAATAGTCTTCCTCGAGGGTAAAGTTCCTACTTCCAACAGTTCGTCGAGCTCTTCATTGGTAATTCTTGCTTTGGAGAAAAACTAGTGGAGAGAGTAGCTCATTTGCTTAGTATGAGACAAAATGTGGGAGAAAGTACCAAGGATTACATCACTCGTTTCAACAATGAGAAATTATAAGTCATTGATTACGAAGAGAAAACTGCAATCACTACCCTCATGAGTGGATTGCTCCCCGACAAACTATATTATACTTTGCCAAAAGATCCCCCAAAGATGATGACCGAATTGATGGCCAAAGCAGCGAAGATTATAAACACCGAGGAAGTAAGGGCTTCTAAAAATAATTCATATGCCAAGGCGAAAGAAAAATGAAATTGGATAAGAAGGATCACAAGAATCACATTCAGCGCAGGAACTTGAAAGTAAAAGAAAGCCTAGATGGGCTTAGAAAATTTACCAATTACACTCCCTTAATGGTGGATATACATCATGTTTTGAAAGAGATCAAGCATAATAATGATTTGAGTTGGCTTAAAAAGTTAAGTTCATCTCCTGATAATAGGGATAAGTCCCAGTATTACCAGTTTCACAAAGATTATGGTCATACGACCAATCAGTGTATTTATCTCCAAAATGAGATAGAAGTACTTATCCGAAGAGGAAAATTGGACAGATTTGTTAATCAGCAAGCTAGTGGAAGAACTGGAGGAAGAGGTCGATAGAGATATAAATCACTTGTTAAACCTAGAGAAGATGAGAAGAGGAACCATAATGATGATCCAGAAGATGATCCTGGTATCCCCAAGGAGCCTAGACAACCTGAACGCAAGGTATTCACATTCAGTTTTGGATCCTTTGATTTCCATATGATTACATGTGGAAATGCAGGAGGAGGAGGAGATTATACAGCTGAAAGGAAGGCTTATCTCAATCAGGTTGAGGCATGTTCCTACATCCAGCGATTCAACCTCGTCGAGGAGAATCGACCAAGGAAAGTTAATAAGGATAAGCTCGTGATTGGTTTTTCCAAGAACAATATATCTGGAGTATTGTATCCTCGTGATGATACCTTAGTAATCATAGTTAAGATGAAATATGTACTAGTAACAAGGACACTAGTGGATAATGACAGTTCGGCAGATATTATGTTCTCCCCTATTTTGATAGTTTGGGTTTGAAACACAGCCAACTAGAGTCCTACCACAGGTCACTTATTGGATTTTCTGGCCATAAATTATTTGCATTGGGAACAATCAAGCTAGATATGTTGATCGGGACATGGCCGACGAGTAGGACAGAGAAAGTGAGATTCTTTATAATGGAAAAAAATATCCATTCTGCTTATAATATGATCATGGGAATAGTGGGTCTGAAGAAGTTCAATGTTGTACCTTCTACTGTTCATCATTGCCTGAAATTCACGACCAACTTTGGAGTGGGAGTAGTAAAAGGAGATTAAAAAGTAGCTCGGTAATGCTACTATTCATCTACTGAAGAGGAAGATATGCTAGAAGTAAAGAGAAAAACAACCACTTATCAAGTGGATATATCTGATCCGAACAACGAATCTGAGGTTGAAACCTTAGATACAAAAGATGAATCTGAGCTCGTAAAAGGCTAGGTGATGGGGAAAATAAAAAGAATTATTATAGACAATAATAAACCAGAGCGAACGACTCAAATAGGAGCGGCATTGGATCCGAATCTTCAAAAGGAGTTGGTGTCCTTCTTGAGACAAAAGAAGCAGGTGTTTGCATGGAGCCATGAAGATATGCCTAGTATAGACACAAAATTCCTATTCCATGAGCTTAATGTGAATAAGGAGATTAAACCTGTAAAGAAACAAAGAAGATTTTTTAGACCGGAGAAGAACCAAGCTATACAAGAAGTGGAAAAGCTTCAAAGGCTTCCTTTATTGAAGATGTGAAGTACCCAGATTGGTTGGCCAACATAGTTATGGTCAAAAAGAAAAATAATAAGTAGAGGATGTGTGTAGATTTTACTGACTTGAATAAGGCATGCCCAAAGGATCATTTTCCTTTACCACGAATTGATTAATTGGTTGATGTTACTTCGAGGAACGAGCTGCTGAGTTTTATGGATGCATATTCTGGTTATAACCATATCAAAATGAAGCTGGAAGATAGAGAAAGTACTTCCTTTATTACTTTTCGAGGAACTTATTGCTATAATGTTATGCCATTTGGTCTAAAAAATGTAGGTGCCACTTATCACAGACTGGTTAACAAAGTATTTGAGGAGCAGATAGGGAAGAACATGGAGGTGTATGTTGATGATATGCTGACTAAGAGAAAAAAAGTTATTGATCATATTCATCGGGTATATAGTAAATCAAAGGGGCATTAAAGTTAATCCAAATAAGATCAAGGCCTTGATAGAAATGCAATACCCGACCAGTAAAAAGGACGTTCAAAGGCTAACAGGGCGCATAGCAGCACTCAACAGATTTATGTCCCGGGCAACGGATAGATGTTTTCCATTCTTTATGGTACTCAGAAAAACCTTTCAATGGAATGATGAATGTGAAAAAGCCTTTCTGGAATTGAAGAAGTACCTAGGAGCAACCCCACTACTCTCTCAACCATTATTGGGAGAAAAGTTGTATATTTATCTGAATTACCTGTTAGTTTTTCCTTGATCAAGGAGGAGAATGGAGTTCAAAATCCAGTTTATTAATATATCAAAGTTTTTTTAGGAGCAAAAGTCAGATATCCAGGACTGGAGAAATTAGCATTGTCCTTAATTAAGGTTAGTTAACGAATGAAGCCATATTTTCAAGATCACACCATAATGGTATATACTGACATGCCACTAAGGCAAGATTTGCATAAGCTAGAGAAATTCGGGAGATTAATGTATTAGGCTGTGGAGTTGGGGGAATATGGCCTTGTATATGAACCAAGGTCTTGTTTAAAAGGTCAATCTATGGTAAATTTTATTACGGAATTCACTAACCCAAAAATTCCCGAGTAACAAGGGACTCCCGTCGAGCAACATTCAGAAGTAAAAAAACATATTAAAGATATGCCCGACTAACTCCAAGCAAGGGATACTACAGAAGAAGTTACCACCGATTAACCGAAACCCTCCAGCGGAGTACAGGAGATGAAAAAGAAATATGAGGAGGTAAAGGATAAAATCTTTCATCAAGGGATTCTGACAAATCAAACGTTTGACAGTAATATTCACATATGGAGCCTATATGTTGATGGGTTATTATGTGCAACTGGATGTGAAGCTGTAATCATTCTCAATACTCCAAATGAACTAGATATATAGTAAACTATATGATTCCAATTTCAAAGCTCCAATAATGAGACAGAGTATGAAGCTGTGATTATTGGTTTAAATCTAGCTAACTCACTCAATACCGAGCAAATTGTGGTATACAGTGAGTCATAGTTGGTGGTAAATCAGGTGTTGAACTTATATGCAGCTAAAGGAGCATTGATGTCCAGATACTTAGCTAAAGCTTTGGAGATAATTTTCACTTTGCTAGCTGTCCAGATGATCAGAATTCCAAGATTGGAAAATGCCCAAGAAGACGCACTTGCTCGGCTAGCTTCAGCAACCAGAACTGAGTTGTGAACAACTATTCCTATTGAGCTACTTGTTAGTAGGAGCATTGATGAAGATCTGATGGTAAATTTTATTTCAGTTGATATGGGGACATCTTGGATGGATCCCATAAGAGATTATATTGAAGTGGGATTTCTACGATCCAACCTACTTAAAGCCGAGGAGCAAATATACAAAGATGCGAGATATGTGTTAGATAATGGTGTATTTTATAGAAGACGATTAATAACTATTATATAATAATGTGTGCATCCAGTTGAAGTAAAGTATTTGATTGAGGAAGTCCATGAAGGGTCTTATGGAGCCCATGTAGTGGGGAGAACTCTGTTGCGAAGAATCAACACACAAGGGTACTATTAGCCAACTATACGAGCAGATTATGAATTTTTTTCCCAAAAGTGTGATAAGAGCCAGAGATTTTCCAGCATACGCAAGACTCCATAAGATCTCCTAACACCAATCACTACACCAAATCTACCGAATTATCACAGCCATTGACCTTGACAAGTTCAACTTATCAAGGTCAATGACCATAGCAATTCTCGACGAGACAACTTTTTTTGTTACGGACTTATCACAGTCATTGACTGTGACAAGTTCATTAGAATTTTCACGGTCGTGTCACGATCCTTGATCATGACAATGTTAAAAAAAATGTCACGGTCAATAACCGTGACAATTCTGGGCAGCATTAAAAAAAATCTGCTGGGTAGTTTGGCCATTGCCCAGCAGTATATTTGTACCTGTTATAGCAACATTGTACTTGTTCAAGCATCATATATCCTAATAAAATAGAGATAATGCAAATATACATTCAAAATATAGACAATATGCATCACGATATAATCCAAATAAAATTCAAATGTACCAACTTAAAAATAATTCATTTCAAATAATGTCACTACATGTCTTGGGTAAGGTTAAATCCGAGGAGGTGAGTAGGCCACACGATATACGAATTGAAACACCCATTGATATACATCGTGACGAATTGTTCGTATAACCACAAGGGGGAGTTCTCCTTCTCGGTTATCACATGTGTGACGAGCACTTTGGAGTCGATGTCTTGAAGCTCACGTCTATGAACTAGTCCACCCTGGATGATATTCGGGTCCCTCAACCCCCGTCCTATCCGCTGGACATCAAATATGTCCAGTATAAACACGCTCGGCCAACCAAGTGTCGACATCGGTCGATCGAAGGGAGCCAAATTGGTAAGTGGATCATCAAAGTCCGCATGTGTCGACGATGATGCAGCGAGGTCCACATCCTCGTCATCCTGCACCTCCTCCCCTACCACCTTCTTCTTCCCTTTCCCCTTGTGTTTTCCACTTCCCAATGAACGCTTCATGAATGAGAACATATCTTGGACCGTCTCCTCCAAACGGTACAGCTTTGCGTCATACGAGTCCACCATTCGAGCCAACCTAGTGTCGCTCGTCTCCAATTCGATGATCCTAGATTTGGCCGCTTGTGAGCTCACCCTTCTTGTCCTCCCCTTGCGATCAGAGCCAAGCACTTGGTTGAGTGCGTTTGTGGACAAAGATGCCTTGTTGGCATCAGACTGCGACTCATGCACTTCCTTAAGCTTTGCCTGAAATGACAAAAAGCACATGATTAATAAAATAAGTAAATTATAAAATTATAACATAATTAATAAAAAGTAAACTGTCGGATTACTTACAATCGTGGTCGCGACGCTCGGGGACACCTCCTTGTCCTTACCCTTCTTTGTCCAAAGACCCACATAAGTATTGATCCTATGTGGCCTACCCCCAGGGCCACTCCCTGTCCCCTGAAATAAAATAAAGTAAAATTAGTATCGGCCCCGCAAAGTAAAATAATACAGAATAATATATTTCTGTAGTTATAGAAAAATTAAATCTTACCATCATCCTATGCTCCACCTAGGCATAAGACGTCCGACCGGAGTAGTGCACGTCCGTCTTTTTTGTCCGATTTTTCCTCCCCAGTTGGCGAGATGTCAATTCTCGCTCCCTGATCTCATTGTCAACGAACTTCTACCATTGTGCCAATGAGATCGGCTCCTTCGATGGGATGGATTCATGCCTTTGGATAATGGACTCCCGTGTCTTCCCAAAGTATCGAGTCCACATATTTTTCTTCCACATCTTGTGTTTTTCCCTCAACTGCTCCAAGACGGAATCACGTAGCTTTGGATCCAGGCTGAATTGTTCTTGTCCAACAAATACAATGTTAGTTGCAAAAAAATATAAATATAAATATAAATATAAATATAAAATGAGATTGAAATCGAAATTGAAATATTCATATGAATATAAATATAAATATAAATACATTACCTGTAGTGCCACCCAAGCATCTAACTTGAGCTCATATGGCACCTCATTCCAACTAATGTACCCCGGGCCGATGATCGTCTTTACCAGCTCGAGGGATCTTGCTAATATCCTCGACTTGTTCTTGATGGACATCCTCAATTTTCCATATTTTGGGAGCCTAGGGGCCAAGGAACGATCGTCACCTCCGCTACAACCGAGCCCAGACGACATCATGATAACAAGCATCATCATCCTCGACTTAATAACCTGAAGGAGACATTCGCTGTAAAAAAATGTTATTAGTACATATCAAAATAAATTAAAAGAAGACATACAAATATGTACAATTACTATAAATAAAAATGAATTATTACTGTCAAACACCTCAATTCTGAATTCCAAAACAATAGCATCTAGCTCATAATATGTACAATTCCAAATCAATTAAAATCATTAAAAATGGATGTTTCGATACAAATTGGAATATATATTACAAATTAAAAAATTGTTTCAAATTCGGGTTATCATAAAAAATGGATTGATATTCAGTAGGAGCAACCAGGTCATCCACACTACTATTTAGATGTTTTGGCATGTGTTGGACAATTGACCACGGCTCGTTATTGATATACTCCGAGTAAAACACTTGGTTAGCCTTTTGAAATGAACAAACAAACGTCTCATCGCTCACGTGGTCGTTTCTCATCAACTTGGACAAGTCAACCATGATTAAATTGGTGACAGGATCAACTTTACAAGCATTTTTATCCTCAACTCTTACTAGTCACAGTAAAATACAACCTCTTTGAAGCTTATATAATCCAATTCAAATATATTTTGGATTACACCATAGTAAGTCATTTTAGCTTCAATGAGGTTTAATCTTTTGCGCTCGCTCGAAAGAAAGTACGAGCCTTATATGAAATGCTCGAGTTCTGTACATTTGTACTTTCTTCGTACACTTTAGCATCGAAAATCTAACCGTTCAATCGATACTTTTTGTACTCTTGTGCCATGAACAAGGGTCTAGTGGCTAGACGAGTAATCCTTGATGTCGTATCACCCGTCTTTAACAGCTGAGAATATAGATAAATTAATTATATTAGTTGTAAAATTTGAGTGTAATGTAACGTTATATAACGGCCATTTTCATTATAATTACCTCTTGTGTCAACCACAGCCTAAATTCGCTATCTAATTGTGCCATTTTTTTGTCTTTTATTATTCTCACAGGCTTCATATTTTCTACATATTAAAAAATTAATCATGTATAAATTAATCTAAAATAATGTTAAACATTATAGTAATCGAAACTTACTGTTTTCATTCTTCGACATCTTCACCTATTAAAGGTACGAAACGTATATTCATGTTAGGAAGCATATATTCATGGATTAAAGGTACGAAGCGTATATTCATGGATTAGTATAAACAAAACTTAGATTAATAGTATGTTTCATTTATATTCAAATTCAATTTATAATAGAAATTTATATTTCCTCCGTCTCCTCTAAAGGGTGAGTGGTCATATCCCATTCAAGACCGCATTTTTCTGTAATATACTCAACAGCTCATGCACATTGTTACGATTTCAAAAAAATCGACAGCATATCCCCTTAGTTCTCTAAGTACACGACGTAGATTGGCAAGTGTGAGTGTTATTTCAATTGATCAATTGAAATAACAGTCACACTTGTCAATCTAGGATACGACTGCAGAACTTCCTCCAAAAGTAATAACTTCAAGCCACTAAGAATATTATACAGAAATTATATAGTCCCAAACTGTCCAAACGGGACAATTCAAGAGATCTCATTACAGGGGTAATGACTCTCTAACGGGTCTAAAGGCTATTGAATATGCACGTATAAGAACTAGAAGGATAGTATCTATGCCCACTATATGTAATTTCAAGTATGTTTCATTTAATTATCATACTATATATATATATATATATATATATATTGTTCGATATACAAAGTAATTTTAAAAAAGAGTTGAAAAATACCACCCCCATATGGACAATAATGCAGTGGTCATGCCACTTTTAAAATTAACCAACCCAACATCAATCCACTATAATCCAACAACAATGTCAACAACATATGTGTATCCCGTACTCCTTCTAATTCATCTACTCAATTAATTATTTTCATCAATTAAACTAACAATTAAAGTATACAATTATTAATTGACTAATTTACAATGAGGTGCAATCCTACTTTCATAATTAATCACTACACACACGCACACACATAAACACACACACACAAACATATATATACACACACACATATATATATAAATGGAAGAGAGAGAGAGAGAGAGAGAGAGAGAGAGAGAGAGAGAGAGAGAGAAACTAACCTGAAAGTAGAGAGAGAGAGGGGGGAGAGCAGCGTAGAGAGAGAGAGAGAAAAGGAGGGAAGAAGTCGTTGGGGAAAAAAAGGAGGGGAATGGGTTTTTTTGCTATAACATTTGTCACGGATGTGTCATGGTCCTTGATCGTGACAATATTATAAGGATTTATTACGATCATCGACCATGACATGACCATGACAACTGTACTTGTCACAGTCATGTCACAGTCATTGACCGTGATAAGTCTTTGTCACGGACTTATCACGGTCAATGATCGTGATAAAAAATGCGTGTTTTTTGTCACGATCAATTACCGTGACAAGGCTAGCCACTGGAAGGGTGCCAATTTATCCATTTTTATGTAGTGAATCACTTCACCTTGGCCCTTTTCTATGTGGGGAATTGACTTGGTCGGGCCTCTGCCGACCACCCGAGAAAGGTTCAAGTACCTGGTTGTAGCTGTTGATTACTTTACTAAATGGGTGGAAGTTGAACCATTGATCGATATGTCCTATGACAAGGTTTATCAATTTATCTGGAAGAATATTATATGCAGGTATGGTTTGACCTACACGTTTATCACTGATCATGGCACATAATTCAACAATGACGAATTTGCTGATTATTGTACCCAATCCAATGTCCAAAAAATCCACTTTGCTCTTGGCTATCTTCAAAGCAATGGCCAAACAGAGGTAACTAATAGAACTTTGTTGAATGGGTTGAAGAAAAGGCTGGAAAATGCTAAAGGAAATTGGATCAATGAACTGCATTCTATCTTGTGGGCTTACCGACCAACCCCTAGAACAGCTATTGAAGAAACTCCTTACATGTTAGAATTTGGTACTGAGGACGTAATTCCTATCTAGATGGGTTTACCTACGCATATATTTCTTAACTTCAATACCCCAGTCAGTGATTTGATGAGAAAGCTGGACTTAGACATGCTGGAAGAGGTCCGTGAAGATGCATCTTTAAGGAATGCAGCCTATCAACAACGGATTACACGTTTGTACAACAAGAGGGTAAAACTGAGCAATTTAAAAGAAGGTGATTATGTTTTAAAGAAGGTGATTCAGAAGAAAAATAAGCTTGAAGATAATTGGCACGAGCCTTATCACATTACAGAAGTCATCCGACCAAGCACATATCGAATTGAGACTTTGGAAGGTGAAGAATTCAAGAATCCCTAGAATGCAGAACACCTGAGGAAGTATTATGAATGATGTAGTCATGTTGTACTCAGTTCACTTCAATATTAATGAGAATATGATTTCCCCAAAAAAAAAATCTTTCGAAGTACTAGTGTTATGAACTACATTGCAAAGATTGCAAAGGCACCAACAATGTTGGTCATCAATGTAAACCACCAACAATATTGGTCGGTATCAACAAAGGCACCAACAATGTTGGTCGTCAACATAAACCACCAATAATGTTGTTCGATAACAATAAAGGCACCAACAATGTTGGGCGTCAACATAAACCACCAACAATGTTGGTCGGTATCAACAAAGGCACCAACAATGTTGGTCGTCAACATAAACCACCAATAATGTTGGTATGTATTAATAAAGGCACCAACAAAGTTGGTTGTCAAATACATAAAAAAACTATGCAAGGCAAAATTGTAAGTCCCAAATGCTTGGTTAATGAAGACCCGGATGAATAATTTTCAGCTAAACTGGGCTAAAAGATGGACAAATGTTCCACTCATGCCTGGGAACCAAGGTAACTAATGTAGTTACCTAAAACTTTAGGTACATTAGTAGAACTATGGTGAAGCATTGGTAATTGGTATGACACTTAGGATAATCCTAAGGATATCAATAAAACCGGTGAAAAACTATAAATTAACTAAAAGTTTATCCATTCATATTCAAAGACTAAGGAGACATTCATATGTGCAGAGATTGACGAAAAGTTGACCCATTCATAAAATAAGCTTTTCATCAAATTAAAAGATTACATATTACGCTTAAACATAAAGAAACAAAATACAAAGCCTTATTCTACAGGACGTTTTTCTTCAGCCTTAGAAATAGTATCCATGCCAGTTAGAGGATCATCCAAAGTATAAGGAGAGTTGATGAAGTTAAAATTCGGAAGCATCCTGGTATTACTGCTACTAGGGCGATTAATCAAATGAGGAGGTCGGGCGATCTCTAGTTCATCATGTAGCTCATAATCTCCTAAGTATTTTGAAATCAATCATTGAGGAATACGATGAACAGGAATCCAGTTAACATCTAAGTTGAATGGAGGATTGTCAAGCTCCACCAAGCCTGGGTCATACCAATCCCATAAAGAGTTTTTTTTATCCACCTTCATCACAGTTAAAGAGTTCATCCAACCCCATTTATAGGACTCATTCTTAGCCTGTTGAAGTTTATCATCAAGATGCCCCAGAGCTTCATTATACCCATCCATCGAAACCACTCTTGGCTTCTTATTTAATTGAAAGGTTAATTTATCAACCTGACACTGTAGCTTCTTCAGTACTCCATCCTTAACGTGTAATTGGGAAGATTGAGGTGATAATTGTTCAGACACGGTCTACAGCTTCTAGGACATCTCAACAATAGCTAGGTCTTTATCTTTTAACTGCACTGCTTGATTGGCAAGGGCCATTTTGAGTCCTAACTTTTTTTGTGGTTCCTCGGCTAGGATTATTTCTTGCTCGGGAGGAAGATGCGGGCTTAATATTTTTTAAGGCTTCCAACTCATCCCTTAATGTTACATTTTTAGCCTCTAAAAAGGAGTATCCCTCATTAGTAGTAGCAACAACAGCTCCAGAGGCAGACTTCAAAAGATTCACTTCATCCCTCAAATTATTATTATCCTCTTCCAGGATTTTGGGAACAGTTCGAGTTTCTTCAACTTCAAGCTTAAGTAAATATTCCTTTTTATTATAAACAGAGACACATTTATCAAATCCCCGACCTACACTTAAGCTTCGATATTTCTGCTCGTAGCTCTGGTGCAACAGCATAATAGATTCTTTATGTTGCTCTTAAAGTTCTTCTATTATCTCATAGTAAGCAACATTGTTTCCACCATTCGATCAAGTAAGTACTTCAAATACTTATAGGCTTCCTTGGCTTGCTCTAATGCATCATCACCGAGCAACATAATAACTTCTTCCTCAAATAAGTCTGTCTGAACTGCTTTAAAAAAATCATTGCATTTCTTTAATATCTCGGTATCATTGAAAGATAGTTGTTCCATCTTCGCTATAAAGTAGCAAGAAGAAATGACCACCAATCAAAGACAAGAATGAAAAATGGGAATGATCAATAAGAGACAAAAAGGAATAAAAGGTCTCTTTTATTAATAATAAAGAAGTTCATATACAATAAAAATTAAGAAAAGAAATAAAAAAGAAAAAGGGCAATTGCCGAACAAATTTAAACCTTCTCCCTGTCAATCTCAACCTTCTCAGAAGAAGGAGCTACATGATGGAGTTTCTCGATGTGTTCAGATTGAGGAAAATAAGACTAAAAAATTTTAGGTTGGCCGGCAGCAGATTCAACCACTAGAGAAGACTCCTCAGAACCAACTTCATCTTCAATCTCATCCTCAATGGCAGGAGGAGGACCATGAGTATGTCTCTAAAAATGTTTAGAGACTTCAACTATGTTCAACTCCTGAAGCGCAACAAGCCAACCACCTCTAAAAAATATTTTTACTGTGTACTTAATCTGAGCAAAGGAAGCAGAAATGGCTTTGTTCCAGCCCTTGTCTCAGCCAACACTAAAGAACGCCTTTACAGCAGACTTTCTCTTAGAATTGGCAGAGGATACAAGCTCTTCAAGAGTCTAAGCCCTGCACTCATCTTCCTATGCCCTGTGCTCAGCTTCCTCTGCCTTATGCTCAGCTTTTTTTCCCTTTTGCTCGGCTTCCTTAGCCATATGCTCATCTTCAAGGGAATTTTCATCAAACATCTGTCGAGAAGTTTCAGATATCTTAAGTTTATTCGCCCAAGTACTCTTCTCAAACTCCAGGGGTTGTTGATAATCGAGCAAAGACTTATTCAAACCAGTCAAAGCTTCCTCTACATCATTTAAAAAAGAAGCCCAATTTGCATCATCCTTCTCCAGCATATTATTGAAGTGTACCAAGAACTGCAAGAGATGAAGATCAAGATTAGTATATGAGAAATATAAAAGACAACCAAAATAATAAAATAAAAATCACTTATTGATGCAAGGTTCTGAACAACTAATTCAGAATCCTTTGCTCAAGGGAGCATGGAATCCACCCCCTATGGTCTGGAAGAGTACTAGACTTGATCAACTTCCCAGACAAACCAGGAGTAATAATTATCGGAGGAACATCATCATAAGGTAATTCAACCAATAACAGTTGATCAGTCACCTGGTCAACTTACTTCTCTATAAGCCCTCTCATAAGTCTCCTTATGGGAACTTCAACATCTTTGGGAGCTGCGTCTTTGGGGTATGGGTCCTTGAGGACTGGGGGCTTTATAAAATCCCATGTTTTCTTCTTAGCTCCTTAAGAAGGTCCTTGGGAGCCAGAAGTGCTACCATTGTGAAGATCAGGAAACTTCATCTTCTTCATGATTTCAGAAAGAGGAGTGTCTGAATCAGCAGGAACTTCTTGATCAAGATCAATCACCAGAACATGAGAAGCAACAGGTCTGGCAATAAAGGAAGAAATAGTATTTATATATTGAAGCAAATAGGAAGCGGACCTAACATGCTCCTCAGTAACTTTCTTGTGAAGCCCCCAGATAAACTTCAATTCTTTCAAATTTATTTCACTCCTTGGAGGATTTTCTTTTCTGGTCAACTGCAATTTAATTAGCAAAGCAATAGTCAGTATGACATTTTATCAAATACAAACAGGGACAAATTACTAAAACACAAAACAACCTATTCCATTGTCAAAGAGCGGACATCTAGGTCCTTGATATTTAGAACCTCCAACTAAAGGGGAGTGTTGATAATTTGTTACAACTACCCCATGATCAAAATAATCCTTATTAGAATCAAGGAGGTTAACTACTAAGGCTTTACCAACTGCTCTAGTTTTCAAATAATAAGTGGTATCACTAGTTACCCATTTATTAGAAAACATTATTTATGGAACCCCTAGATGGGTTACATAGATTTGATTTAACCTATATACTCCATTCACTACTCTCCATGTGTTAGGAGCCACTCTTGCAGGAACAATGTCAAAATATTGACAAAACTCCAGACACATGTGATTGGGAGGAAATGTGAACCCACATTCAACAATAAAGAAGGAAGGGAACCAATGGACTTCATTAAGAGAGAAAAAATCAGAAGGAAAATGGGATGTTCCAGTACAACCCAAGATGGAATGTTAAAGTCAATTCTGAACTTATCAAGCGACTCGATAGAATAAACCATGATGAAGAAAACAAAGAAGAAGAGAAGCAAAATTCTTACCAAGGTTTAAAGATTCAACAAAAACTAAAGATAGAAAAGAAAACGATCGCACGAAAGATCAAATAACATAGTAGAAGAATCAGAAATGAGAGGTAGAAATGATTGAAGTTTTACCACTCTTTTTATAAGTCACCTCACAAACTGGGAAATATATTGATTAAAGTGAACGACGGTTGAGCTTACGAAGGCTATCAATGGAAAATATGAAGATACCCTAGAAATGTTCGTTAAAATTTGAAATATTTACAAAATTGCCATTCGCGCTCGAAAACTATCAATTAAATGGATAAATTTCACAAGTCTGGATGGTCTGCAACCGACCAAGCAACCCGAACTACTGTTAAAGCATAATATTCCACACTTTCGCATCAAATACAAGTATGAAACATTAGGGTCTTCTATTGGTACCAAAAATTTACCACCTTATGTGGACCAATTATAAACTAACACATGTCATCCAATGTGGCTCAAATCCAAGTCAACATGGTGCAAAAGCCCGACTAACAAGGAAGCCCAACCAACAGGGCAGCCTTACCAACTGGGAAGACCAACCAACAGCCAGAACTCCAACCTGTATAGCCAACGAAGTGATAACCTATATAATCAGTAAAGTGACAGTAGTAGTATATTTAATTCTCATTATGTATTGATGTGAATGCCTAACAAATAAAGGCATTCCATCCTTTCACACGATAAGTATCAGTTCCCTCTTAGGCTAGATATACATTGTATCACCCTCATTACAAGGGATCAAAAAACATATCAAGGCCTTCAATACATAACAGTGGATGTAGGCTTTTCCATTGAGCCGAATAACTTTAAAAATCTCTTTGTCTTCCTTGTTTTGGTTTATTTATCTGTGATTAATCAATTAGGCCTAGTCTAGTTTTTTGCATCAACAGTCATCGTCCTTATTTTTAATCATTGTGAACCAATTTGATTAGGCTCACCTATTCATTATCAAAAATTTTGAAGATCATCCCCATATCAAACAACTTAATGAACTCCATCATATCGACCTTGTGCATGTTTTGATTACACCGTCTTTGCCTATGGAGGAAGGGCTTGACATCCTCCTCCAAGTATACATTATGGGTTAAAATGGATCATTTATACCTTTCAAATTGGATATGCACCACCCAATAAAATTCATATACTTTCTATAACATCCCATATTTTCCACGTGCAACTAATAAAGCTGACACGTCGAAGATAGGATGCGCAATGAAATTTATACCATTCTCAACAACAATTTTAACTAAAATTTTCAATAAAAAACATCCATAACGTAGTAATAAAATATATAGATAACTAAGATAAATGTAATATAAAAATGGTATACACTAAAGCTCTATCAACTAACTAAAACAAAATTCTATAAATCAAAGTAGTCTCTAATTGAAATCTAAACAACTATGGAACTACTTCGATTCATAATAAAATCGTTGAATAATAAAAAAACAAGAATGGCAACTATAATGAATAACAATACTATTAAAAGGATGATCAAATGAATATCCATTCAATTTAAGTGTTACTACATAGTCCCCTGCCTATGAAAACCTAGGAAAGATATGTTATATATTTGAAGTAGGGCATTAAAGTTGATAGAAATATTAATAATACATAAAAATATTAAATGATGCCCATTTACTCACCATGTCGTTTCCCTACCAACACTGATACTAATGATACATCATATTTCCTTTAACTTGATATAATTATAACAATCCTTATCCCTCATTTCCTTAACATAGTAGGGTAACCCTCCCACATATAGAAATTTTTCAAGAGATAACTATGAATAACAAGTTTGAGAATACAACTTGCCACAAAACCTAATATTTTAAACATGAAATTAAAATTATTAGTCTTAGTGTAAATCGTCTCTCAACTCCTAACCTTACTAAACTTTGTGCATGGGATATCTCGTAAATGAAATCCAAAAAATTAACCCCGTGCATAATTTTGATTACCTTACTTAGATGCTAAGATCTGTTATCCCGAAATTCACCATATATTATAGTAATCACAATATAAACCAAGATTCTATCCCGAGATAATTCCTAAGGATCCAATATCCAATAACTCCTAACTTCTTATTAAAATAGACTCCATACATAGGATGTATTACGAACAAAATTCGAATAGGGAATCCATGGTACACTTCTTTTATTGGATTACTCATCTAAATTAGTGCTATGATACTCCTAAGAAAAGACCAATCATCTTAAGGCACCATAAACATATCCTATACCATAGAGCAATACCCCAACTCACGTATCACATATGTTAATGTATAGCATTAACCCCATTCACACACAAAAGAGTAACCATAAATGTTAAACCATCTCACACATTCACACAATAACCATTGGTATTAACCCACACCGTAAATTCATATTAGTAACCTTAGAAAATTACCTCAGCCCAGGTAATCACATAAGTTATTGAAGAGCATTAAACCATCTGGCAACCATCTTATACCAAGTATACATCTCAGTATGAATTCTTACCCTGATTCAAAGTTATCAACCAAACCTAAAGTGTCCATAATAAAGTACAGAACCCACTCTTACCCCTATATCACGTAAATAGTTAAACCAAACTATACACATCCAAGTACCGAGCAGTAAATCAACTCACATCCCATCCTAAACCATATTGAGAGTTTAATTGCTTTACACCAATACATTATTAAGGAACGTATCGTACACTTTTAATAATTATTCATTCACTATAATTAACCCATTATGGGTGTTCATTTTAATGTCACTATTATATTTTTTGCACATTTTGATCTTGATTTCACATATAGAGTTATATCCGTTACATAAGTAATACTTGACACTTGTGTATACTCATACAAACATACATTTATCCTTTACTAACCAAATTTGAAACAATACATTTATCTAGGATACTCCTAACTCGAAACCATAACCCATATATATATATATATATATCTCTGTGTGTGTGTGTGTGTGTGTGTGTGTGTGTGTGTGTGTGTGTGTTTGTGTGTGTGTGTGTGTACATATATATCTAACATAAATATCTTTACTATTAATATGATAGATACAACTTAGAAACCCACACACCTTCATAAACCATCATTGAACAACCCATAAACCCTTACAAGGCAACCCCTAGTGAAAACCAAGCATATAGGCTTTCAGCCAATAACCGTTACATTCCACCCCATCTAAAACTACTTGCCAATATATTTTCACACGTAGATAAATTATAGCCATGAGCATGGCATTGCAAATAGGCCCAATGCACCCAAATTTCACACTCTTTAGTTTCTTCTTCCTCAAACCCCAAGTTATGACTTTTGAAGTCCTAGTTTGCTATTAAGGAACCTAATCAAGCTCCTAACACCTTGAAAATACTTATTATGATGTCTAATCAATTCTAAATCAAGACCTAAACTATTATGTTCATAATCTATTTTTTAAATTCATTAATTAGGGTAAAATCATTACTTTATTATATTCTTCAATTTATTCACATTTTACGCCTAAAGTACATCCAGTTAATTGACAATAATACCACCGTAAAACATGTCATTACATCTTTGAAAATTTCAAGACAAAATCAACTTAGAAGTTTAATTGGTTATAAACATATTCATCATGGACTCCTAACAATATAATCCAAATAGTTCTAGGTTAAACACGATTCTCAACAAAAACATAAATTTTTATCTAATTACATCAAATTCATAATAGAGATATTTAAATATTAAATTTACAAGTCAAAAATAAGATTTAATCCCCAATAACATGCACCCAAATAATTAATTGATATACAACAATGAAAATAATGAACAACTTATAATAATATGAAGTAGGATGGTACTTTTTTCCTTAAGAGAAGGAAAAAACCCTATGAACCTTATTGGTTGGTCCTCTTTTCTACCGAAGTGCTTATTTGATGTTTAATTATGAAATGTGATGTGTTATGATAATTACTTAGGTTAATCATCAATTTATAACCCCGGTCTCGAAGGTCCACCATAAGCCCACTTTTGGACCCCTTTAGGCCCAAAATATTCCTTAAACTTGACCCAAAGATTTACTTACTTGGGGGGCCTAATGTGTGACATTAATAATACCATTCTAGGCATTTGTATTCTTTAACAACCTAGTTCAATCATGCCAGCCTATAATATAAAATTTAATTGCAACCACTTTGTTAACTTAGTGAGTCAATCACATGTATTTAAATTCTTTCTTTGAAATTTTGTTTAACAATCTAAACTAGCTAATTTTAAAAAATACTCCTTTAATGATCCGAGTAAATATAAATTAATTAACAAATAATCATATATTTAATTTTTATAATATACGGGGATTAATCTTTCTCAACACCTTCAACAACTGCACTTCATGACTAAAGTCAAGGTTAACAACAATGATTATATGAAAGGCGTTTGCTACCGAGAAATCTTTATATTTTGCACATAAATAATACCACCCTGAGCATTTGTATTCTTCAACGACCCAGTCCAACCATACCAACTCACAATATGAAAATTAATTGCAATGACTTTATAAACTTAATGAGTCATTCAAATATATCTAAATTATTTCTTTTAAATTTCGTTTAATAATCCAAACCAGCTAATTTAAAAAAAATTACTCGTTCAATGACCCGAGTAAATATCATTCCATTATTAAATAATCATATACTTAATTTTTATAATATACAGGGTTTTATTATTATTTTTTCTATGAAATATCAAATTATATAGATTGATGGAGAAAAATCCTACAACAATGGCAGATACAACAAAAGCGTGAGATTAAGGAGGAAAGTTAGGCATACCTAACTTATCCATGTAAATAATACCTCTTAACAAACTTGGAAAAGAAGAAAAATTTGAAGAACAAATATCTGAGTTGCATGAAGCACCAAATTTAGCAATGAGAAATGAGGCCTTGTTTCCTGAAGAATAAATATTGGAAAAATTGATATCATGACTTGAGATCCAATTATCAATAATTTTGGGATAGGACCCTAATGAGTGAATTTTGGATTTTATGTATTTATCTAGAATACAAGAGCTTGATTCCACAGTGATCTTTTTTAGTGAATTTTAATAATGAGACAAACTGAACCATAAAGCACAGATATGAAGAAGATCTAGTTGAATCAGAGAATGGCCTGCACATCCTAAAATGAACCTGCCCTCATGATCTCTAATAATGTCACCAACACATTGGATATTATTCTTCGAATACCAAGCGATATTTAGTTTGTAATGAGGAAGAATATGAGGGATCCATTGAATGGATTTAGGGAGAAATTTTTCTCTAGAGCAGTTTTGGGGTATGAGGAAATAAAATAGTCAATGTGGAAGATTACTTGATCAACTTTAATAGAAACATTATCATATTTACGTTTGTTACTATCACACCAAAAACACTAAAAATGAAACATGGAATAGAGAATCTGAAATCAGGATCAATATTACTAATCCACCAAGAAATTAGGACAACTCTAATGGAAGTATTTGAAATTAATATACCAAAATTTGAGTTATAGTGAATCCAAACTTTAGATGCAATTTGGCCCTTGGAAAAAACATGATATGTGTTATCTTCTTGAGAACAGGTACATCAAAGATACATAGAAGGGCTTCTAATGCCCAATTTTTTAATGGCTGAGTCAACTAGAACAACTTCTCTAAGAAATTTCCATAGAAGGACAGAAGTTTTAATAAGGACGGATTTGTGCCAAATGAAATTACTAGTCTAAGAAGTATGTTTATGAGTTCAAATGATGTTCCAAGCTAAAGATATAGAAAAGGAAGATGAATAATTAGCAGACTATAAAGGAATATCAGAAGAATTATAAAGTATGGGTGTGTTAATGATAGATGATGAGATTTGAGGAGGAAATTGTAGAAAAATTAAGGAAGAGTCCCACACTCTGGAAGAATTGAAGAGATATTTCACTTTTAAGTTGGATTGGAATCCCAACTCATATAGAACACCTTACTACTACTAATTATCCCATCCAACAGATCAGTCTCCTACAACAATTAGCTAACATAGAAATTGTTCAACATATGATCTACTACTGAGCATTCTTCTCCAAGTGTTAGAACCGGTAGAGAATGAATTAAGTACTCTGTGATTTTTTCTGCAATATTTACTAAACATATATGTATTCCATAGAGAATCTTTGGTTCTAAAATTCCACCACATCTTCATTCCAAAACAAAGTTTTATGTCCCAAATTGATTTAATTCCCATACCACCTTCACTTTTAGTCAAGCACTTGTCAATACATTTTTTTCAGTGGTATTTATGGTTGTCTTTATAATCACACCAGAAAAAATTTGAAAGAAGAGAATCAATACAATTCATTACTTTTTTTTTGGGGAGGGGGATCAAGGGATGCCAGAGTGTAGATAGGAATAGACTTTACAACATGTTTAATGAGAATAGTTTTGCCTCCCATTAAGAGAAACTTTCCCTGCTATGAGGAAATTTTATTCCTAATCTATTGGATTAAAAGGTTAAATAGGGAACTGTCCTTATTTCCTTGAAAGCTATGACATCCTAAATAAGTAGGATGAGAATTACTGAATGAGATATTCAAACAATTTGATATAGAATGATTCCTCACAGTGTTGATAGATTTGGATCTATAGATGGAATTTTTTTACTTGTTCACAAGTTAACCAATACAAATTTCATAAATGTTGATTAGGGATTTGATTTTTTTTACTGATTTGATCACATCAATCAAATAAATATTACAGAATAAAAATGAAATTACAGAAAATTAGAATTACTTACTTGGTAAAAGAAAGGTATATTACTGAAGAATAAGAAATTGAATTCGAGCCTTGTGTGATACCACAGCTTCCTTAAGATAATTTTATTCCCTCCCAAGTGATGTAGGTTAACGAATAAATGTCTCCCAAGATAGAACGAATTTCAAATTAATTCATGTAGCACAACAATGAAGTAATTCCATCGAACACAAATTTGTGTATTTACCCAACCAAACAGTATGACTAAAAGAATGCAGAAACCCAGAAAGTGTGAAGAACAGTATTTCTGGTTGGAAGAAATAGGAGATGGAAATTTTCCATTAATTTAAAAATAGAGGTAAGCATTGTTATTTATAGCAAAGTAAGTGATTGTTGGCAATAACTGCCAATAGTTTATTAACTAATTAATTAATTTCATAATTAATTAATAATTAAAGCCCATAAAGTTAAATTAATTCGGCCTAAAAATGTAGGAGAGTTTTATAAGCCCAAGCCCAAGCCCAAGCCTAATTTGTCCATACTTAGGGTGTTATTAACTCATCAACTTTCCACTACTCTTTCAATGTGGGACAAGAGTTAAAATATACCCAATTCATTAACCTTCATTGCTTTGTGAGTCACTTTGGGGACATATTTATCATTCATAACTTATTGAAATTGGACATATGAATATACTACGTTAATCTACTTGCGAAGGAGAATGCATTCGTATATGGTCTTATAATTATTGTAGTGTGAGTCCCACCTTAATTTGAGCTCAAAATTGCTCAAAATTCTGTCCAAAAAATTCTGGGCAGCTTTCTAAGTCCAATTTTCCAATAATCCCCCACATGAATGATATATCGCTATAAATCAAACAGAACACATGCAATGCAGATGCAGACGCATGTTGAGTAAAACTGAAGACTTATTACATCAGGAGAAGTAGCCTAGTGGCCTTGAACTTTCTTTAATGATATACCATCAGATTTACTTGGTTAGTTAGTGGACTTCACGTCCTTGAACCGTCAACCATTTTTGTAAACCTAGACAATAGTATTCACACAATAATTCTTCAACACAGTTGGTTCTCATGTTTGTGTTCATTTTGGCCATGATCGCCACTTGGTTTAGTGAGTATGTTAGAGAATATGCCTTTCATTATTCTCATAGAAGTGGCCCCCTTATTACTCACGTACGTGACTTCTATATAGAGTATCCTGCAATACCCCACTTAGACGTACTAAGATATATAAGTCATTAAAAGCATAACGTATCCTAATTTCGCCACAGATGTGCATTGTCTCATCTTTGGAATGGATAGGATTAAATATCCTCCAGTGCTTACTGAATACAACGTAGTTCGATTTGCCCATTGAAACTAGATCTTGGGATCTCTAGTCAGCTAGGTTAGGTTGCCACTATATTGATTCTTATTTATTTATAGGCTTTAGACCTATTCCTCTCGATGATCTTTCAACTTTCTCTCGGTTTAAACCTTTCGTTAGTGGATCCGATATATTATCTTTTGACTTTACATAGTCAATTGAGATAATTCCATTTGAGCGAAGTTGTCTAACGGTATTGTGTCGATGATGAATATGTCGTGACTTTCCGTTATACATGTGATTATGTGCCCTTACAATTTCCGATTGGCTATCGCAATGTATGCATATCGCAGGCACAGGTTTAGACCAGTTTGGAACATCCTCTAAGAAATTTCAAAGCCATTCATCTTCTTCTCCCCCTTTGTCTAGTGCAATGAATTCATATTCCATTGTCGATCTAGTAATGCACGTTTGTTTTGAGCATTTCTAAGATACGACTGCACCTCCAAGGGTAAACACATACCCACTTGTAGACTTAGAGTCTTTTGTATCAAATATCCAATTTGCATCGCAATGTCCTTCAAGAACAGCTGGATATTTTGAGTAGTGCAGTACATAATTTTGAGTATATTTCAAATAACCCAAAACTCGCAATATTGCTTTCCAGTGATCTCTTCCTAGATTACTCGTAAATCGACTTAGCTTACTTATTGAGTATGCTACTGCTCAACATTTGTTTTGTAGTTTTGATAATTTCCAAGTTACTACCCATGATAAGCATAGCATCAACATAGAGGCATACAATGACGTATCCATTTTGAATGTATTTAAAGTAAACACACTTATCACATTCATTATTTTTTAAACCATTTGATAGCATTGCATTATCAAATTTTTCATGCCATTGCTTATGTGCTTGTTTTAATTCATAAAGTTATTTAACAAGCTTACATACTTTTCCTTCTTGTACGGGATCCTTGAACCCTTCAGGTTTCTCCATATAAACTTCCTCCTCTAGTTCACCGTTTAAGAATGCAATTTTTACATCCATTTGATGTATTTCAAGTCCATTAATATCAGTTGTTGCTATTAACATCCGAATGGACTTTATTCTTGTTATCGATGAATATGTGTCGAAGTAATCCAACCCTTCCTTTTGCCTATAGCCTTTAGCTACAAGTCTAGCTTTATATTTATCAATTGATCCATCGGCCTTCAATTTCTTTTTAAAGATCTATTCATAATTTAATGGTTTTAAACCTAGTGGAAGATCCACTAGGTCCCATGTATGATTTTGTAATATGTATTCAATTTCACTATTAATTGCTTATTTCTAATTGGAAGCATCGGTTAAGGATATGGCTTCTTTGTACGATTGAGGTTCATTTTCTAGAAAATATGTTAGAAAATTCGGATCGAAAGAAGTCAAAGTTTTTGCTCTTTTACTACGTCTTGGTTCATCCTCTATTGGTTCAATAGGTTGATGAGCACCACTTGTAGTAGCTTGATTTTTCCTTTTAGAAGGACCAGATTCTCAGGTCATGTTATACGGGAATTCATTTTCAAAAATTGAAGCGTCCCTCGATTCAATAACCGTATTTACATGAATATTCAAAATCTCAGATTTACAAACTAGAAATCGATATGCACTGCTATTAGTACCATAACCGATGAATACACAATCCACGGTTTTTGGCCCTATTCTTACCTTTTTAGGTTTAGGAACCATCACTTTGGCTAAGCACCCCCACACTCGTAAGTATTTATAGGAAGGTCTTGGACCTTTCAATAATTCATAAGGTGTCTTGTGAGGTACTTTATTGAGAATGTAATTAGCAGAAAGTAAGGCTTCCCCCCACAAGTTTTGTGGAGCTCCTGAACTTAATAACATTGAGTTCATCATCTCTTTCAAAGTACGATTTTTGTGTTCAGCAACACCATTCGATTGAGAAGAATAAGGAGCGGTTGTTTGATGAATAATCCCATTTTCATAACAAAATTCCTCAAATGGATATTCATATTCACCTCCTCTATCACTCCTAATAGACTTTATCTTTTTGCTTAATTGATTCTCAACTTCATTTTTATATTGTTTATATGAATTAATAGCCTCATCTTTATTATGTAATAAATATACATAGCAATATTTTGTGCAATCATCAATAAAAGTAATAAAATACTTTTTCCCACCTCTAGTTTGAACAAATTTTAAATCACAAATATCAGTGCGAATTAAATCTAAAGGTTCAGTTTTCCTTTCAATAGAATGGAAAGGTAATCTAGCTAATTTAGATTCCACAGAAATTTCACATTTATGATTTTTATCAATATTAAATTTTGGCAAAAATTCCAAGTTAATTAATCTACGCGATGTATCAAAATTAACATGTCCCAATCTAGCATGCCAAATATTAGATGACTCCATCAAGTAAGAAGAACTAGCAATTTCATTCATTGAAAAAGATGTTTTTGGGGTTACAGTAAGAACATTGATTTTAAAGAGACCCTCATTTAGGTAGCCCTTTCCTACATACATGTCATTCTTTGACAACACAAAGCGATCAGACACAAACACAAGCTTGAAACCATTTTTAGTCAGGCGAGATCCAGAAATCAAATTCTTTCGGATATCAGTCACGTTAAGAACATTGTTGAGAATAAGTTCCTTTCCAGAAGTCATTTTTAGAGCAATCTTTCCTTGTCCCACCACCATAGAAGTGGAAGAATTTCCCATAAATAGGTTCTCCTCATTTTCCAAAGGCTTATAGGTGGAGAACATCCATTTGTTTACACAAAGGTGTCATGTGTCTCCACTGTCCACCCACCATTCCTTGGTATTTCCAACCAAGTTACATTAAGAGACCATGGCAGAAAGATTCATATCTGCCAAGTCATTGGTGATATTCTCACCCTCAGTTACATTTTCTTGAGGATTATTTCAATTTTTCTTCTTAGGCTTACGGCACTCGCTTGAGCGGTGTCCAGGTTTACCACAGTTGTAACATTTGCCTTTGAACTTCTTCTTGTTCTGTTTGGAAGTGCCTTCCCCATCATGCTTTTATTTGTTCTTCTTAGGACATTCAACAACATGGACCTTTGTTTCCATTGGATTCTTCCCACTTTTCTTTTGAGACTCACGGTTATCTTCTTCGATTCTCATCCTGACCACCAACTCCTCCGCATTCATCTCCTTTCGCTTGTGCTTGAGATAATTTTTGAATAAAGTCCAAGACGGTGGCAACTTTTCAACAATTGCAGCAACTTGGAAAGTTTCACTAAGGGGCATTACTTCAGCATGAATGTCGTGGAGGATCTCTTGGTGTTCTTGCACTTGAAAGATCACTGATTTAGAGTCAATCATTTTAAATTCTAGAAAATGCCCGACGATAAATTTCTGCATCCCATCATCTTCAGTTTTGTACTTCTTTTCCAAAGAATTCCACAATTCCTTGGACGTCTTGATCGTGCAGTAGACACGATACAATATCTTGTCCAAGTAGGCCATAATATAATTTCAGCATAGGTAGTCCGAATGCTTCCAAGCATCAACAGCAGCAACCTTTTCACAATCATCTTCCTCTTGAATAAAGGGACAATCTTCATATACAAACCTACCCAGTTGGCAGGTAGTGAGATAGAAATACATTTTTCCTTGCCAACGTTTGAAGTCAACCCCATTAAACTTTTTCTGTTTCTCCTAGTGTGGCATAGATATGGGTGCATTCACATTTGTGTTGGTGACAGTCACATTAGTAGGAATAGTGTTCGTACTTTGCAATTCCATTTCTGTTACAAAAATAGAATTTTATCAATTATAAAATTCATATATAAATGGGTATGTGTTTACCCTTGGAGGTGTAGTCGTATCTTGGAAATCCTCAAAACAAATGTGCATTGGTAGATCGACAATGGAATCTGAACTCATTGCACCAGACAGAGCTGAAGAAGAAGCTGAATGGCTTCGAAATTTCTTAGAGGATGTTCCAAATTGGTCTAAACCTGTGCCCATAATATGGATACATTGTGATAGCCAATCGGCAATTGGAAGGGCACATAATCACATGTATAACGGAAAGTCACAACATATTTATCGTCGACACAGATTTTCCTAAGCCTAAGCCCAAGCCCGAACCGAGTCGAGCCGAGTCGGGCGAACGGATGGACGGCGCGCGCGCGTGCGTGTGGGCTTTTGGTCCAAGCCCAACACATGCATAGTTTAGGCCATCTCCCCTTTAAAGAGTTGGGACACCCAAAGGCATCGAATCCTTAGTCCATACTTGGGGTATTATTAACTCTTCAACTTTTCACTACTCTTCCAATGTGGGACAAGAGTTAAAATATACCAAATTCATTAACTTTCATTGCTTTGTGAGTCACTTTGGGGACATGTTTATCATTTATAACTTATTGAAATTGGACATATGAATATACTATGTTAATCTCCTTACGGAGGAGAGCACGTTCGTATATGGTCCCATAATTATCGTAGTGTGGGTCCCACTTTAATTTGAGCTCAAAGTTGCTCAAATTTCTGTCAAAAAATTCTGGACAGCTTTTTAAGTCCAATTTTCCGACAAGAAAAGCATGATATCATCTGCATATTCTTTGTGAGATATAATAAGACAGGAAATATGGGTTTTATATGGAATAAATGAGAGGTCATGATCACAAATTTATAGTGTTTCATTAGAAATACTAAGAAGAAGAGGAGCATGGTCTGATCTAGTTCTAATCAGGTGCTCAACTTTATTGTTTTTAAAATTATCAAGCCAAGATGAGTTGGTAAAGAATTTATCAATTCTTTCTGTTATTATATCCTCAACAACAATTTTATTCCATCAAGTAAACTTAGAACCATTGAAATCCAAGTAAATTTGACCACAACCATCTAAGCACTTATTCATATCTGGTGTTTCTCTAATGTCAATAGGGTTACCTCCTACTTTGCCACTAATAATAGTAACAGTGTTGAAATCTCCACCTATAAGCCAAGGATCAAGCCAATTGCAGTTGCAAAGGGTATTCCCATAGGTTGATTTTATCTTTCCTAGTGAACTTGGCATAAACCATAGAATAGAAGCCTTTGGATTTAAATGCAGGTTGTTGAAGACAAATATAGATGCATTGATTATTTTGAGAAATAACTGATATTTAGATGTCATGTTGGTATAAACACCAAATAGTACTAATTTCATTATAAATGACATTTTGGAAACAAAATTTTCTCCTATATAAGATTATGCTCTATAACTGTCAATCATAGGCTCTAACCATACAAAGAAAGATGGATTAGGTTTTTTCCACTGTTCTAAAAAACTCGCCTAGACTTGAGGCTTGGGAGAAACGCCCCACCTTAAGCTTTTTACACCTTATTCTTGGTAAAACCCTTAAGGCGCACTTTTTTCTAAAAACAGCAATGCTTTGGTGAAACGATATCGCCTTTTAAAGATTTTTTTTACAAACCGAACCATTATCTCATCCAAAATAATCAAATAGTATTTTAATTTGCATATATTCAGACATATTTTTATGATATGTAAAATTTTAGTATTTTAATAGCCTTGTTATGGTTAAAAAATATTAAAATATATTTAGAAGGCCTAAATGCCTTTTCACACCTTTTTACGCCTAAGGCCCGCCTAGACTTCTGAGGCTTAAGGCTTGGACTCCACGCCTTAATCACTCCCCGCGTTTTTTAGAACCTTGGTTTTTTCATAAACCAAAAAATTCTTATGTTTGAACTGGCTTTTTCTAAACCTCTAACATTCTAAGATATGATATTAATAATAAAGATAAATATGATTTGATGGGCTTGGAGTTGTATCTAAGAATCTTTTTAAGAAGAATTTTCGAGTATGATTATCAATTTTTTTTTTCCTTTTAACAACTGGCCATTCACTCTCAAAGTTGAAAATAGGATTAGGGAATTTTCTAGGAGATTAATTAAGGTAGGATAAGTTATATTGAAGTGATTTTTCAGAGCATTTGCCTTCCTCAATAGAAGGGGAAGAGATAATATCATCAATGGAGGAAAATTTAAGGGGATTAGAATCTGGTGTGGGATTAGAAATAATAGGGACAATGGCTAATGGATTAGATAAATGAGAGTCAAATTTGCAAGGAGGTAAGGAAGGATTAATGCCAAAATTCAAAAGGGAATCAACATTAGAGCATTCTGAAATAATAGAAATATTATCAATGGGAGCACTATCAAGGTTTTTAGTGGATTTGAAGCTTTTCTTAACCCATTATTTTGTTCATTGTTTATTATCTTTACAAACTATTCTATAAAGATCTTCATGAACATCAACATCATCACCAAGAATAAGGACATTTGGATTGTTTTTAACCTCCAGATCTAGCAGTTTCTTATTGGGGTAAGGATTGTAATTGTGATCTGGCTTTTTAATAGGCACTAGTTTGGTAGGATGTGTTGTTTGGTTTACTTTAACATGTGTATCAGATAATTTTTAACATTAGTTGAGTGAATGACCCTTCTAAACATTTTGAACAGTAAGATGAAATATTTTCATACTTAGCATGTTGCCAAAAACCTTGACCGTTTTTCCATATCCAATCCATACTCTCTTAGTTGGAGTTTTAGTTAAATCTACAGTAGAAAATATTTTAGCCATACTTGTCCATCCACATTAAGGGGTTTACCAAATGTTGATGCTATTTAAAAAATTCAAGATTTTTCATATAAGTGAATGGGAAGAAGAGGAAGTGAAATCCAAAGAAGAGATACTGAAGATTCTCTAGAAAGATGAAATTCATAAGACCATTTGAAAACTCTCGTAAGAGATCCAAGGATATACCAAATTTCCTTAAGCCATAATTTGAGTAAGTCTTCTTCTAAAGCATATGTTATGGTAATATGTTTGAAATCTAGAATTCAAATAGAAATCGAACCTTTTAAACCGAGTGAAGAAATATATTTTCTGATTTCATCTATAGATGGTCAACCATGGGAGAATTTTCTAATGAGGGTATGAAGAAAAGGCTGAGAAAGAGTGGAAAGTTCTTCCTTTGAGAAATTCAAAGCAGGTTCATCATTAAGTATGATAACTGGTTTAGAAGAACAAATGGGAGTATAAGCAAGTTTGACCACAACATCAGCAAATAATTTTTTCAAAGGATAATGAGAAGAAATGCAATTAGATGTGTTGGGGGGCAAAAGCCATGGAAGTTGGAGAAGACAGTTGGATAAGGGGAGAAGAGAGAAAAAATTATTATAGAGAGAGTCTATGTCATGTCTCTATACAGGGTTTTAAACATTCTCATCACCTTCAATAACTCCACTTCATGATCAATGTCAAGGTTAACCACAATGGTTATAGGGTAGGTGTCAGTAGAATAAATATGGGATATTAAATAGACCAATCAGGTTGTGACACCTATCATCATAATCTGTTAAAAGGAGATCGATTTGTTTATTAAACGTGGCTAACATTAGTATGTAACACCCCGTATTTCTGAGTAATTTGAAATTAATTAATGCGGTAAATTTTAAATTACACATGTGTCGAGATTTAATGGAATTGAATATTTTTGCGTGATAATTATTATTGTTGATGGAGTAACTATGGTACTATTAACTATTAATCGGGAGAGAATAAGATTAATATTATGAGATAAATTTACTTATGATGTAGTAAATAAAATGTGGAAACTAATAGACGTCGTAGCGAGTGACATTAATGTAATTAGATTACACCTCAATCGAAAGTCGTGTGTGGACTAATTTGAGGGAAAGATAGGATATTTTTATAGAGTGACTTGTATGATGATTTAGAGGTCACGATTATTTCCAAATGGGTCAAAATAATCGGAATAGAATACTCGGGTGTACTATTGGGGTCCCGGGACAATTTTAGACCAACCCGGCACCGTTTAAGGGCATTTCGATTATTTAGGTGATAAGGATAAGAATAACTCTGAAAATTAAAAGGTTATATCTTCCCCATTGATTTATAGGCTAGGGTTGACATAAATTTGAGAGAGGAGAGGTCTAGGAGAGGAAGAAGAGAAGAAAACCTAGGCTTTCCACATAAATTCTCACCACCAACATGCCGAAATCGAAATCGAAAAAAGGAGAGAGCAACCTCATCATCCTAAAATGAATTTAGAACTGAAAATATAAGTCAAGTTGAAAATTAAAATAATAATTTCCTTTTAAAGAATGCGGAAGCGAATATAAGTGATGGTTCAACAAAAAATAACAAGGCCGAGTTTTAATATCTTTAAAAACAAATTAAAACATAATAATTCAAGTCCTAGAATTTGCCTAAGTCATCATTAACAATTATCCAAAGTTAGGCGAAACCATATTAATGCAAGTGACTTGAATAAACCAAATTTTACCCAATATTAAATTAAAGTCCCAATTTAAATTAGTGTGATTGTAAAACCAAATTTTATCTTGAAATTAATCTAGCATGCGTTCTAAGTGATATATAGCAAGATAAAATCAACAGTCACACAACACCGCGATGTACGAGGAAAAACCCACTAACGGGAAAAAACCTCGGGACGGCCCTAGCCTCAAATCCACTAAAAACGGTATTACAAAATACAAGACAAAAGACTTACTTCCTAAACTCGAACCCTCTCAAGCCGTGATGCTTCTTCTTGTATCAACCTCCAATTAGCGGATAACCAACGGAGCTCCACCGTGGTCTCGGAATTCATCGATCGGGCAATTAGGCACACCGTCACCCTAACATGGAGCCTTTCTCCAAATGGGTAGAAATGAAACAAACTTCTCTTCAATTCGGTGTAGAGAAAAACCGGTGCCAAAACAAACTCCAAGCAATTAATATTTATATAGAAACTTGGATAAACAATTGGGTGTAAACTAGAGTGTGTATAAATTTTTTCTTGAAAGAATTACACTCAAAACTTGAACATTTTCCTAAAACTCATTTTGCTCTCAAACTCTCTCTAGGAGATAAACAAGGTTGGAAAAGTTAGGAAAAGTTGTCTTGGAAAATGTGTTTCCCGCACATAATAAAGTATAAAAAAGGTTGGTTGAAAACCAAGTGGAGGAGTGGGGAAAAACTGCAAAAAACTGCCAAATAACTGTTCCCGCTGGAAGTTCGTTCGAACGAACGTGATTCTCGTTCGAACGAGACTTCTAACGAGTGACCAGCCTGGTCTCGTTAGAAGTTCGTTAGATATCTCGTTAGAACGAACATTCGTTCGAACGACATATCGAACGACTGTCCAGTTAGGGTCGTTGGCAAAACTCGTTCGAACGAAATCTGGTTCGAACGAAAAAACTAGTTCGAACGACATTTCTAACGAACGACCAGAAAGTTTATAAAATTCGATTTTGGCCCAGAAACTTTTATATACTTATTTTAAAGTTCTTAATTGAATCTTTCTGAAAATAAAATGCAGTTTTATTTCACCTAACACCCAATACATATTGTTCCAAGCTCCTATATACATATAATTACATTCATACCTTGGGAGCATGGAACCTTAGTTGATGACGTAGAAACGAGGCACACAAACCGGCATTTTGATGAAGCTTTAAATTCTTTGCCGCTACGTCTTCAACATACACTTCATAGGCTTGAGAATATTACAATAAATACTATCCTATGAATAAATGTTTTTGTCCGGAATTGAGCCAAAACTATATATATGGACTCAATTGGAAATTTGTGTCCTTACACAAGTGTTTATATTTCATGTTTTTGAATAAGTTATAATGCCCATGTAGTGTAGGTTTTTCAATTTCATGATTCCAGTTATGTTCTTGGGATTTAGATGAAATAACTCATGATTTAGTGTAGGATTGCATGGAGAATGAATTTCTATGTAACGATAAAATAAAATTTGAATATATGTGAAGATTAAGATGGAATATTGATTGGTTCTTGGTTGAAGAACATGAATCTTTAATGACTTAGGGTTTAATTAATGAACAAAAGATGTCAATCTGTCAGAATTTTTGACGTGACTTTAAATGTATGTTATTTCAATTGTGCTTAGAATTATAGTGTGATACATAGATTTCAAGAAATTCATATGCCTTATCTTTCCAATGAGCTTTGAACCAGGTCATTTGGAGTTCTGTAGAGATAGTAATCGACGCTTTACTATAGGGTATCTGGTCTATCAACATAGTAATCTTTGACGTTACTTTAAACGTATGTCATTTTAATTGTGTTTAGATTAGAGTGTGACACATAGATTATGGAAAGGTATATGTCTTAGCTTTCCAGTGAGCTTTGAATGAGGTCAATTAGAGTTCTGTAGAGGGAGAAATCAAAATTTTACTATAGGGTGTTTAATATGCTAGAAAATTTACGACTCGATTCGATTAACCATAATTGCCCAATTTTCCTTGTTTTAGTCCTGACTTTGTGAATGATTAACAAGGGAACTTTTGGAACATCTCAAAACTATAATTAGGGATATATTGAATTACAGTAGTCCTCATGTGGGGTTGAGGCTTAGCCATAATTAAGGCGAATACCTCTTCCACATGACCTCTAAAATAATAAATTTGAGGGAATGAGAATGGATTCAAGGATAATATGAGTGAACCTATGATGTAGACCAGTAGTGTATGAGTTAATTAACTACTAAATAACTTAAGGGGTAATGAGGGCCCTTCGGGTAGATAATAATACTTGGTAAAATGCGATAAGTTGTTATAATTATAAAATAATAGTACGTTGAGTATTCGAGAGATATATACTACATATGGATTATACTTATAGGTTATGTGTATACCTATATGGGCTATATTATAGGTTGGGTTTATACTTATATTGATTGTATTTATAAGTTGTGTGTATGACTATATGCGACATATGGATATGTTATGTGTTTGCCTATTATGGGCTTCTTTTATGTGTGAACATACCTTCGCTCCCTGCTATCACAGGAGGTTTCACGCAGAGGGCGATCCCATGTTGATGGTTCCAGTGAGGTTTGAATTTGTGTCCCAGAACATAGAACCTAGGTATGATGACTATCTAGGTGTACGATAGTATTGATGGTCAATGAGGTACGTTAGGTATGTGTGTGACCCATATGCTTGGAACTATGTTTGCCTCTATTGTCGGTTGTTTGATTTTGGTTCAAGGAGACACTCCTAATTGGTAGTTCCTGATTTAGTACAAGAGGTACTTGGACGTGATAGCAGAGTACGCAAGTGAGCATCGTGGTGGCCAGTCCGGGAGATATTGTATTTTTGTGTGTATGTGTGTGTGTGTGTCTATATATATAATGGTGTGATTTATCCTACTTACATGTAATAGTAAGGGAGATAGATAGCATATATCTAAAGTAATGTTCATTATATTTATGTGTAATAATAGAAAGAGATAGAGCATATTTAAAGTATAAAATAAGTAGAGAAACTTAATGAAATAGTTTAGTCGTAACATATGTGAAATGTTAACTAAGCGGTTTAATAATAACATACAAGAAATGTTAATAATTAGTATTATGACTAGCATACTGTATGGGTGGTGGAGTTAAAGAGAGACACAATAAGGGACTTAATGATAATTAAGGGTATACTATAGTGTAATGTATGGGCGGGACAGGTTGGCTAAATCTTATAGTGGTTAGTTAGATACTTATGAGGTCTAGTTAGACTGGGTAGCATAACTATGTGGGATAAGTATGAGATATTAGGTGTGCACATTAGATGATAGGTGAGGAACTCAAGGGAGTGTGCGCAAACTAATATGTGTAATCAATAACTTCCTTCAAACTTTGATTTACACGCTTGATAAATATTTTCAAAAGGTTTTCTCGGGCTCTGACCTGTGTTAAATCTATTTTGTCTATTCTTTCCAAAATATTTTAGGTGTCCAACCATAGGGACGCCAAGGTTGATGATTTGTTCCAGGGACACATAGCTGCAACACTCATGGATGCTTGGAGGATTTGTATTAGATGCTTCAGTTGTTCATTCCTATAGTAGCATCTATTATTTAGTTTTTATTTGGGCATGTTGCCCCTTCAGCTATTACTTTTATATCAACTCAAACTGTGTATTCAGGTTTATTATTTTTGTTGGATTTTTATTAGACTTGGGAATTTATGGTTTATTCAGTATTGTTTATTTCAACTATTTATCTTATAATGGAATCATATTATTACTGTGTGTATGGTTTTGCTGTTACATTTAGTTTCGCATGTTGTTATTTCATAAAAGTTAAAAGTTTGGCACCAGCTTTTTGAATATTAAGTGGTTAGTAAACTTTTAAAAAAATCGGCAATGATGCTAAGAATGAACCATATGAGATTCCTATTTTAATTTAATAAATGACTGATCACTCGGTATTTAATTGAGTGGGGTGTCACAGATGGTATCAGAGCATCAGGTTCCAGTGTCCTTAGGATTTGTGCGACTTTTTTTGTTTCAGCTTAGTTTTCTTTCATATAGAGCCTTATTGTAGGGTTTTTGTATTCTTCCTTACATATGTGCATTTACGTTCTTCTACCAATTACTTTGTATTTGATGGTGAACTCATTCAATTCAATATGATTTCAGATGCCACCCAAGAGATGATGACTAGCTAGAGCAGCAAGGAGGACTGGTGAAGAGAGGGAAGCTCAATAGGATCCACA
This sequence comes from Sambucus nigra, assembly GCA_949130495.1. Taxonomy (NCBI): domain Eukaryota; kingdom Viridiplantae; phylum Streptophyta; class Magnoliopsida; order Dipsacales; family Adoxaceae; genus Sambucus; species Sambucus nigra. The sequence goes on along the minus strand of OX422212.1, from coordinate 12,337,961 downwards.
GGTACCACAGCCACAGCTGCCTTAGGGGACATTGACGGCCGCACAAGTGGTCGAGATAGTGGCACATAAAGTCAACACAGCCATGACTGCCATGGCAGTTTACTTTTCACAAGCATAACCACAGCAGCTAGTGGCACAAGTCATTTAAACCCACCCGAGGTCGTCAGAGTGGTAGAGGGTCAAGGAGGTTTTTCAGAAGGGCCACCCATAAGAGTTTCAGGGGAGCTGAGATGTGATTATTGTGTAATAATGGAAGAAGGACATACAATGCTATCTTTGGATGATTGAGTCCAGTGACACTTAGAAGAAATGTTGACTACGTTCAAGCTCGTGGGAGCAGCGCTACAGCGGTGGGAGTCTGTTACCACTATTGAGGAGAGAGATACGATGCTAATCATGGATTTTTGGGACCAGTTCGACCGCAAATACATTTTATCAGTCGTGCGGATAGAGATAAGGAAGAAGATCATTAATGTGGTATAAGTAGATTACAAGTGGCATAATATGAGTAAGAGTTCACTTATTTGGCTAATTTTGTACCAGACGAGATAAAACAGCGAAGGGAAGAAAAATATGAAGTTCATGGATCGACTGGCCTGGAGGATCAAGCAATATTGGATTGAAAACCTAGCATTGAAGACTTATACTGACATCGTCAATGCTGCACTACTTCACTGCTAGAATCGGTGCTTCTATCTGAAGGGGAGCAAAAAAGTGGCGGAATCTAGTCAGGCGAGTGGAGCTGGAGGGAGAGTTACTAGTGGGGCACCACGACAACAAGGGTAGGACTCTCAACAGAGGGATCGTGCCAAGAGGTTTAGTCCAGGGAGTTACCAACCTGAGGATCAGGGTTTCAGACAGGGTCAGCAGGTTCCTCAGTAGTAGTAGAAGCATATTCCTCAGATCCATGAGGGCCAAGGGAAGAATGGGGGAGGCCAGCAAGGCCGTGGTCAGAGACAGGGATATTTTTTAGGCCGATGTTTCACTTGTGGGTGTGTGGGCCATAAAAGAAAGGATTTCCCAAAGCGAGGCTGGGGGAAAACACAGGATGAAGTCCTAGACGTTCGACCATTGCAGTAAATCTTAGGTTAGTTTTGACCCGAGAATTACGTTTATGAACCAATCAACCAGGCGTGGTGGATAACTAATGGAGGTAATATTTTTGTTTCATCCTTATAAGTACGGGACTAGTTTATGTGATATGGGTGCGTCACAATATATAATTTTTAACATTAAAATTCGAGTGTGAGTCGGGTTTATTGGGCGTGTTGGCGATATCAGCCTCATTAAGAATGTATTTACCAATGGGTAACGGGACTCTTTGGTGTCTCTTGTAGGAGAGCGGGCATGGGTACAAATTTTTTTTATATTATGATTTCCTACTACTAAGATTTAGGGAAGTAGAGTTATTATGATCATGTTTAGTGACTGGATACCAAGGGTTTGAGCGATAGTAGATTGCATGATAAGACTATCGTGCTTATTATTCTATGGTGAGATATATTGTTTTGCGAGGCATCACTTGAAAGAGGGTTGATCCCACATATATATATAGTATGGTATCGTAGACTTTGCTGAGCATGTTATCTTGTTATATTTTATCCCGATGCGTAGGGACTTTTTACAGATGTGATTCAGGGTGAATTGTATTTATTATCGAGCAGAGAGAGATAGCTCCTTATTTATATAACACTGAGAACTTAGTGATGGTGAGAGCGTCCTGTTGGATGTTGTCTTTAGTGACATGAGAGTGTACGAGTAGACTTTCTATGGAAGGAGACAATAATTTGAGGGTATAAGTTAAGGACTGAGGGCCTAACGGATCTCGACGATCGATAATTTTGGATAGTAGTGTATCGGGGGGTTCCTTATTTGGATTTCACTTTGTGAGACATCCCATGCATGAAACATAGCGAATGTTGGAAGTTGGGAGACGTTTGGTCATTAGGACATGGGTTTAGTACCTTAGTTATTGTACGTATATATAGTTATAACTGGGAGTTATGATTTAATTCTAGTGTAGTCGGGTAGTATTTCTACACATATGCACAAGTATAGGGTGTATGGGCGCCCTGGGTAATTGAATCTTCTTTTAATTATTTGTGATTAGGAGAGGTAGAAATGTTTGTAGTGATCTTAAAAGCAAGGGTATAAGGATGTATATGAAGCTGTTAGAACCAGACTTATCCAATTTCGAGGATGAAATTCCTTTGTAAGGGGAGAAATATGTAACACCCCGTATTTCAAAGTAATTTAAGACTAATTAATTCGGTATATTTTAAATTACACGTGTGTCTTCATTTGATGGAATAAAATATTTTTAGGAGATAATGATTATTGTTGATAGAATAATTATATGACTATTAAATATTAATCAGGAGAGAATAAGATTAATATTATGAGATAAATTTACTTAGGATGTTGTAAATAAAATGTGAAAATTAATAGACGTCATAGCGAGTGATATTGACATAATTATATTACACCTCAATCGAAAGTCGCATGTGGACTAATTTGAGGCCAATATAGGATATTTGTATAGAGTGACTTAGATGATGATTGAGAGATCATGGTTGTTTCCAAATTGGTTGAAATAGTATACCCGGGTATATTTTTTGGGTTCTGGGGCAATTTTCGACCAACCAGACACCGTTTAAGAGAATTTCGATCATTTAGCAGATTAGGGTAGGAAGAACTCCAAAAATTAAAAGGTTATATATATCCCTTTGAGTAAGAGGCTAGGTTTAACAAAAATTTGACAGAGAAGAGGCCATAGAATAGGAAGAAGAGAAGAAAATCTAGGTTTTCCACATAAATTCTCACCACCAATGTACAGGAATCGAAATCAAAACAAGGAGAGAGAAACCTCATCCTCCTAAAACAAATTCAGACCTGTAATACTAGGAAAGTTTGTATCTTGAAAGTTTTTAATGAAGTTAAAATACACATGTAGTGTAGGACTTTCAATTTCATGATTTCACTTACGTTATTGGGATTTAAATGAATAGAATTCCTGATTCAGAGTAGGATTGCATGTAAAACGAATCCCTATGTGAGGAAAAAATTAATTTAGAATATATGCGATTATTAAGATGGAATCTTTATTAGTTCTTGGTTAAAGAATAAGAATCTTAAATGACTTAGGGTTTAATTGATGAACATAAGCTGTCAATCTGCCATTTTAATTGTGCTTAGAATTAGAGTGCGAGCCATAGATTTTCGAAAAGTTCTATTGTCTTATATTTCCATTAATCTTCGAATGAGGTCATTTGGAGTCATGTAGAGTGAGTAATAGATGTTTAATTATTGGGTGTCTAATCTATCAGCATTGTAATCTGCTATAATTTTTTATATTACTTTAAACGTATTCCATTTTAATTGTGCTTAGAATTGGAGTGAGAGCCATAAGTGTCTGAGAAGTTCTATGTATTAGCTTTCTAGTAAGCTTTGAATGAGGTCATTTGGAGTTCTATAGAGGAACAAATAGAAATTTTACTACAGGGTGTTTAATCTGCTAGAAAATTTATGACTCGATTCGGTTAACCATAATTGCCCAATTTTCCTTATTTAAGCTGTGAATTTTTGAATGATTATTGGGGAAAAATTTGGGACATCACTAAACTATAATGAGGGATATATTGAATTAACCCTATCCCACTACTCCCTCTCTCTAATATCTACCATAAATAACATGCAATCGCACAGAATAAGGGATCCAAAAAATATCATATCTAACGACCATACAAAAAACCCTTAAGAGATCTTTGAGAGCTTGTATCCATTCCATTCGTGGATATTTCCCATTGAAACACGTGTAATCAACTTGTATTGTCTTGTATTTTTATGATTATTTAATTTATGTGTGCTTATAATTATTAATTTAATTGTTGAAAATTATATTGGATTTCGATACATATTTACTAGCGAGTTAAAAAAAATATTTATTACTATTATTAGCTTCCCCAAGCTTGGAATGCACTCAATTTAATGAATTTTTCATTTTAAATCTATTTTGTTTATTTTAATTATTGCTAAGTTCTTCTAGACTTCTAGCATTTATCTCTATGCCTTGTTCCAAATAGAATGCCTACGAATATTTTATAAAGAATATCAATTAATTGAATGAGTTTTCTTTAATATATTACTTATCACTGTCATGGTTATCTTCTTTCAAATGTCTTCTTTTGAGACTAACTAATCAAATGATCGTAAATCAAACCAACTTTGATTAGATTTTTCTCGATCAACATAAAGAGTATTGATGAGTAATAGAATATGAACATTGTCTTAGAACTGATGAAAGGCCTTTTGGGAAACCCTGGGAACCTATGACTAACTGGGTCACAAAAATCGTTTCTAAGGAATGAACCCGCAATAGGTGAATTTATTTTCCTTTTTGGTTCTAGGCCTAAGGTTTAATGGGACGATATCACCTAAAAGGTAAGACCAAAAGACCACGCATTATATAAGGAAGCAAGATGCAAAAGTTTACATTGCCACTTTAAATTATTACAACTCAAATTGAAAAAATGAACAATGTACAACAAAATGATACATATAAATGGATTAATTCCATGGTTGTGATGGTTTATTCATTGAACTCCCAACTCCAACAGAGGAACATCCATCCCATAAGGAGTAATGGTCACAAACATATCTCTAATCCTTAATGCCCCCCAGAGCTCACCCTTTTGACCAAGTTTTAAGGATCGTAGAGTTCATAAACTCCATAAATAGTATTCTAGGTATTTCCTTATTAGGCTAACTGTAATGGAAATCATTGGGATCTAGGAAACATCAAACTATTGATGTGAGAATCCTTAATTTGGAAACCTGTGGGACCTTTGCCTTAGGATTTTTCTTATCAAAGCAACCCGAGTCATACCAATACCACAACTTGGAATCTTGTGGGACCTTTTCCATTATTCGAGAATTAATCAAATAATATTTTTATCCAACATTTCAAGCATCGTTCAAGGTAGAATCCATAGTAAGAAGAGCCTCGTTGTAACCATGCATCCATACCTAACGAGGTTGTTGATGAAACTAGAATGTCAATGATCAATCTTTTTGGTAAGACTTTTGATGACTGATACTTTATTAAGAAAGGATTTATCTAGCTCTTATACTAGACGATAATACTTTTTCCTTTAGAAGGAGGGCAGGCCCTTGGCAATTATGACTTTATCATTTAAAGGATGGTCATTTTTATTTTTTTTAAATAAAGATCCCTTTACATCCTTAATAAAAGTCTCATCCCATAACTTTTGTCGACCTTAATAAAAGTCTCATCCCATACATTCTTAAAAATACCTATTTAAGATATGTAACCTGCATCTCGGCATTATCGAAGCTTTATCCCATCCACCATAAAAGGCATCATCATTGGTCTTTGCCATACCATTCAAGGCCTTCTCAGCTTTGGCCTTAGCCTTAATGGCTTGTGCTTGGCGAGGCTATCCTCAACCTTTCCATCATTGGGATCTTTTTTTAATTATTCAAAAATAGTCACCCGTGTAGTAGAATTATCGATCTTCATCTTATGATTGACCTTTTCATCCTCCGAGCTCGTAATCCTCTTATCGAGATTCTATTTTTTAACTGCCTGGGTAGCATTCAACGACTAAAAAACCACAAAAGATTTTCCCAAATATTCAAAATTGATCTCCACATCAATAAAGAACTCATTTGGACGATTATTTTTCTCCAATAATTTATCATAATCAATTAAGAAATACAAAATAACGAGTAATAAAAATGTTAGAAAATGCAAGTAAAAATTGAACACAGAAAATCTATATAAGGCCAATCAACTTAAAAGAGAGGTGTTGTTATTAGCACTCTACAATAACCTAGAATGGGACAACTCAGTGGTGACTACTGTATCTATATAAAAAATCCCAGACAGAATCAAGTCTCGATCCAGGTAGGGGCAAATGACAATAAATTGGGCAACACCCTTTCCCTTATCAACAGTCTTTTTCCCCATAATGTCCAATAGTTAAGGAGGAATTTATTCCTTTATGTGACTCTTTGAAAGAATCTCGTGGTCCTATAAATAAGAACCGTCGATGTTTATAAGGCTAGTGGAACGCTCAACTTCACTTTTCTTTTTGTTGTTCGAGAAAGATCTTTCTCTTTGCCCGACAAATGAGTAGGGGGGGGGGACTTGGTACTAACATTTATAGTGATCAAGTCCATAACCTTCCATTCAACCATGGCGCTAGGTGAAATAATATAAGGAACTAAAAAATTGCCAAGCGTTTTAAAGGAAGACGATATGCCTTCCTCAATTTATTCGTTTGATCCCTTCCTTTCTGAATCCTAGAAGGGGGAAGATCTTAGGTTGTCCAAGGTAATAAAGATGACCGGTGTTTATTTTAATGGACTTGGAATAAAAAAAGTGGTAGAACGCTTGTATTTGAGCACGAATATCGCAAACCTTGGATGATCAACATTTCTAACTCTCTGTTGGATGACCAAATTGTTCGAAGATCAAAAAGTTAACGTCACTTTTGTGAGTAATCTTCTTCTTTCTCTTTGCTATAAAAAAAAGAGACAAAAAACATTAGACTCAATCAATAGGAGATCAAAAATCTAACATAATGGATTTTAAACCTATTATTTTCCTCTAAGGACATCTCGACCCTTCATACAATACACCCTCAGAAAGGGGAGAATGTTTCCAATTCTTCTCAATTAACCCATGAAACCAATAATCGTTGTTGGAATTAAGGAGGTTCATGATCAGGGCTTAGTTAATAGCCGCATCTTCATACAACTAATGTTCCTGGTAGTTGTCACCAGATGATAACGATACATAATTCTAGTAATACCGAGATGGGTTCTATATAGCTCGTTAATATGATTTACCCCAATAACAATCCTCAATATATTTGGGTCAACTTGGGCTGGAAGCATATCAAAGTGTTGGCAGAACTCCAAAAATAAGAGATTTAGGAGAGAAGTGATCACACACTCAATAATAAATATTGAAGGTAATCAATGGCCTTTAGAAAAGGACGCAAAGGTCACAAGTACCATCAACTAACCCTATAGATAACCATTGAGGGATTTGATGGTCAAGTTTAAATTTATCTATGGTGTTTTCGTTAATAATGTGCACCATGGATATGGATGACAACTCAAGGAAATAATGAAAAAATAAAGAAGATTTAAATGAATAAAAAGTTCCAAATTTTTTTTACATGCGCAATGACGAAAATAAAAAGCTCTCCTTTGAAAAATTGCAAATTTTTTAAATGGACTAGAAAGTGAGAACAATAGTGGGAATTATTGTCTTGTGGTGATAAATTCTCTCACGGTTCTCCAAAATCACGATGATGAAATTTTTATGTAAAAACTATCAAAGTGACTGTTCACGGCCAAAGAAAAGGGCTATATTTTACAAGCATGCCAATGGTAAAAAAAATCCTCTAATTTTAAGGATATTTATAAAACTTCACCTCACCCAACCAATAAATACTTCTAAGGGAAAAATATTGCTACTCCCTTAAGTGCAAAGACATATCATAATCAACAGCCGACCAAAATACAATAAAGCCCAGTGACATTGAAATGACCCTAATAGTTGGGGGAAATTGTGGGGAGTAAAATTATAATAGTACGTCTGTGCATGTTCTCGCTACAAGTGCCATTGCTTTTTGTGCATTGCACCATTACTTCTTGCACACCAAGTTAATGGAAGTAAGGACTCTCCTAAGTTTTTCTATATATATAAACTCGTCTCTCATTAAGAGGGTCATGTGATATTATAATATTGAGTGGTACAATAACTCTCCCAACCAGTTATCTAAGGTAGTAAAAGAACAAACCCTAAACCCCATGTAGGTAGGCTCGTTACCAAACCACACATATATGTCTTTGTGTGTTTTGGATCATTCTCTTTGAATATCTCTTTTAATTTTTCTTATGCACACTGAATACAAATATTGTACAAAATTACCACATACACTTATATTTGTGCTTTATAATAAAAAGTACAAATATTCTTATTCTTGTTATCTAGGATGACACCAACGCGTGTTTTGAATTCAATGCAAAAAATATTGTTGTAGCTTTGGATAAAAATAAGAAGTCCCTTATTTCTCTTCCAATGAGACATTTAAGTATCAACTATGGCCATTTAGTTTAAATGTGGTAGTTTTAGATGGGTATTATATTTAATATAAACAGTTGTAGTACAATATCGGTACCACATCAATTACGAATAATTTATTTACTATCATATTATTTTGTTTGGGGTTTCTTCATATTCCAACATTTACATATGATTACTCATTATATATGTTACAAGTGAAAAATGTATAGAGGAAGAATAGAGATTAAAAAGTTTTTGACATCTGTCATCACAAAAGATTGTGACAAACATCATTAGATTTAAAATTCTCAAACATTAAATGTACCGGTCGGTTATAGTGGCAAAATAGCTACAACATATATCATGGTTGAGAGTTATAATTAAATCAAAATGCGAACACACAATATTATTTGTGTTAGAATAACTAAGAATTTAGTGAATCTTCTTACCAAAGTACTATCGAGAGACTCAACGAAGATTTCTAGGTTATGAGGATGGGTTCAACTTTTAGTGAAGTTCAATGTCCAAAGCACCAAGGACATGCAAATGAACTTCACATATGTAAACACAAGAGGCGGTGATCCTTCTAGATCAACTTTGAAATTACTATTTTAAATATTCAAGAGACTAAGATAGAGCACATAACTGAGTAGTGCTAAATTAAATTGAACATCTCTTAGAAATTGAGATATATAATGTGTGATGTATTTTTTATTCAAAAAATATCGAGACAAGGCTTCATGCATATTGAGAATGTGGGGAATCTATGGAATGATTCATATATTAGTCAACCAAAAAAAATTCAATTTTACCAAATTTAGCTTAGATTAAATTTAGTGTGCATACAAATATGTAATCTAAATTAAATTCAACAAACCAAGCACACAAATACTCAAAGAAGTAGAAAAAATCCCTAAAAGGGCAAATCCTTTTATTCAGCACTATACAAGATTTAATTGACACAGTTGACTCAAAAACTACTTAGCTGACTAAGTATGATGCACAGTTCTTCAAAACTTCTACAACAACTGCATAGTCTAGCACCACCCATAGAAAGTAGTTTTCCCTCGATATCAATCGGTCCACCTTCTTCTTAAGCAGTAGAGCCTCGGCTCCACAAATCAGCAGTAGAGTAAAACAATACAAGAACTTTGAATAATGAAAGTGTTCTTTTTTATTTGCTAATGTGATCTCTAAATTTTCAAAGGGTTTGGATGATTTTTGGAAGAGTTAGATAAAAAAAATCAAACTCTAAAAGGGTGTATAAAATCTTTTAAAAGAGTTCTTCAAGACTCTAACCGCGCATCTATTTTTATAAGAAAGTTTGCTATAAAGAGATAAACATAAGAGATTTGGAACAGATTTAATTAAAAAATATTTTCCCCACTCTTGTTTGAATGACCATGTACCTCGTTCACACGACATTACCATTTTTAATCAAACCATCTTCTAAAGACCTATCGAATGACATTTTAGAGATGGACAAAAAAATGACTCGTTCTATTGTGGGAACCTCGTTTTAACGAGCTCCTATATCTCGTTTGAATGACATTACTATCTCGTTCTAATGACCTCACGAGTTTTCCAAATTTTCCTTTATATATTTTTTTAATTCATTTGGAAATACAAACTCTTAAAATTATTATAAAAAACTAGAAATTTAAAGGCTTTATCAAAGCAACCATAATTCTTCTGAATATTGTTGAGACGAACGATTCTTTAATTTTCAAAAAGTCTTCAACTTTATCTTAAAATTCATAAAAGTAGTAATGTAGATTCACCGTATGTGTAACTAGATACGCAAAAATAAAATACATTAAGCAATTATAAAACTTACTCTTATAAATCTCTCCATTTGGATATTCTAGTACAAAACACAAACCCGAAGGAAATTTCACCCCTAAAGACTAATACAATAAATATCCTCCCAAATTAAGAAACGAAAATACATTCTTGTATAAGTCTCTTCAACTAAAATTGTTCTTCACCTTGGAAAGATTTGCTTCATCTTGTGCGGGTCCAATTGATCATCATCTAGGCAAAACGTCCCACACATATGAGACAAACCAAATACCGTAATGCATAAAAGTTTCAAAAGATAAACAAAACTCCCTTTCAATTTTGTTCTCCCCCTTTTTTATCTGTAATAGACATAGGAGTAGAAAATATACATGAATAATAAGATCATATAAAGAAGAAAGATATCATCACAATGATAATCAATTAAAGAATATAATGATAATCTCAAAAGGCATAAATTTCTCCACCGACTATTTTTTATAATTTTCCAATTTTCAAGTAAAAATTATAAAATGTACAAATACAATACACCATGGACTAACACTAAAATATCTTAATCGTGAAAATAAAATGAAATTGTGTGAATATTTTCCATAGTGAAATCAACATTAACATGCATAACATAAGTTCATGAAGTCAAAAGATGCTTCTAAAGAATGAACTCACAGTCTACCTTGGGTGTAAAATTTTGAACTTAATCAATATGTCATGAATTTAAATGATTCTCACACTAATAACACCAAACTATTTAATGTTTTTCAAGAATATCTATTATGCAAGCCCATTGTTCTTTTACTTTATAAGTCCCTCAAAATCTCATATATATAAAAATTTACTCTCAAATATTTTAAAGAAATAATAATACTCATATGTAGCAAAGTATCAATGAATTTAAACTAAATTTCTTTGGGACTTCTGTTTTCATGTGCCTTTAATCTTTTTAGGCTCTTTATAAAAATGGTGTCTTTTAATATAATGAATATTTTGATCTTTCATAGCCATTTTCCATTGTTTAACATATAACAATATTTTCCAAAAAAATGAAATTTGGTCAATGTTTCTTACATGCACAACTTATCCCTTTTGACATATGGTTCGTTATTAAGCATAATTAAGATGAAAACATTGTAATCGACACATGACAAGTAAGCACAATGTTCATAAAGTATATTTTCATGTGCAATAAAGGTGAAAAGGAGTCAAACATGTAGAAAGTAGTCATAAATGATCAATGTAATGATATACATGCATTATTAAGCACACTAACGAAACAAAGTCATATCTCAAAGCACTATAAAAAAGTCTCGTGAATGGATAGAATATAAGGGTGATCCAAATGTCTTAAATGTTCATCCATATACGATGAAAACAAAAATACAAAATCTTTTTGTCTTTTTCTAAAATTTTATCAAAATAAAATATTTTTCACTTTTTCATAAAAACAAAAAATCTCTTTTGTAATTTTTCACTTATTGGATGTTTCTAAATATATCAAGAGAAAAAATATCAATACAGATAATAAAATCTAACAATTGGAATATAAGATATGAAGATGATAAATATCATAAACTAAATAAGTTATTCGAACTCAATTAACAATGAGAATATCCAAAGACTTCCTAAGATCTATGAATCTAAGTGCATCCAAAGGGTTCATGAATATATCGTCTAATTAACATTCGGTGATCATGAAGCTCAAGGACGTGACCTTCTCCTTAATGAGATCATGAATAAAATACTCACGTATCCTAATTTGTTTTGTTCGTGAATGTTGGATTGAATTATAGGATATATTGATTGCACTCATATTATCACAAGAAGTAGTAATTTTGCCTTATGAAATCCAATAATCTTCTTGAAGAAAATCATCTTATAGAGCGATTATCCAGTGATGATCCTTGAGTCATTCTTTGACATTCTTGGACTCGACTAAAGAGGTGTAACACAGATACCTAACCACATTCTCAAGTTGAGCACGAGTTTTGACACCTAGTGTGAGATCAAGTGTAACGAAAGGTCCACTAGTCTTTCGAATCCAAGTGGATGGATCCTCTAAATAAGAAGTGGGGTACACCGAGGTAGTACGAGGAAGGTTAGGATCATCATGAGAGGGTGCATCATCCTCATACTAGGGGTTAAAGGAAATAGACTTCGAAGACTCGTCATCTCTAATCGTGACATTCATTGACTTCATAACCTTAGAGACTGTAAGATTAAACACTTTATAAGACCTACTCATTGAGAATATCCTAAAAATATCTCCTCATCCCTTCAAGAGTCAAAATTTCCTAAGTAATCTCAATCTTTCAAGATGTAGCAAGTATTCCCAAAGATAAAAAAAAAATACGATTCGTCGGTCTTCTTCCATGTCCACAACTCATATTGTGTGTGTAATATATGTGAATGAAGATATACCCTATTCACCGTATTGCATGCAGTATTCACTGCCTATACCAAAAACAATCTAGGCACGTTTCTCCCAAGAAGCACGAATCTAGCCATATCTTGTATCATCTAATTCTTCCTCTCAACTTGTTGAGGAGTACGAATGGCTGAAAACTTAAGTTTGATGCCCACTCCATCACAATAGCTATTTATTTTATTTTATTTTAAATTCAGTGCCGTTATCACTACGCATTCGATTTATAGTGACACCATATTGGTTTTGTAGGATACGGCACTTGGTTATTGAGGACTGAACTGCATTGAACATTTCTCCAAGAAATCCCATGATAGAATATCTAAAAAAGTCAGCAACCATGACAAGAATATATCTCGTACAACTTAATCTCATCGAGAGAGTAAGACCCATAAGATTCATGTGAATCAACTCTAAAACATGGGCGGTGGTAATGGTATTCAACTTTCGATGGGGATTTTTAATTTGTTTTTCTTGTTGTTAAGGTCCATAAACAGAGGAAGTTGGTTTCCTAAGTGATGGTAAGCCATCAACTAAGTCCTTTTTCACTAATCTATTAAGATATCTAAAGTTTACATGTCCTAATCGTTGATTCCACAGGTCCATGGAAGAGATAATGGCATTGTTGCACACAAAGGAGGACTTGGGCACAATCTCATAACAATTATCCTTGGTCCTCACACCTTGTAGTAAAATTTCATCGGATTGATCATAAACGTTACATTTCGCCATCGCAAAGTTTGCATCGCACAGTTGGCCTATGCTAATTAAGTTTTCTTTCACCCTTTCACGTACAACAAACTTTCTATATTAGGAAATTTGAGTATCTTAACATGTCCACATCCTAAAATACTAGACCAACTCCCATCTCCGAAGGTGACTTTACCTTTCTTACAATCCTCAAGGTAAGTAAAAAATGATATATCACTAGTCATCTGCCTATAGAACCCAATATTAAAATACCATTGGGAAGTATTTTGAACCTTAAGAGAAACATGAACATCAAGGTCTTTGTCGTCGTACTCAGGTACCCAAGTGGACACAACCTTTTATTTGCCATTATCAGTGTTGGCTCTAGTTGGACCATTTGAAGTGTTGTCAAATGATAAAGACATCCATTGAAATTCTTCCATTAATCCATGTGATGTCGCGACTAGGAACTCATAGTGTTCTCTAAGATTAGAAAATTTTCTAGAGCGGTGCACGGGAGTATGTGTACGTTGATTTGTTTATAACTTATAGCAAAAATATCTAAAGTGACCTCTCCTTTTACATACAGTGCAAACATAAACTTGTTTGGGTCTACCTTGATTCACTTTCTTAGGTTGAACTATCTTTTGTGGTTTGGATTAAGGTCCATAAGGATCTACCATAAATTTAGGAACCGATTTTGGTGAGGTATGGGAAGTGGATGCACCGTCATAAACTATTCCTCGGCTCTTACCAAAACCTAAAGCGGGACTGAGAAACATCTTTCTAACCTTCTTCGCTGTATCCTCTATAGTAACCTTGACCTCCTGGTCACGGTTGAGATCTTTCTCGAGTTGGGATATAAGGGCTTCAAGTTTCTCATGAGTCTCTATGAATGTTTGAAGATCTCTCGTAAGACTAGTCACTTTGTTGGTCAAGTCACCATTTTCCATCTCAAATAAAATGATTATCTCCTCCAAAGAAACTCTCATTGAGGACTCGCTCTCTCTCACCTTTCTCAACTCCTTATCTAAATCAAGAATTCTAATATTTAAACCTTTATTTTAAATATTAGCATAAACACATTGAAGGTCACTCTCACTCTCACTGAAAACATCATCCCCCTCACTCTCGTCGAAATGATTAGACCCACTATCTAGGTCATAAAGTTTATTAACTTCCTCATCGACGTCAGGTGAACTAAATGTACCAGCATGACTAGACATAAACGTGGTGAAGTTACGTCCATCCGGTGATTCGTCCCTAGAATCCACCGACTTCACATCACTCTTGTTAAGCATGGGATTGAATGAAACTTTACCTTCTCCTTGTATCTTTACCTTCAGACACTTTTGAGATTTGTGACCTTTACCCTTGCACTCATAACAACTCTCTTCATCTTTCACTGGGTAATATTTTCTTTCTTTTTCAAATTTTTTCTTGACCGATTTATATTTTTTATCTTTGTCAAACTTTTATTTTCTTTGGAAGAATAAGTTTGAGGATTTTTTTTAAAATTGGGGTTAAATCATCCATGTCAAAATCATACTCGAAATCAGACGACACTTTCTCTTTCTTTTTAGATTGTAATTTTAACGCAATTCCCTTTTTCTTAGGTTTAATAGTTTTGGTGAAATATAACTATCTCATACGTTTGAAGGTCTCCTACGAGTTATTCTAACCTAAGAGTATGTAATATCCCTAACGAATTATGCACGTGAACTCAAGAATAATATGGTTCGATTTTTATCTCAAAATATTTTTAACAACATGCATGTCAGGAATTTTCTCACCTAAATTAAAACTATAGTTTACGATGTCAGACAATCGTGCACAAAAAGTTTCAAAAGATTCAGACTCTAGCATAGTGATAGTCTCAAATTGTGTGGTGAGATTTTGAAACTTATAAGCTTTCATAATGTTGGTAACCTCGTGACTGGGTTAGAGAATATCCCAAACTTCTTTAGGCGTGGTGTACGTTATAATGAGATGAAACTCATCAGGGGTAACAGTTCCAGAGATGGCAGTTAGAATTGCCCCATTTAAAATCATCCTCTTTCCAAGAAGAGGCAAATTTTGAACTTATAACATCATCATTGATCACTATGGGTGGTGTCTACCCTCTTTCATAGGTAAGCCAAACTCTATCATCTATTGATTTCAAAGAAGACATCATCCTAACTCAATAAGCATAGTTTCACCCATTACACACAGGCGTCCTATTATAGAAATTATCCATATAATCTAAAAAAATTTGGACCATACAAAAACTTAGTGTAACCAGCTCTAAAACCAATTTCAGAATGTAGGGATTCTATGAAATAATTTGTATATTAGTCAACCACACATAAATTCAATTTTATCAAATTTTATCTTTTATTTTAATTTAGAGTGCATACAAAGATTTAGTCCAAATTAAATTCAAAAAACCAAGCATGTAAATACTCGAAGAAGTGGGACAAATTCCTAAAAGGAAAAACCTTTTATTCAACATTATACAAGATTTGACTGACATGGTTGACTTAAAAACTATTTAGCTCACTAAGTATGATGTGAAGTTCTTCAAATCTTCTACAACAACAGCACAGTCCAATACGGTCCATAAAAAGCAGTCTTCTCTCAGTATCGATTGATCAACCACCTTATTTAGTAGTAAAGCCTCGGGTCCACAAATCAACATTAAGGTAAATATCTACACGGTCTTTTAAAGGGTTTTGATGATTTTTAGAAGAGTTTAATCATAAATGGAACTCTAAAAGGGTATAGAAGAGCTTTTAAAAGAGTTCTTTGAGACTCTAATCTCGCATCTCTTTTATGAGGAAGTTTGTCATAAACAGATAAATATAAGAGATTTGGATCTGATTTAATTAAAAAATAATTTTTCGTGCGCTCGTTCAAATGACCACGTGCCTTGTCTGAACAATATACCTGTTTTTGTTTGAACCAGGTTCTAACGACCTATTGAACAACATTTCAGAGAAGGACGACAAATAGACTCATTCAATCGTGGGAACCTCATTTTAACAAGCTTGTGTATCTCTTTTAAACGACATTCCAGAGAAGGACGAAAAATTAACTCACGCGATCGTGAGAACCTCATTTTAATAAGCCTGTGTATCTCGTTCTAACGACCTCACGAATTTTACAAATTTTCCTTTATTTTTTAAAATAATTTGGAAGTAAAAACTCTTAAAATTATAAAAACCCCTGAAAATTTAAAGTTTATACCAAACCAACTATAACTCTTCTGAATATTGTTAAGAAGCACAATTCTTCAATATTAAAAAAGTCTTCAACTTTATCTTCAAATTTATAAAAGTAGTCATGTAGGTGCATTAAGTCAAAATAAAAATACATTGAGAAATTATAATACTTGCTCTTACATATATTGCACCCATGTCTTATTAGTACTTTGAAATATATTCACTAATTGAAGATTTATATAGAAATATATCTTCTTATATAAATAAGCATATCACATTGATAACTTCATTAGTATTACAATCTAATAAGGTATTATTTAGAGATTGTAAATTAATTAATTATAATAGCAAGAAATGTGGATATTGAAAAGATAATTGGCATGGAATGTGTAAAGAAAAATGGAAGTACAAAAGATAAAGTCTTACATAGTTAAAAGATAAAGATCAAGTGGGTAAATAAAGGCATGTGTTTAATAAGAGTTTACTTGTGTATATTTAGGAGTATTCACCTAATGTGAAGACTAGAACCAAGGATGCAAAGAACAATCTTCGCATGAACACGGGCGTGCTATGTACGAGAAAGTGAAATTGGACATTTACGACATTTTAGAGGCACACTTTGTAGGTACACATCATCATGAGGAGAAATAGGAGACTTCAATTTTTGACAAATCGACAAATCAGACGACCCATAATTAAACATACACAATCAAACATAATACACATACGTAGATCGATCTGAACGGTCGGATTTTTTACAATACATTAGTAAGTGGCCAATGTAGGTTGCCTTTTTGAATAAATCTGGAATGTTTGACCGAAGCGGTTGATATCCAAGGGCCATGATTAAAATAGTGTTGGCTTGGTGTCTATTTGTGAAAATATACCATTTCGCCTATAAAATAGGCAAATCATGTCCTTTTATTAATTTCAAAAATTCTTTTTTTTAATATATTTATTCTTATCAATTTCATTGAGTGTTATATGGAAAATCTTTAAGTTTTCTACTTGAATAATTCTATGGATTTATTTTATCTTGAAGGTAATTTGCCTATATACCCATTAGAAAATTCTATTTGAGTGAGAAAAAATAACATATTAAGGAAAGTAACTCATTACGACTCAACTTCTCAACTCTCACGAATTTTTATCACTGCAATTTGATATTTACAACATAGCATTGTAGAATTAAGCATCTTCTGAAGATGCTTAAAGATAATGTTTAATATTGAACATTCTTTGTAGCTTTTTAATACTGATTCTTAACATGAAATGTTTTGTTTTCATGTTTAAAAACTACATTTTGATTAATGTTGCAAATATTATTAGATTCCTTATTCTCTTGGCTAGTGTTCTTGGATGTAGGGTCGGCTCGCTCCCATCAACTTATCTTAACGTCCCTTTTGGGGCTAAGTTTAAGTCTCCTTCGATGTGGGATCCGATACTTGAGAGGGTCCAAAAGAGGTTAGCTGAATGGAAGCATAGTTACCTTTCCAAAGGAGGTCGGTTGACGTTGATCAAAAGCGTATTATCGAGTCTTTCGACTTATTTTTTGTCCGTTCTCCCTTTACCTGGTTCTGTTGGCAAGAGGCTCTACAAGTTGATGAGGGATTTCCTATTGCGAGCTCATGATGATCAATTCAAGTAATGTTTAGTGAGTTGGGATGAGGTGTGCAGGCCGCTAAAAGCGAGTGGGGCTAGGGTGAGTAGCCTGGCCCATTTCAATAAGGCTTTATTGGGTAAGTGGATGTGGCGCTTTAATAGGGAAGGGGGCTGACTATGGACAAAAGTAGGGCAGCTATAAATGGGGTTCGTCCGTATGGGTGGATATTTACCAAGTTTTGTTAAGTTTTTAATGATAAAGAAAACAATGATTTTAATTGCAACTATTTTTAAAGTATTAACAGTGTAACTTTTGAAACATCAAGTCTAAAATTGAAAATTACTCAAAACTTCAGGGTTAATTTTGTATTTTACCTTTTCTTAACCCATAGCATATTCAAGGAAATTTTGTTTTGGGATAAAACGTTGGTTATTCGGTGTTTACTTGTTATTTAAGATCTATTAGAAAATTATTCTTATCTTAAAATAGTTAAAATAATAATACATGGATTGTTTTATTTTAAGCTAATGTTTTTTATGTGCAAATGGATCTATTTTTGAATTTTTTTTTCTTTCACTCCCCAACCCCATCCCCCATAAAAAATGGGTAATTTACAATTAGTTTCCTTGTTAACAACTTTTAAAAATTTAAGGATAATTAGTATTAAGTTCACTTGTTGCACCACTAGTGTGGACTTGAGTATTTAAAATTTATCAAAATTCCTTTAGTGTTTGAAATTTATTTACGAGGGACCTAAGAGTACTTTGCTATAAAAAAAATATGACCATAGATATACCCAAATAATTGGAAATTTAATTTCATAGTAATAAACTTTTTCATATAAAGAGGCATATTATCCTCAACAATTACAAGAGAAAAACATGCTAAAAGGGGGAAAAAGAAACATCATTTTGACACTCACACTATTTGCGAACACTTGATGTGATGTGTCAAATATGAATTAATTAGTACTTTACTGGAGCCTTGTGTATAATTAGTCAAAACAAAAAATAAAGATCTACAATATATATATTTTTCGAGAACTTTCTTCTTACTTTGAACCTTCCTCAATCCAAGGGCTTTTCTTATGCCTCCCATTAACACTACTCTTAAGAGCTTTCCACACAACACTATTGCACTTAAAACCAGACCCTAACCCAATTTGCAAAACCCTATCACCCTTCTTGACCCTCTTATTTGCCTCTAAATAAGCCAACTCATACCAAACACTACTACTAGAAGTGTTTCCAAATCTCTCAAGGGTTTTTCTTGAGGCCTCCATGTACTTATCATTAAGCTCTAAGCTCTTTTGTATTTCATCCAAAACCCTTTTGCTTGTGGCTGCTATACAAAAGTGTTCTAAGGCCAATTTGTAGTTAGGGATGTACGTTTTGTTTTTGAAAAGGAAAGATGTGAAAAAATATATTTGCTCTGAAAGAGGGAGAACTAGAGGGCCAAGGGTTGTTATGTTGTCTTTGAGGGCATGACCACCAACTTCAATCACATCTTTGCTAATAGAGAGACCTTGTTTTCCTTCACTATCTTCTTTTAGACGAATGGCTTTAAAGCTTTTGCTTTCCATTCCTTTGTGTGTCCGTACAAGCTGCATTATATGGTAGGTATGTATCAATAAGCAAATTTAAGGGATCCTTATGTTAAAGGTTAATTATGCTTGACTCCTTTAACTTTACCCCTATTTTCACTTCACCATCCTTACATTTTTCAAATCAAACTCCCTATACTTTGTAAAAAGGAGCGAATTACTCCAAATCCCAGTGTTATGTTCTAGATGGAAAACTAAGCATGTGCAGAGACATGAGGGTAATTTAGAACAAATATATCCTCATGTGCCAAACATATGATAAATTTCCCATTTAGAACATAACAATATTAGGGTTTGGGGTAACTTGAGCCGTTATAAAAAGTTTAGGGGGGTTAGCGTAGAAAATAAAAGTAAGGATGATGAAGAGAAAATAGAGACAAAGTTCGAGTGGTCAAAGTGTAACTATCTTTATGTTAAAAAAGAAAAGTAAAAATATAAATAGTAAGTACTACTTTATGTTAAACTATTACTCCTTTTGTTCCAAATTAAGAGTTCATGTCTTTATTTTGTATAGGTTCATTGACTATGTCGAGAAAAAGAAAGCGGACTCTTAATTTGGGACAACCCCAAAAGAAATAGTGGACTCTTAATTTGGGAGAGAGAGAGTATTAAGAATATGTATATTTTACATGGGCCTCATTTAATATGTGTAGTAGGTGACTACTATGAGTCTCTAGAGCACACTTTATTTTTTTTTTGTGAAAAATTATAGAGTGGAACTAGTTCTTAATTGGAGTTATATTTTTATGAGGGTTAAATATTAAATAAATTCTTAAGTTTGAACTCATTTTTAATTTTGAATTAGATGGAAATAGATCTTAATTCGTGCAATTTTAGCACTCTCAACTCTTCGTTATGAGACTTAACAAGATGAATGACACAAGGGAGTCATCCGCCTTTTTAAGCCTCCTAATAATATTTGACTGATGGCTAAAATTACATCTATTTTAAGCATCAAGCTTAACAGAGTAACTTTTTGCATTCGAAATTGAAAATAACCTCAAACTTCAGGATTAATTTTATCTTTTTTTATTAAAAAAAAAGTTCTTCAATATTTTAAATCAACTCAGAAGAAGTGTGAATTTGTCCTTGGCGAGATTCAATTCCTGCCCATCCCTGGTAAGACACATGTTAATAAACATAATTTACAAACATGTAGTATGTAAATAAAAAGAATTGTATAAAATTACAAAAAATGCACCTTATTCTGTAATATTATCACAAATTGATTTAAACTTTGGTACTGAATAATTGGCGTGCTTAGACTTTAATATTTTTTTATTTTTTCTTTGGTAACTTTTTACCGATGATTGTTATAGTGAGTGGAGAAACTTAATTATTTAGCTAAGAAAGCTACCAAAGTCTTGCAAAAATATTACGTCTGATTATATTAATTAGTGAGGTATGTAAGCTAACTGAAATAAAAAATATCAATTAAAAAAATACTTGTGAAATAAAATACAAATGTAAGGCTCATATACACCACCAATTTACAAATTTTACGTTTTCTATTACTTCATATCAAATAATACGTATTTTGAAGCACAATTATGTTACTCACAAAAAGAAAAAAGAAAAAAGAAAAAATGAGTGTATATATGTGAATGTGATTTTTTCTGAGTTATTATAATTGTCCATATTCCATGTATTGTGATATATCCCAATGCTTTACCATATATTCTGATGCGTCTCCAATATATTACAATATTTATGTTGATTCCCATGTTTAATATTTACTTAAAGATATAAGACCTGTAACATTATTTTGACTTGGTGTTGTCCATAGCTTTCCAGTTTGCTAATTCAGAATATTGAATAATTTTGAACCTTAAGTTCTTAAACCGATGACTAACAGATTTGAGATCTTTCAAAAACTGAACTTCAACTCTTAGTTTGAGATTCCCCCCCCCCCCCCCCCCCACAATTTTGTGTTTCAAAAACGGAATAATTATGGTTTGTAGCCAATATCATATTTTTTAGAATCTGCCATGTCGTAATAACTTTGTAATTAAATTACTAATTTTTTTCCACTAAATATTGCAGTCAACGACATAAAGAACGATCTCAATCAACGATAATAAAGTCAAACTACACAAATTAATGACGTACTAAAGTCACGATTACACTAAATTTGTGTTTATTATAAAGTTGAAAAATGATTATAAATTCTTTATGTTGATGAGTAGTTTAATCTTAGTTTTGAATTTTTTTTATGAAAATCAATTCTTTTAAGGTTGGGTAAGAAATATTTATCTCTCTCTCTCTCTCTCTCACACACATATGTGTGTGTATTTATATTTGATATCAAGTAGTATAAAAGTAAAAAATGAACTAAAATAATAAGCTGACCCTAAATTTTTATTGATACCTGTTTTAGTTCATACTTGGCGCGCCAACGGTCCAAGCGGCGACTAGAGAGCAAAACGGCGGCCGCCCCCATTCGAAAAAAGCAATTAGGTAGCACCATGTCAAGGTCATTGCCATTATACCAAGTAAAACTCACAACTTCTGTACTAACAACCAATGCATATGAACCTGAATAGGCATTTAAAAGGTCCCTAGCCAAATCAATAGCTATAATGCCAGCAGCACACCCCATCCCACCTAGGTTAAAACTTTGTATATCATAGCTGAGCTTATAATGGTTTATTACCATAGCCGAAATTGAGGGCGTGGTGTTTAAAACCCCGCAATTGACAATGAGGATTTTTATGTCCTTTGGGCGGATTCCGGTGGCGGCAATTAGGTCATCCACTGCCCCGAAGATGACCATTGCTGCCTCCTCCCTCCCATCCTTGAGGGTTATTTTGTTATTATCAGGACAGAATATTACTCGTGGCAGGTAGGTTTCGTCGCCAATGCCGGAGTTTTTTAGAACTTCTTGTTGAAATTCAAGTGCCGCGTCATCAAATTTTTTGGATTTTCTTGCTAGCTCCATGTATTCTTTTTTCGAGATCTGCATAAAAATTAATATATAAGGAAGTATATTTATATAAACACACACAAGTATGCAAACCGGGTAATGTGCAAATGTTTTCCCTTTTTTAACTATTCGTAAACTAATTAAAATATTATAAAAAGATTGGTTAGGTATGGTAGATTGTGAAAGTCTAAAATTATATTTTGCTAATAATTTACTTATATTTTGGTGAAAATTTAATGGTAATAAGTGTTTAATTAACTTGACTAGTGTATGTGATACATGACCATTTAGCACTAACGAATTAATAAGAAAAATAAAATAATTAGGTTACTCAACAATTTCTGCGTAGGACCTTATTACGCTGTAACACAATCTATGTGTGTTCATAAAGTATTATCGCGTCGTGTTAAAAATAGTCATCCTTATTACAACCTACCGAGCATATGTCAAGGTGGTCGATCGCACATGGTCTCCAATAGTTTATTTGTTACAACTTACATGCCTTAGGGTCCACTAATTCATATTAATGCGAACAAAATGAACGTAATTCACTAATTTTGTAAGATACCTTGTCAATTTTTATCGATTAACCTAACTATCTAGCTAGAACGATTAAAGTAAAGTTGCATATGCTTGTACCTTAAGCTCCTTTGGTGGAAGATAACAAGCAAAATCAATCAGGTAGGTAGATCTAGGTGTCAAGTGAAGATAGATAATATAAAGCAAGGACCCCAAAACCAATAGCCCCATAATAGATTTTAGGGCATTGGTGACATCACACATGAAGCAAAAACCTTCCCAAGTGAGATTTTTCCCTAACTCAGCACCAAAAAGGGTTAAAGCCAAGAGAAGTGGTGCAGCTACAACGTAAACATTTGCATGGCTTATAAGATAGCCATATCCAAGCTTCACATATTTGAGATTTACGGACGAAAGAAAATCCGGCAAGCCGCGTCGCACTCTCACCGAGAAACTAGGCGAGTTTTCGATGATCCCGCGGTTCAGGATCTCGGTCGAGAGCAACTCTCTCTCTTTTTCCATCATCAAAGTTGTATATAATATATATATAGAGAGAGAGAGGGAGAGAGAGAGAGAAAGAGATTGAGATTGAGAAAAATTGATGTGTTAATTAGAGTTTAGTTGGGAGAATAAAGGTTGTGATATTTATAAGCATGCATGAAGGGTATTTGTATTTGGTACGTAATTTTAATGCATGGGAATAAGATATAGTGAAAATATTAAGAGAAAGATAACAGAAAGGGAGGTTTTATTGCATGAGGGCGTGTGAGCAGCGGGTTTATAGCTCAAGGGAAGTTGTGCTTTGTGAAGTTTGTTAGAAGGGAAGAAAAAGAGAGATTAGTGGTTTAGAGTTTGACAAAATAAATGTTGTTTACCTTCGCAATAATTCATGTTTTTGAGCGTGGACACAAGTACGATAAGACATGACTTCGTATTTCTTTTATCTGGTAACTTGCATAGAACACGGTATGACACGACTAACACAATTTCATAAATTGTGAGTTAAACATAAATAGATAAGATAATCCAAATAAAAATGCAATTAACACAACTAATAATTCAGACACGAACACGACACAGTACGACTTTGTGTCAAAAAAACCCGACACGAAGACGATACGAACTTGACATCGTGTCAATTTCGCATCGTGTTTTTGTGTCGTTTTTAAAATTATCATCTATACCTAAGACAATTTATAATTGATCCCACTAAAAAAATTCTATTGGTTTTATTCTATGTTTTGCGCATATAATAAGTATTACCACATTCATCTCGAATTAATAGTCACTATTTGAAAATGACGGGTGTTAAGGATTTACACCGCCAATGGTCAATATCATGCATTGGTCTATAGATTATGTCCAAAAAATAAAAGCAAATATTAATTTGGATAACCAAAAAAAAAGTGCAAGACTGTTAATTTGAAATAGGGGGAGTATACGTGTTACACAACTTACACATGTACTAAATATTTATTTACAACTTGTTTTCTAATGAGATCTATTGAATAAAATATATTTTCTAATTGAATTAACTTCAGTAAAACAAAACCTATGATTTATTTGATTACATATTTAATAAATAATTTTTTATTTGATTGAGTTTATCAATTTAATCTCACAAAATTAGGTTGTTCCGGGGAGTTCAAATATCTTGCATGACCCTTAAATGAGATTTGATAGAATATTGATGACTTAGATCTCTCAATTTCTGATGACTCATTTATATTCCACTTGAGTGTTAACTATCACAAATAAGGGTGATTAAATTTAATTTCTCTTTTAGTGCGTCTTAGATAGATGGGCATATGAAAATTTTTAGCAATTTAAAATTTGCTCTTTTAAGTGTTTGATTATAGTTATGTAAGTAGATGGAGGAGAATGAGTTAATTTATGATAATAAAAACTTCTCTTGGAATTTTTGGGGGGGGCTAAGGTAAAAGAAGAAAAGTTGAATGATGCAAATTTTTGTGTTACAACAGGTTGTACATTTTGCGCCGGAGATACGTTGTTGGGTAAATTTGTGCAATTAAATACACCAATATTTATAAAATATATTAAATTCTATACTTGCCATGATCAATATAAATAAACTTATTAACCATTAAGTTTGGGCATTAATGGCCTAACAACAATAAAAAAAAAAATAGTGACATGTACTAAATTATGTGTTACTAATGTCAGTATTTTATTGGTTAAACTATTTGTATCACTTATAATTAATATAATTATATTCAATTTATCATCTACAAAAACACTAACATATACACGTGAAGCATCCCGACACAATACTTTCACTTCAATTCATATTTTTATATATATTTGTAAAAATGATTAACATTTTTCTTATAGACAACAAATATTATACTTTGATATTATACTTTGATCTCTTTAATTAAAATAATGAAAAACTAGGATCAAGGTCATGTTTCATCCTATATTTAGATTTTTAGGACACTACTTTTCAGGTTTATAAATATAGTCTCTTTGATACAATAACATTCATTTGTGCAGTTCCATTAGAGTTAAGAGCACGCAAAACACGTAATTTTATTTTTTTTTAGTTAAAGAGTTATTATATTTATATCGTTACTCGTACTCATTTAAAACTCATGTTAAAATTAAATACATAATCCCACCTTCACCCCATCCCACCCAATGGAATCCTCGTCAGAACGCCGGAAACCTCGCGAGACTGTTTCTCTATCTCTTTGTCTGTTTCTTTTATTTTTTGGTGCGCGTCAGCGGCACTATTTCCGGTGCTGGAGAAGAAAGTTTCACAGAAAAAAATGGAGTTTTCATCCGAAAAAATAGAGTTTCCGTTGGAAAAAAATAGAGGTTTTAGTACAATAGTAAATTGATTTGTTTCGATTTTTTTATTAAAAAAATTGAATATGGGTGTTGTTGAATAGTTCTCGACAAGTAGATATCAAATATATAAATTTTGTGAATTTTTTATTTGTAGATTTGAAGTTATGAGCTTTTAAAAATTTGATTTTTTTTTTTTTTGTAGGAGTTGTCGAATGGTATAGTGGTCATTTTGCATGATCTTTTTAGTTGGCGCACTAAATTTATAAAATTGTGTGTTGTGTCCTATTTTTACACACTTTTGGATTGGGTTGGACCTTTCCCCAAAAGCTTCTAAAACTAAACCCATTTTAACCAACAAATATTACATTTGGACCCATTTTTACCAACAAATATTACATTCGGAACCATTTTTCTAATAGTAAGTGAGTTATAGTCCCTGATATATGTCAAGCATGCCCCAATGTTTTAATTGCTACGAAACATAAAAAAATAAATTAGGTCACTCTCTAATTGTGTCTAAAATGTGTGCGTTGAGAGACACGTGGCACTCCAAATTACTAAATAATTTTCTCGAAATGAAGGATATATATTCAAACAATTATTTAGCATTGTCACGTATGAGAGGTCATTTGATTAAAATATAAATTTAAATAGTTTGAGGGTACTTACTATTTTTTTAAAATAATATAATGGAAATAAATTTAGAGCCAAACTAATCATTATAAAATGATTATAATTTTTTTAGAATAGCAGTAGATGTTTGTTATTTCCAATAAGACTTTAACATTTAGATTTAAGAGAAAATTGATTAAAATTAGGATTCATTTCTATACCAAATTATAACACGATTAGAGGTAGTGAGAGATGTAGATTAGATGATGATCCGACACTAAGAAAATGGAAAGTAGATAATTAAATGTTCACTGCAATATAAGTTAACACATTGCACAATTACAATAAGAGGTTGTTTCTATTTTCGGTAAAATGTGAATATATTAAAATCAAAGGCAAACAGCCCAAACAATATACAATAAGCCCACATTACAATGACCCAAGAGAAAATAACACTCAGCACAATTAGAATACAAAAGGTCCACATGCAAGCTGAAGAAGAAGAAGATCCATATAGAGGAATACTGTAAAAAGTCACCATAGACTCTGCATGCAAGCAAAAGAAGATCCACATGGAGGAACATCATCAACGTATAAGGACCAAAAATCACCAAGTTGAAAAATCTGGTGCATCATAACCTTAAACTCATATACTAATTATGTTTTCACTAATACCCAGTGCTAAACATTTTCCCAGTTTCACTAATTTCTGCCAACTTTTTTCCATCTGCATGTAACATTTTGAATAGTACTTTCAAGTTCCTTAAAAACTTAGTCTCTATTAGAACTCATATTCTAGAATATTCTCCCATTCTTTTCCTTTCATATAGTATATATCGAAGTACGCATAACAAGCTTATCCATAATACTTGTAAAATATTTACTTTTAAAAGCAATGACATCAATTTCTTCATCAAAACACTTAACATCCCTATTATTCCCATTATAATGAAGACATTTGGCCCAAATATTTTTAGAAAACTCACACCCAAAAAAAAGATGGTCCCTGATTTCCACTTACAAGTTACACAGAATACAAGTATCCTCATCAATAATACCCCATTTTTTAGTTTATACTTAGTTCTCAGCTTATTAAGATAGGACAACGAAAGCATTATAGCAAATTTAGAAACCCTTTTGGAAAATCACACTGCATGTTTCCGTGTAACTTTCTTTTTTCTACTTATCAACACTTCATATGTATTCTTACAATTAAATTCCCATTATGAGAAGGAATCCAAGTAATCCAGTCACCTCTATCTGTCTAGGGTCTAATACTAGTACCATTGATTTCAACCAATATAGAAGATGTTGGAAATTAATGTCAAGTAATGAAATTAATTATTTAATTTCAATTTTATTAAATTTCGAATTTCCCTTAATCATGGTCTTGATAAATATCAGATAATTAATTAGGAATGTGATAAATAAAGATATTAAAAGATTTGGGTAAACCTTATCCGTTAGTCACATGATGGTTAGTGGCATTAGTGGGAGACTTGAAAGAGTCCCACCTTGACTAGGATTCCGGCCCTCTTCCCCTTATAAATAGAGGAGCCCTACACCATCTGGGGTTATCTCATAACACACTATTTCTGAGGTGGGAGAGAAACTCCGAGATTGCATTAGAGTGTATTTTTTCTAAGAAGATAGATTGATGGAGCAATTAATCAAGATTGATCTTCAAGGTAAGTCTTATTTTTATCTTTTAGACGTATTTTGTGAAAACATGAAGATCCAAGATCCTTTTGTTAAGAACAATTGTATGTTAAAATTTAATCATATTAATGTGTTCGTGATTAATATTATGGTGTTCTTAAGAATAATTTTATATGTGGTATCAGAGCTAAAGTTTAAGATCTCATGATTTTCCTTATTGATGTTCGTCTATAATGAAATATGTGCCTGAGACTTTCTGCGACATTTTTAATTATGTTATTAAATTGCTTTTGTGCCTGAGACCTTCTGCGGCGTCTTATTTCTGTCATTAAATCTGCTCTTAAAGTGTGTCTGAGATTTTCTGTGACGTTTTTCTTCTGTCGCCAATACTCACTGGTGAGAATGAAAGGTCAAAACTTGTTCGGAATTTTACGAAACTGACATGGTCGACTGGAAACGTCGAAATAAACAAAACCCATTGTATACAATGGGCGCCACCTTACTTTTGCATTTTAACGTCGTTAAGACTCTTAAAATTAAGTTTTTGCCGTTTTTGGTAATAATGTTGACGTCAATATCTCACTCCAGAAAATTAATTTTTGAATTCCGCAAATTGTTTTGAGATCCTGGAGTAATTATCTACATCCCAGTGGTGCTAACTCAAATTTTTTTATTTTTGGCAAAAATTACGATTTTTTCCGAATATTATGTATTTTTTTTCACCACGGGGCTGTTTTTTTTTTTTTTTATGTTCATGGTTGTTCTAATATTCATGTTATGTAGTATTTGGTATTGATGAAAGAGTTCAATTTAAAATTTTGAATATTAGATGTATGATTATGTGTTTGACAATAACATTTCGATATATTAGGTTATCGTGCATAATCTATATTTGGTCGCCCAAAGGTCCTAACGTAATTATGAATTGATGTTTAGACAATAATATTTATATGGGGTTGGATGGGGAAGACATAAAAAGTGTCTTAATCTATAATTGTAAATATTTTATTATTATGTATGCATCTATATTTGGACCATTAATTATACATTAAGTTTTGAGTATAATATTTTTGGGGGCATTGATTTTGCATAAATAATGTTTCTGACTTCCAGAAAAAATATTTTTGAATTCCGTCGAATATATGAGATTCTGGAGTAGTTTCCTACAGTTCCATGATGCTAACTCATTTTTTAGAAAAATTTAAGTTTTCCCATATTTCATGTATGTTTTATCTAGAACTGTGATAAAACCTTGCTCTAATGATCCTTTTTTAGTTGAATATCCGTGCGAAAAACACGCCAATATATTTCATATGGTAGGATATTAGACTTGCGTTATTGTTAATATTCATATTTTGATGAGTATCGTGCCAAACACAGGCCAATGATTCATATTGTTGAATATTATGATATTCGTATTTTAATGAGTCTCATGCCAAACACAAGCCAACGATTCATGAAGTTGAAAATCAGAATTATTGTTTATTCTAAGGCTAGTACTCCCATTAAGTTGAATTAAATGCCAAACACAGGCTACAATTCATATGTGCGGATACTAGATTTATTCGTTGCATGCTATAACTTGCAAATTTTGAGACTCATAAGTAGGTATTCATTCAGTTTAATCAAATGTCAAATACAGGCTAAGATTACATGTGAAGATACTATACTTGTAGTCATTTCAGATTATCCTAATGTTTGTTATAAGGTTAAATTGAAGCGCAACACATGCTAAAATTTGAATCAAATAAACATTAGAATTTTTTAAATGTTAAATAATTGACATCAATGTTAAAAAGTCATGTTTACATATGCCACTAGTATGATAATTGTGATTATAACCGTATTGTGCATTAGTATGACCATGAATGATTTGGGTCAATATTTCTGATTTGTTACTCATACATAAGTGATGAAGCGAAAGTAAATGATTTATGTCTTCCATTTACTATGATTGTGTAATATCTCATGTAAACTCTTTGTTTATTTGATTTTCACATTATGTCTAATTTTTCTTGAATTTCAAGTTAGGGAATAGACAATAATATAATTATTCATGTATTACGGGGATTTTGAACATGTATGCGTATCTCTAATATTTATATAATATAAGGTTTGGTGTTCATTAAAGGGCTCCATACCAGAAGATATAAATATTGGACTAATGCATTATTATCATGCATATTTTGGTTGCCTACGGGTCCATGTATGATATTGAATGCTAGGATGATGATACTTTATGATGTTGAATACATATTATTGTTTATTCATTTATTGTGATTACAATAATTGAACAAAATGTTAGTGGTGATATATATTTTGGGAAGGTAATAATAGTCGTCAAACATAGATGCCATAGTTTCTTTCACTATCATATCACCAATTAAGTTTATGAAAATCATAAACATGAATAATTTAGCTTATTGACCATGCGATATTTAATGAAAATAAGTGAAAAATTTATTGACTTGTGTATGTAAGTCTTTACGTAATGTAATATACATATTATGAAATGTTTGGTAGTCACTACAGTGACCCAACTAGAATGGCAATGAATATTAAATGTAAAGATGATGGTAGTAGTAACTCATGATGCTTATAATTGAAAAGATATTAATGGAGTATATTGAGTTTATTTCTTCAAGCAAGGTTATTCCTTATAGGGAATCAATTTTGAGTGATTGAATTAACATCATAGATCACATACATTATTATAGTATGTGAAAATAAGTTGTGCACAAATGTCGTGTACAATATAATGAAATAACATTATACCCAATAAAGTAATCTACAAGCATCATATAATCGATATTTCACGGTTACTACTGACAAAAACTCACAGTTATGCACTCAATTTATCATGTAATTGATGTGTGTGTTGTTAAATCAAAGCATTAATGAAGTGAGCAATTTATATCACTATCTTATCACATATTATTGTATCCCATTTTATTTCTCTAAAAATTTCATATTTAATTTGGTTAAACAAATTAAGTTTGTTTACATGTTGCACACTCGGATAATAATGATAAAGATAATATGTATCTTTTATGATTTGAAATGAGTTTTTCATCTCAGTAGAGTTTTCAAGTTATACTTTCTATGTTATATAAAGTATTTACTTTTGATGCAAGGATTTCTTACAAAACAAACTAGAAATGCTAATAAGATTCTTTTCTTTTGTTCTTGGGGAATCAAATCTCCATTTGTTTTCATAAACCCTCAATTTCTTTTGGAAAATGTTTGTCTAGACTTAATCGTGAGGGATATGTTCTAAAGAATCTTTTGATGTATATTTTTTCAAGAGTTATGATTTTAGTTTTGATGTTTTGTACAAAATAATGTTTGGATATAGTTCTTTAAAGATTTGTTTGATCCTGCATCATAATCGTAGCTTTTTTTATGAAACTCTTTAAATCTTGTACCAAATTAAATCTAAACTCTTTTTCATAATTTTCGTGGACAAGATTTTTGTAATGTCTCTTACAAATTTTGATAGTCGAGTTGTGCTCTTAAGGTATTACGATGTCTAATATAAGGATGACCTATGTGGCCCAAGTGGGAGATTATGATAAACTTCCCTTAAAGTGGACCTACATAGATCATATAATTGTCATTGACACGTATTTATTGCATTAAAGTCAAATTCATTATGAAAGGTGAAATTAGTGGTAGTCGAAAATCATGAAATATGGTTATAAAGGAAGGTAGGGTACTTATCCCATTATCGATAACCTTCTTGAGCTTATAAAGGAAGGTAGGGTACTTATCCCATTATCGATAACCTTCTTGAATCCTTGTTCTTTTAGTTGTTAGATTGTCAAAACAACAAAGAACAAATAAATGATCAACCACTAAATGATAGTATTGTCATCGTGAGAAAAATGTAGATAAAATCATAAGGAATAGTATTAAGAAGATCCTAAAAGGTCTACTATCCTCGATG
Organism: Sambucus nigra; assembly: GCA_949130495.1. Classification (NCBI taxonomy): domain Eukaryota; kingdom Viridiplantae; phylum Streptophyta; class Magnoliopsida; order Dipsacales; family Adoxaceae; genus Sambucus; species Sambucus nigra. The sequence goes on along the minus strand of OX422212.1, from coordinate 12,306,072 downwards.
ATTATGTGGTGTATCTGCATGAACATGAATTTGGCGTAGGTATAAATAATGACTTGGTTTTATTTTCAAAAGTCATAAGAAGTGAAACTAATGGACTACAACTAAGGTTGAAATCTCGTTGAATTACATAATTGATGCACTAAAGTCGGGTATGAAGGGGTCATCAAGAGCAAACGCGACACTAACGGTAGTTTAACGAGATAAGCTAAATTGTAGTAAAATATTTCACTATTAATGAAGAAAAGGTTATAAATGAACCTTCTCAATTATATGTAAGGACATGGAATTCCTATGACATTAGTAGCTCATTATGATTGAGAGTTACATGAAGTGGATGTGAAAATTACTTTTTGAAGTCTTATAAATCATGCGTATATGTTTAGGAGATCATTATATAAACATAAGTTTCCCACATGACGTATTTTAAGAAATAATATCATTATTTTTGAATCGTTGTATATTTGTATACACCTTAAGATCAGTGGGAGTAAGTTTATATATTTTCTCTATATTCAAGCACATATTTAGAAAGTAAAGAATCAAAATAATCTTATGGGTTTAAAAGTTGTGTATGAAGTAATGAGATACTTAAAGGACTATATGCTCACATTTATGATGTATGTGTTCATTTAAATATGAACAATTATTGTGACTCAGATTTACTGTTTGTACGGATGGTATGAAGTTCACTCTTGCTTAAGAATATTTGTTTTGGTTTATCAACCAATATAATAAAGGAGTGCAAAACAATCCATCTATTAACTATTGTGAAAGCTGAGTTTGTAGCATGCTTGATGCTACAACTTATGTATTTTGGCAACGTGACTTCATTTCGGGACTTGGAGTTATCGACACTATTATCAAGTCGCTGAAATATTATGATAATGTCGCTGCAATCTTCTTTATGAAGAAATGTTAGGTATTCCTAAAGTAACTAAGCACGTTGGATGAAATACCAATCAATTAAAGAAGAAATTCAGAAACAAAGAGTGTCAATTGATCACATCAGTACGCGTGATAACATAGCAGATCCTCTTACGAAAGGACTATCTCCGAAGACCTTTATGGAACATGTCAAAGAAATGGGTCTCGATTAGTTAGACTATGATTGCTATTTTGGCTTAGTTGTTTGACACCATTACTTGAATTCAATAAAAGTGTTTCTGATTTCTATTATTTCTGTCTTTTGAGAAAGCATGCATATAATTATGAATTATTGTTTACAGAAATAGTCCTTATTGAAAAGGACATTATGAGGCCATTATGATACCCAATATTAAAGGCTCAGTTGAATGAAACATTGGTGTTGTGGTACATGGAAGGAACCATGCTCTTGAATAGCATGGAACCGCCATGACTCGCATCCGTGAATCATTTGATTTAGCAAACTGAATTTATCAATAATTGTGCACCTTATGATACCTAATTTAATTATACGAATTATTAAGACCAAGTGGGAGACTATTGGAAATTAATATCAAGTAATGAAATTAATTATTTAATTTCAATTTTATTAAATTTCGAATTTCCCATAATTGTGGTCTTGATAAATATCAGATAATTAATTAGGAATGTGATAAATAAAGATATTAAAAGATTTGGGTAAACCTTATCCGTTAGTCACATGATGGTTAGTGGCATTAGTGGGAGACTTTAAAGAGTCCCACCTTGACTAGGATTCCGGCCCTCTTCCCCTTATAAATAGAGGAGCCCTACACCATCTGGGGTTATCTCATAACACACTATTTCTGAGGTGGGAGAGAAACTCCGAGATTGCATTAGAGTGTATTTTTTCTAAGAAGATAGATTGATGGAGCAATTAATCAAGATTGATCTTCAAGGTAAGTCTTATTTTTATCTTTTAGACGTATTTTGTGAAAACATGAAGATCCAAGATCCTTTTGTTAAGAACAATTGTATGTTAAAATTTAATCATATTAATGTGTTCGTGATTAATATTATGGTGTTCTTAAGAATAATTTTATATGTGGTATCAGAGCTAAAGTTTAAGATCTCATGATTTTCCTTATTGATGTTCGTCTATAATGAAATATGTGCCTGAGACTTTCTGCGACATTTTTAATTATGTTATTAAATTGCTTTTGTGCCTGAGACCTTCTGCGGCGTCTTATTTCTGTCATTAAATCTGCTCTTAAAGTGTGTCTGAGATTTTCTGTGACGTTTTTCTTCTGTCGCCAATACTCACTGGTGAGAATGAAAGGTCAAAACTTGTTCGGAATTTTACGTAACTGACATGGTCGACTGGAAACGTCGAAATAAACAAAACCCATTGTATACAATGGGCGCCACCTTACTTTTGCATTTTAACGTCGTTAAGACTCTTAAAATTGCGTTTTTGCCGTTTTTGGTAATAATGTTGACGTCAATATCTCACTCCAGAAAATTAATTTTTGAATTCCGCAAATTGTTTTGAGATCCTGGAGTAATTATCTACATCACAGTGGTGCTAACTCAAATTTTTTTATTTTTGGCAAAAATTACGATTTTTTCCGAATATTATGTATTTTTTTTCACCACGGGGCTGTTTTTTTTTTTTTATGTTCATGGTTGTTCTAATATTCATGTTATGTAGTATTTGGTATTGATGAAAGAGTTCAATTTAAAATTTTGAATATTAGATGTATGATTATGTGTTTGACAATAACATTTCGATATATTAGGTTATCGTGCATAATCTATATTTGGTCGCCCAAAGGTCCTAACGTAATTATGAATTGATGTTTAGACAATAATATTTATATGGGGTTGGATGGGGAAGACATAAAAAGTGTCTTAATCTATAATTGTAAATATTTGATTATTATGTATGCATCTATATTTGGACCATTAATTATACATTAAGTTTTGAGTATAATATTTTTGGGGGCATTGATTTTGCATAAATAATGTTTCTGACTTCCAGAAAAAATATTTTTGAATTCCGTCGAATATATGAGATTCTGGAGTAGTTTCCTACAGTTCCATGATGCTAACTCATTTTTTAGAAAAATTTAAGTTTTCCCATATTTCATGTATGTTTTATCTAGAACTGTGATAAAACCTTGCTCTAATGATCCTTTTTTAGTTGAATATTCGTGCGAAAAACACGCCAATATATTTCATATGGTAGGATATTAGACTTGCGTTATTGTTAATATTCATATTTTGATGAGTATCGTGCCAAACACAGGCCAATGATTCATATTGTTGAATATTATGATATTCGTATTTTAATGAGTCTCATGCCAAACACAGACCAACGATTCATGAAGTTGAAAATCAGAATTATTGTTTATTCTAAGGCTAGTACTCCCATTAAGTTGAATTAAATGCCAAACACAGGCTACAATTCATATGTGCGGATACTAGATTTATTCGTTGCATGCTATGACTTGCAAATTTTGAGACTCATAAGTAGGTATTCATTCAGTTTAATCAAATGTCAAATACAGGCTAAGATTATATGTGAAGATACTATACTTGTAGTCATTTCAGATTATCCTAATGTTTGTTATAAGGTTAAATTGAAGCGCAACACATGCTAAAATTTGAATCAAATAAACATTAGAATTTTTTAAATGTTAAATAATTGACATCAATGTTAAAAAGTCATGTTTACATATGCCACTAGTATGATAATTGTGATTATAACCGTATTGTGCATTAGTATGACCATGAATGATTTGGGTCAATATTTCTGATTTGTTACTCATACATAAGTGATGAAGCGAAAGTAAATGATTTATGTCTTCCATTTACTATGATTGTGTAATATCTCATGTAAACTCTTTGTTTATTTGATTTTCACATTATGTCTAATTTTTCTTGAATTTCAAGTTAGGGAATAGACAATAATATAATTATTCATGTATTACGGGGATTTTGAACATGTATGCCTATCTCTAATATTTATATAATATAAGGTTTGGTGTTCATTAAAGGGCTCCATACCAGAAGATATAAATATTGGACTAATGCATTATTATCATGCATATTTTGGTTGCCTACGGGTCCATGTATGATATTGAATGCTAGGATGATGATACTTTATGATGTTGAATACATATTATTGTTTATTCATTTATTGTGATTACAATAATTGAACAAAATGTTAGTGGTGATATATATTTTGGGAAGGTAATAATAGTCGTCAAACATAGATGCCATAGTTTCTTTCACTATCATATCACCAATTAAGTTTATGAAAATCATAAACATGAATAATTTAGCTTATTGACCATGCGATATTTAATGAAAATAAGTGAAAAATTTATTGACTTGTGTATGTAAGTCTTTACGTAATGTAATATACATATTATGAAATGTTTGGTAGTCACTACAGTGACCCAACTAGAATGGCAATGAATATTAAATGTAAAGATGATGGTAGTAGTAACTCATGATGCTTATAATTGAAAAGATATTAATGGAGTATATTGAGTTTATTTCTTCAAGCAAGGTTATTCCTTATAGGGAATCAATTTTGAGTGATTGAATTAACATCATAGATCACATACATTATTATAGTATGTGAAAATAAGTTGTGCACAAATGTCGTGTACAATATAATGAAATAACATTATACCCAATAAAGTAATCTACAAGCATCATATAATCGATATTTCACGGTTACTACTGACAAAAACTCACAGTTATGCACTCAATTTATCATGTAATTGATGTGTGTGTTGTTAAATCAAAGCATTAATGAAGTGAGCAATTTATATCATTATCTTATCACATATTATTGTATCCCATTTTATTTCTCTAAAAATTTCATATTTAATTTGGTTAAACAAATTAAGTTTGTTTACATGTTGCACACTCGGACTAATAATGATAAAGATAATATGTATCTTTTATGATTTGAAATGAGTTTTTCATCTCAGTAGAGTTTTCAAGTTATACTTTCTATGTTATATAAAGTATTTACTTTTGATGCAAGGATTTCTTACAAAACAAACTAGAAATGCTAATAAGATTCTTTTCTTTTGTTCTTGGGGAATCAAATCGCCATTTGTTTTCATAAACCCTCAATTTCTATTGGAAAATGTTTGTCTAGACTTAATCGTGAGGGATATGTTCTAAAGAATCTTTTGATGTATATTTTTTCAAGGGTTGTGATTTTAGTTTTGATGTTTTGTACAAAATAAAGTTTGGATATAGTTCTTTAAAGATTTGTTTGATCCTGCATCATAATCGTAGCTTTTTTTATGAAACTCTTTAAATCTTGTACCAAATTAAATCTAAACTCTTTTTCATAATTTTCGTGGACAAGATTTTTATAATGTCTCTTACAAATTTTGATAGTCGAGTTGTGCTCTTAAGGTATTACGATGTCTAATATAAGGATGACCTATGTGGCCCAAGTGGGAGATTATGATAAACTTCCCTTAAAGTGGACCTACATAGATCATATAATTGTCATTGACACGTATTTATTGCATTAAAGTCAAATTCATTATGAAAGGTGAAATTAGTGGTAGTCGAAAATCATGAAATATGGTTATAAAGGAAGGTAGGGTACTTATCCCATTATCGATAACCTTCTTGAGCTTATAAAGGAAGGTAGGGTACTTATCCCATTATCGATAACCTTCTTGAATCCTTGTTCTTTTAGTTGTTAGATTGTCAAAACAACAAAGAACAAATAAATGATCAACCACTAAATGATAGTATTGTCATCGTGAGAAAAATGTAGATAAAATCATAAGGAATAGTATTAAGAAGATCCTAAAAGGTCTACTATCCTCGATGATTATGTGGTGTATCTGCATGAACATGAATTTGGCGTAGGTATAAATAATGACTTGGTTTTATTTTCAAAAGTCATAAGAAGTGAAACTAATGGACTACAACTAAGGTTGAAATCTCGTTGAATTACATAATTGATGCACTAAAGTCGGGTATGAAGGGGTCATCAAGAGCAAACGCGACACTAACGGTAGTTTAACGAGATAAGCTAAATTGTAGTAAAATATTTCACTATTAATGAAGAAAAGGTTATAAATGAACCTTCTCAATTATATGTAAGGACATGGAATTCCTATGACATTAGTAGCTCATTATGATTGAGAGTTACATGAAGTGGATGTGAAAATTACTTTTTGAAGTCTTATAAATCATGCGTATATGTTTAGGAGATCATTATATAAACATAAGTTTCCCACATGACGTATTTTAAGAAATAATATCATTATTTTTGAATCGTTGTATATTTGTATACACCTTAAGATCAGTGGGAGTAAGTTTATATATTTTCTCTATATTCAAGCACATATTTAGAAAGTAAAGAATCAAAATAATCTTATGGGTTTAAAAGTTGTGTATGAAGTAATGAGATACTTAAAGGACTATATGCTCACATTTATGATGTATGTGTTCATTTAAATATGAACAATTATTGTGACTCAGATTTACTGTTTGTACGGATGGTATGAAGTTCACTCTTGCTTAAGAATATTTGTTTTGGTTTATCAACCAATATAATAAAGGAGTGCAAAACAATCCATCTATTAACTATTGTGAAAGCTGAGTTTGTAGCATGCTTGATGCTACAACTTATGTATTTTGGCAACGTGACTTCATTTCGGGACTTGGAGTTGTCGACACTATTATCAAGTCGCTGAAATATTATGATAATGTCGCTGCAATCTTCTTTATGAAGAAATGTTAGGTATTCCTAAAGTAACTAAGCACGTTGGATGAAATACCAATCAATTAAAGAAGAAATTCAGAAACAAAGAGTGTCAATTGATCACATCAGTATGCGTGATAACATAGCAGATCCTCTTACGAAAGGACTATCTCCGAAGACCTTTATGGAACATGTCAAAGAGATGGGTCTCGATTAGTTAGACTATGATTGCTATTTTGGCTTAATTGTTTGACACCATTACTTGAATTCAATAAAAGTGTTTCTGATTTCTATTATTTCTGTCTTTTGAGAAAGCATGCATATAATTATGAATTATTGTTTACAGAAATAGTCCTTATTGAAAAGGACATTATGAGGCCATTATGATACCCAATATTAAAGGCTCAGTTGAATGAAACATTGGTGTTGTGGTACATGGAAGGAACCATGCTCTTGAATAGCATGGAACCGCCATGACTCGCATCCGTGAATCATTTGATTTAGCAAACTGAATTTATCAATAATTGTGCACCTTATGATACCTAATTTAATTATACGAATTATTAAGACCAAGTGGGAGACCGTTGGAAATTAATATCAAGTAATGAAATTAATTATTTAATTTCAATTTTATTAAATTCCGAATTTCCCATAATTGTGGTCTTGATAAATATCAAATAATTAATTAGGAATGTGATAAATAAAGATATTAAAAGATTTGGGTAAACCTTATCCGTTAGTCACATGATGGTTAGTGGCATTAGTGGGAGACTTGAAAGAGTCCCACCTTGACTAGGATTCCGGCCCTCTTCCCCTTATAAATAGAGGAGCCCTACACCATCTGGGGTTATCTCATAACACACTATTTCTGAGGTGGGAGAGAAACTCTGAGATTCCATTAGAGTGTATTTTTTCTAAGAAGATATATTGATGGAGCAATTAATCAAAATTGATCTTTGATCAAGGTAAGTCTTATTTTTATCTTTTAGACGTATTTTGTGAAAACATGAAGATCCAAGATCCTTTTGTTAAGAACAATTTTATGTTAAAATTTAATCATATTAATGTGTTCGTGATTAATATTATGGTGTTCTTAAGAATAATTTTATAGAAGAAACATGTATACCACTCCCCATTAATAATAAACTCATCAATAGTAGCACCTTCTCTAGTAGATGCATCATAAACAATCCTTCTGTCATAGTACAAGGTTCTGTCTCCTTTGCCAATATGATGTTTTATCAAATTTTTAGCTTCATATCTAAGTTTTCATATCTTTCTCCATATCCGAGAACAATTGGTTTTTAGTTAACTATCCAAATTGATTTATTCCTTATAACAACCGAATGAATCCACTTAACTTATAAAGAATATTTCTTTCTTGACAAATCCCATATGTGCCTAAACATGCATGTTTTATTCCACTCAAGTAATCTTTTTACCCCAAGTCTCCCTTCCTCAGTAGGATAATAAACATCATGCCAAGACACTTTAGCTCCATATTTTTTTAAATCCACTCAAGCCCATATAAATCTGCTTAAAATTTAATCAATTTCCTTTACCACTGTTTTAGGGAAAACGAACATATTAATCCAATAGGCTTGAATGCTTCTAAGGACATAAATAAGTACACTATATCAAAATGGGTAAATTGGCATTCTTCCAGCGCATAGCCTTGTCACGGTCAATGACCATGACAACAAACACGCGTTTTGTATCACGGTCAATGACCGTGGCAAAGGATTGTCACGATCATTGACCGTGACAAGTTCGTGACAAATATAATTATCACGGACTTGTCCCGGTCAATGACCGTGATAAATGTTGCAGTAAAAAAAATCCTTTCCCTTCTTTTTTTCCCCGCCCTCCTTTTTTCTCTCTCTCTCTCTACGCTGCGTTCTCTCTCTCTCTCGCTTTCAGGTTACTCTCTCTCTCTCTCTCTCTCTTCCATTTATATATATGTGATTGTGTGTGTATATATGTGTGTGTGTGTGTATATATGTGCGTGTGTGTATATATGTGCATGCGTGTGTGTGCGTGTGTGGTGGGTGGGGGCTGGGGAGGGGGGCTGTGCATGTGTGTGTGTGTGTGTATGTGTGCGTGTGTGGTGGGTGGGGTGGAGGTGACGAGGGGGGTCGGGCACGGTGGGGGTGGGGCATGGGGTAGTGGGGGGAGGGGCAGGGAGGGGGTGTGTGTGTTTGTTTATACATATATATATACATATATATATATATATATATATATATATATATATATATACATATATATATATATATATATATATATATACATATATATATATATATATATATATATATATATATATATATTATTTTGTGTGTTTGGTGTGTGTGTGTTTATACATATATATTATTTTGATAATGAGTTGTTATATTTTAATTCCCATCCAACTCTCGAGTGTGTTTTACCATTGAGTCATGATGAGATAGTTGATCGATTACTTCGCATAAAATTGAGGCTACTAGAGTTCGTGAGGAACCAAAGACAACTATATGAAACACACACACACACACATACAATAATAATACACACATTACATAACATTTGTGTAATGTATAATTCTTGTCCAAAACAATAATTTCATATTAGAGGAATGAGTTTTACAATTGATATCAACTTATTTCAACTCCATACTTATTTTTCCACCCCATGTAATTGTTAAAAATAAACATGAGTCTTATCCATTTAAAGGAAGGAGGAAGTTTATCTCTATATGGAAAATCTTATAAAATCATATTATTGTTATGTTAAACCATGGGTATTCTAAGTCATTTATGTCCTTTAAATTAATCCAGTAGTAACATCCTCAAATGTATAATAGTGAATGATGATGGGACGAAGTTCGCTGAAGTCCATTAGATACATAATTATGTGAAGGTTAGTCGGAATGTGTAACGCCCCGACTTGGATTTGGGCTACCGTTGGGTAAAACCGGAGTCTAGGTGTTAAGGGTGGAGGGGGAATATTAAATTTTATTATATAGGGAAAGCCTTTAATTTGAAGCATTTTATAAAAAATATAAGGTAATTAACAAATTTTCATTTATGGAAAAGACTTTCACTTTAAGGAAATTAATTGATTAGGTGTGTCAAATATGGAAAATTGGGAATGCCCATCGAGAACAAGTCGGGGCTATTAGCGAGATCCCTCGAGCTGGTAAAGACGATCATCGGCCCGGGGTATATTAGTGGAAAGAGTTGCCATATGAGATCAAGTTAGCTGTTTGGGTGGCACTATAGGTAATATATTTATATTTATATTTATATTTATATTTATATTTATATTTATATTTATATTTATATTTATATTTATATTTATATTTATATTTATATTTATATTTATATGAATATTTCAATTTCAGATCAATTTCAATTTCATTTTCATTTTCACTTTATATTTATATTTATATTTATTTGCAACTAACATTGTATTTGTTAGACAGGAACAATTCAACATAGATCCAAAGCTACGCAATTCCGTCTTGGAGCAGTTGAGGGAGCAACACAAGACGTGGAAGAAAAATATGCGGACCCGATACTTTGGGAAGACACAAGAGTCCATTATCCAATGGCATGAATCCGTCCCTCCGAATGAGCCGATCTCATTGGCACAATGGCAAATGGTCACTGACAATGAGATCGGGGAGCGACAATTGGCATCTCGCCAATCGGGAAGGGAAAACCGGGCAAAAAAGACGGATGTGCACTACTCCGGACGGACGTCTTATACTGAGGTGGAGCATAGGATGATGGTAAGATTTAATTTTTCTATAACTACATAAAATATATTATTCCACATTATTTTATTTTGCGGGGCCGATACTAATTTTACTTCATTTTATTTCAAGGGACGGGGGAGTGGCCCTGAGGGTAGGTCATATAGGCTCGATACTTATGTGGCTCTTCGAACGAAGAAGGGGAAGGACAAGGAGGTGTCCCCAAGCGTCGCGACCACAATTTTAAGTAATCCGATAGTTTACTTTTTGTTAATTACGTTATAATTTTTTAATTTACCTATTTTACTAATCATGTGCTTTTTGTCATTTCAGGCAAAGCTTAAGGAAGTTCATGAGTTGCAGTCTGAAGCCGACAAGGCATCTTTGTCCACAGACGCACTCAGCCAAGTGCTTGGCTATGATCGCAAGGGGAGGACAAGGGAGGTGAGCTCGTGGGTGGCCAAATCTAGGACCATCGGATTGGAGACGAGCGACACCGGGTTGGCTCGAACGGTGGATTCACATGACGTGAAGTTTCCCGTTTGGAGGCGACGATCCAGGATATGTACTCATTCGTGAAGAATTCGTTGGGCGGAAACTGTAAGGGTAAAGGGAAGTAGAAGGCGGTGCGGGAGGAGGTGCGGGAGGACGAGGTGTGGGAGGACGAGGACGAGGATGTGAACCTCGTTGCTTCATCGTCGAGACGTGCGGACTTTGATGATCCATTTCCCTATTTGGCTCCCTTCAATAGATCGATGTAGACACTTGGTTGGCCGAGCGTGTTTATATTGCACATATTTGATGGCCAACGGATAGGGCGGGGGTTGAGGGACCCGAATATCGTCCAGGTTGCACTAGTTCATGGACGTGAGCATCAAGACATCGAGTCCAGGGTGCTCGTCACGCATGTGATGCCCAGGAAGGAGAACTCCCAATTTTGGTTGCGCGAACAATGTGCCACGACATATATTAGTGGATGTGTCAATTCGTATATCGTGCGGCCTACTCACCTCCTCAGCGTTAACCATACCCCAGACATTTAGTGACATTGATTTAAGTTTGAATTGAATTGTTTTAAATTATTACATTTGAATTATATTTGGATTATATAGTGATGCATATTCTCTCTATTTTGAATGTATATTTGCATTATCTCTATTTTATTTGGATATATAATGTTTGAACAGGTACAATATTGCTATAACAGGTACAAATATACTATTGGGCAGTGGCAGTGGCCATACTGCCCAGCATATTTTTTTTTTAATTCTGCCCAGAATTATCACGGTCATTGACCGTGACAAGTCCTTTATAAAGAAACTTGTCACGGACTTGTCACGGTCAATGACCATGACAATTTTTTAAAGAATGTCACGGTCCTTGACCGTGATAAATATTTTCGCGGTCTAGGACCGTGACAATTATAACGAACTTATCACAGTCAATGACCGTGACAAGCCCATGACAAAAAAAGTTATCTCGCCCAGAATTGTCACGGTCATTGACCTTGACAAGCTGAAGTTGTCAAGATCAATGACCGTGACAATTCGACAGATTTGGTGTAGTGCTAACTGAATTCTACCAGCATACGAAAGTCGAGTGTTAGTCCAATTCTTCAATCTAGTTATCAATTTGTCAACCAAAACTTTAAAATCATAGTTCTTTAGTCTAGTATAAATTAATGGAACTCCCAAATATCTAACTGGAAGCTTCCTATATTTCATTCCCATCACATTACACAACCTATCTTTTGTATCAATGTTAACCCCAACAAAACATATCTCACGTTTGGAGTAATTAGGACCCAACCTAGAAAGCACTTTAAATTCTTCAACACTTTATCAATAACCCTAAAATAATTATCATAATCATCAACCATAATAAAAAGATCATCAACAAATAGGACATGAGATATGTTCAATTGGTCACAATGAGGGTGAAACTTAAAATCACCATTATATATTCCATCATCCACCATCCAAGAGAAACTTTCCATAACCAAAAGGGACAAGCAAGGGGATATTGGATCACCTTGTCTAAGACAATTAGTTCCTCTAGAAATATCGTCAATTCCCTTATTGATATTAACTAAATAGGTTGGGGTTTGAACACACTCCACAATCCAATTAGTAACAACATTAGGAAAATCCATAGCCTTCAACAGACTTATCACAAACTTCCAATCAACTGAATTATTAGCCTTCATCAAATCAGTCTTCAAATCACGTCTAGGAACACTTTTATGTAAATGCTAACTCTTAACGATTTCTTGAATAAGAAGGATATTATTTGATATATTCCTACCTTTCACAAATGCAGATTGCCTGTTAAGGTTGGGAATAATTCCCCTCAGTCTTCTCACAATAACTTTGAAAATTATCTTATAAGTATTATTGCAATAAGATAAACCTAAAATATTTCATCAAGAAAGGATTCTTAATTTTAGGAATAAGACTAATCAAAATATTATTCCATTATCTGAGCATTTTTCCTTTTCTGAAGAAGAAGAACACGTCATCAATCATACTCCCCCCAAATAATATCCCAATTCTCCTGGGAAAAAACCTTCATTATAACCTTCTAGACCTGGGGTTTTCTTAGGATCAAGATTAAACACTAACAATTTAACTTTCTATTGAGTTACATGCCTCTGAATATACCTCTTTTGATCTTCATTTAACCACCTTAAACTTATGTGACACCTCCCCGATTTAAATAACGGGTGACCAACTCTCTACTAGAATCAAACAATAGTCTCAGAATGGCTCATTCTTAGTATCACAATCGAAAACCAAATTAATTACTAATAACCTATTAAGTCTGCTGTCAAATTTTTAAAACTTATTAACTTGATTTAATAAAAAATTTCATCGTATAACAAACCATGCCAAATAATTTAAATACTCATTCACCACATGAATGAAATAAATGCAAAAAGATATAATAAATAAATTAACCAAAAAATCTCGATAAATCCCAATTATAGTAATCCAACAGAACAGAAATAAAATAAATTTGTATAAAGTAAAGATTGTTTAATGATGGAAGACATGCCTTGAATAAATACTAAATGAACTCCTATCTAGAAATCAAGGAGAGATGTGTCTAGTCGACGCATGCATTCATCCACAGTTGCTGTAGCATTATTTGACTAGAAAGATAATCACGCCTGGTGTCCCTGTGGTTGGGAACCTATAAGGTTTTGAAAAAGATTTTTGATACGGGTCAGAGCCCAAAATCATTTGAAAATATTTTGCAAGTGTTTAAAATGCAAGGATGAAAATGCAGTATAATCGTTCATATTTAAAATGGCATCACACTCACATGATATAATCCTCACCCTTCATCTATAGTCCGCACCTAACGCATGTTTTTTAAACACACTAGTTATGCTACCTCGCCTAACTAGTATCATCACTTATTTTATTCCCACTTGTTAAACTTCTAACCAAACTGTTATATGTATTTTATATCACTTTAATTATCAATGAGCTATCACAAGCTATATCATAATAATTCTTAATTATAATTATAACATTTACCGATTCACATAACTTTGCTCTAGTTATAATTTCAATGTTCACATATTTATTTACTCACACGTATAGCTTTAACACGCTTATATGTGTATATACATATCACATCTCGTACACATACATATATATCACTCACTATATATGCATAACTACATCCCCAGAGCTGATACTGTAAGGATATGTTTTACATAGTCCGATTTACATTAGAGTATGTCGTATACCGCTACATTCGTTGAAGAAAGTTCAAGTTTAATCATGCATCAAGACGGATCCGAATATTAAAGTTCTTCAACAAATAAGACTCTACGATATAGATTTTGGTAAGGTTGTGTTTAAGTCCCTTAATGTGTTATTTAAAGTGTTGAGATATTTTTCTAAAATGTTTTTTAAACATCTGAGGAATTTTTTTTGTCAAAATAATTTTTCTAAGTCCTGGAGGCGGAATTTTTATAAATATAATTTTTCATTTCAGTCGTTCTAATGACATCAGCAAGTCATTCAAATGACAGCTTTAAACGACATTGCATGTCACGTGAAGGGTCGCTTGAAGCTCGCTTGATGATTTCATCTAACAACAACATATTGTTTTACATTTTTAATGTCGTTATAAGGCTCGCGCGAAGTAGGATCAAACGACATTCAATCTCGTTCGAGTGACCTGCCTATCTCATTCAAATGACCCCGCCGACTCAACATTTTGTGACACCCCGCCTAATAAGATACCGGGCGATCACTCCAATATTAAATTAAAATAGGAGTCTCATATGGATCATTCTTAGCATCACTGTCGAAAGTCCATTTAATTACTAATAACCTATTAGGCCGGTGTCAAAATTTTAACTTTACTACTCTTTTTAACAACAATAAATAAAACATCCACACAGTTTTGCGTAAATGAAACTGAAATGGAAATAAAATAACCGAACACTCGGTCAAAATATACAACCATATCGAATGCTGAACAAAAAGAATAACTAAATGCAATTGGACCATTGGCCCGAATGTTTATACAATACCTCATATCTAGATTACAAGAATGGAAGCATCTACTGAAAATCCTGCACGCATCCACAGCTGCTGCAGCTAACGTCTGACTCGAAGGAATTTCCATCCAGGCATCCCTATGTCTGGACACCTATGTATATATATAATATAGAAAGAAAGGAGAGTAGATAAACGGGTCAGAGCCCGAATTTTTGAAAATATTTTGCAAGTGCATAAATGCTTTATTTTTAGAAAAAGGTTTTATCTCATATTTAAATTGGTATCGCACTCTCATGAGATACCCCTCACCTCTCCTCTAACAGTGCACTCCTAGCGCATCCCTCTAAACATCCTAGTCAAGCTACCCTGCTAAACTAGTCTATCACCCAATCACTATCTACCCTAGATAGTCCAACAGATGTACTAAGGGCTAAACTTCACTCTAATCTCAACACTATGCCATGTTCGTGCGTGGGGTGTCTCGCGAAGCGAAATCCAAACAAGGAACCCCCCCGATACACTACTACTCGGCACGGTCGATCGTCGAGATCCGCCAGTCCCTCAGTACGGAAAGATACATATAAATATATATATACCATAAACATTTATAATAATAGAGCACTAAGGATTAAACTTCTCCCCAGTCTCAACACAATGTCATATTCGTGAGTGGGGTGTCTCGCAAAGCGAAATCCAAACAAGGAACCCCCCCGATACACTACTATACGGCAAGGTCGATCGTCGGGATCCATTAGACCCTCGGCACTCGATTCATACATATACATATACATATTTTACCATAACCATCCGGATCTATCTCCCGGAATGAGAATCCATATACAAAGTATTTATTAATACTTATCATTTTTATCTCAAAACCTTCCATTTCCCTTCTCATATCCAGGAAATGTATTTAAAAGCCAATTCATTATCATGAATTGCTTTAACAAATCATATCTCTTTTTAAAGCCAGTTTTATTATCATAAAAATGCTTTACCTTTTTAAATCATCCCATTTCCCTTTTTATACTCAGGAAATGTATTCAAAGCCATTTTCATTATCATAAAAATGCTTTGATCATAACATATGCTTCCACATCCCTTCTTCCATCCGGGAAGTGTTACCGAAGCCAAACCTTTATCCCATTTCCCTTCCTATATCCAGAAAATGTAATTAAAGCCAATCCATTATCATGAATTGCTTTAATATAACGCGTTCTAAGACCGCCCGTCCGGATTTCTCCACTGTGCGCGCCCCTAAATGGCTATCATCTTCCAGGGCCTATCATAAGACAACCTGGGATCCTACATCGCAAGACGTCGGGAAGCGGCCATGTGCCTGCGGGATAGTCAAGACCACACCCGGAATCTCCTAACCAGCGCAGAAAAATATAGAACAACAAACGCTCACATGGCCTATAGGACTATATCCACCCTGCATTCATTAGCCAGGGGGCTTCACCATACGAACGCAACTACCCTTATGATAGCGATTTAGAGAGGTGTGTATCCTCATTTTTATTAATTAAGAAAATCATTTATCTTTCCATTTTGAAAACATTCATTTTTATATTTTCAAAATGAATTCCATCATAACATATATATATATATATACCTAAATCACACAGTATATACATATCCTATATATTCTTCCTAGAATATATATAAACAGCCATAGTGGCCTATAGCATCTAGCGATGACCAATAATCCCAAAGATTCCCTCTAGGAATCATAATCATGCATTCATATTAGCATGATTCTAAATTCAAAATATTTCCTTACTTCGATAAATAATAATTACCTTAATCATCTCTTAAGGATTTATTGGATATCTCCAACTATACTAATTCACTTTAAGTGAATATACATATATATATATGTTCCCAAATCCACAAGTCCCTTAGGACATAACCCTCTAATATACTTTAATTTAGAAGGCCCATAAACTTTAATCTCAAAGAGGAGAAATAATAATAATCTCCAAAATCTTGGGCTGAAAACAGGGTACCGGTCGACCGGTCCTAGACCCCCGGTCGATCGCGGGTTGTAAATAAGCCTACGAAACAAAGCAGTAGGCCCTATCTCCTTGACGCTGTCGACCGGCCATAGGGGCGCGGTCGACCGGTCACACCAGGTCCATAACACCAATCTCCTCAAATCCTCCATCCAACAACCCGATTTCATTATCGGGGTTTCTAAACTACCCCAAAAATTACCCCAAACATCTACGCAAGTAATTCTAGCCATAATTTTTCCAATTCCCGATTTGATTTCCGAGTTGATGATTTCAATCCGAAGCTGTCATCTTGTAAAAATCATATCAAATCGTAGAAAAATCAGAAAAATACGCAGTCAGCTCTCACGCGACCGTATCGAAAATATCTACAACTTTTGTGTTTTGGCCAAGAGCTAAATCATTTATCTTCCTATCCGAAAATGACCCCAAAGGCTACGGGCTACTATTCATTGTCTCCCCAAAATCCCAAACTCCATTTTTCTCCATTTTTGTTGTTTCTAACCTCATCCAACAACTCAATAAACATCTAATCTATGTTTTACAACTAACACATCAATTATTTTGGGGTATTAAACCATTTCTCTTAGTTTTAAACCCTAAAACCATAAAAACCCCAACTTAACATTTAAACCCATTCTTATACTCCATTAACATGGTTTTAACACTAAAAATCATTAAGAGTTTACATTACATCAATATGTAAACTCATAATCAACTTTTATCCAATTTTATTTTAAGGGTTCTAACCCCAAAATCATATTTTTACCAACTATGATATGAGATTAATGCACAAAAGTAAATAAAGCAAGTAAACACTTGCCTGGAGGATGAAATCCGACGACCTCGAGTCGAATCCGGCGGAGTTTGGCCGGAGTTTCCATTTCTCCCCTCTTTTCTCCTTCCTCTCTCTCTTCTCCCTCTTTTCTTTCCCTTTCTCTCTCTTTATAAAGAAAGAAAAAGGGTTTAAACCCTTAAAGGCCAAAAACGACTCGTTTACCCAATTACGAGTTACTTTTACCTCTAAAATTACCCGAAACTTAATTTCGACAATCGGACACTCTTTTCCGACTATCTCGGACATTCCGAGACTCATGGCGCAGTCGAAATTCCCATCCGAGGTACTTGACCGCAAATCACTATTCTAACCCATAAAAGTAATTGCGGGTTTTTCCAATTTAAAATCTGACCCTTTCATCAATTTTCTCCACGACGACATATAATTAAATTACAGTGACCTATATAGTCCCAAAAGTAATTATAATACCCATCGAAAATCATTCAATCCTCAAAAATCCCAAAATCACTATTTCGAGAAATTCTCCAAATTCCAAATTATACTTAATTATGGAATTTAATCGTCTCCAAAAGGGCGGGTTATTACACATTTTTAAAAAAACATGTTAAATGAGTCCATTTTGCTTCAGAAGACCTGAGAGTTTCAATCTATGAAAACTGCAAACTACGAATTTTTGTCTTCTCATTTGGGGGTTTTTAACTTTGTTTTTCAATTCACAATTCATCCCAATAGATTTATTGAATTGTTTTGGAACCCAAGATATAATTTTGATGAAGTTTCTCTTGTAAAGACGAAATCTCTACTGCTGACTTTGTAGCTCTTAAGGGAGGTGCTGGTTGACTACGACTGCGGTCATTTGGGAAGGCTTGAGGGTGTTTCTTGTTGAAGATAGAGTTGAGGTTCTTGTGGGTTTTTTGTGGTTAATCCATTGATGATTCTAGATTGTGACCTATGTGAGTGTTCTACGGAATATTCAATGAAAATTTATGTACATATTGTTACATTTATTGAAATAAAGGCTTTGCCCTTGCGGGGATTTTTTTTTCTAAAATCTATGTGTCAACAATTTACGTTTGTTTGCGATGGCATGATCATACACCTAGATGCGTGTTTAGGGTTTAATTAAAATTGGATTTAATTGGTTTGATTTGGATCAAAATTGATAATTAATTAAATAAGCTTTTAATTGAAAATTTGTGAATCCGTCAAGCAATCGATATCACACTACATTCTCAAATTGGTATCAGAGTTTTTTAAGCGATCTTGCCATTCACAATTTGGTATCCGAGCAGATTGCTCCAAATTATCGACTGATCCTGATTTTTTGTTTTTCCATCTGAGACCTTTTGACTACTCATATTGTCAAATTGGTATCAGAGCAGGTTTCTCTAATTTACTGAGTGATCCCTGTTTTTTGCAAAAAAAATTTATAATGATTTTTTTTAAATCTAATTTTTAAATGTTTCGCAATGTTTCCAAACGAAAATTATACAATCGGTTGCCTGTTTTTTACGGGACTAATTATGCATATTGAAAACCCCGTATGAAATTTGGTTTAAAAAGTAATTGATGAGCGTGTCTGGATTGTTTGTGAAATAGACTGGACGCCTCCCACCGTCACTGTTGCAAATGTCACTAATCCCAAACATGTGTGAGACTGAATTGAAGGAGATTTTAAATGGAGTAATTTTAATTCTCGTGGCCTAAGCATTATTTCTGGAATCGTTACCCCTGACGAGTTTCGTCGTATTATGGCATGCATCACGTCTAAAGAGGCATGGTATATCCTATAATTGACACATAAGGGTACAAACGCAATCAAGGTGTCTAAGTTGCAAAATTTAACCACCCAATTTGAGATAATCATGATGTTTGAGTCTCATTGTTTTGATGAGTTTTATGCTAGGTTGTCGGACATAGTCAACGAATGTTTTAATTTGGGTGAGAAAATTGATGAGACAAGAGTTGTCAAAAACATTTTGAGATCACTTTTATCCCGCTTTACTCCTATGGTCACTGTTTTAAATTATTAGGGATATTGGATACACTTAGGTCAGAAGAACTCGAAGGAGATCTTAAAACTTATGAGATTGACATGTTTTCTAAGAACGTTAAGCCTAAAGATAGAGGGATTACACTTAAGGCACAATCTAGGCAGGGTGAGAAAGTGTCTAGAAAGAGAGAGAAAAAGAAGAAGAAAGAGAAGGTTTGTGAGTTCGATTCTGAGGGAAAGTTTCATTTTGATGATGTGGTCATGCTTGCTAAAATTTTTAAAAAGTTTCTCAAATTTTCCAAAGAAAACTCTTCCAACAAAAAGATTTTTGAGAAAAATGAAAAGAAAGAAGAGGCCAAAGAGAGTGGTGAGAAAGAGAATGAGAAAGGGAAAGAGGAAGATGAAGAGGAGAGATGATTTTAATGTGAAGGAAATGGGCATAAGGTGTTTGAATGTCCCACTAGGCTAAAGAGAAAGGGCAAGAAAATTTCCATGCTAACCACTCTTAGTGATAGTGAGAAAGAGGTGAAATGTTTCGGGGATGAATCTTCACATGGGATATGTGTCGCCTTTTTAGCTAGTTGTGATAATTAAATACCAGGTGATTAGGCCTTTATTAAATTAAAATAGGATTTACAAAATGGCCCATTCTTAACATCACTGTCGAAACCAATTTAATTACTAATCACTTATTAGTAAATTAAGCCGGTGCCAAATTTTTTATCTTTCATTAAATAGATGATGAATAAAATGTGGAAAACTAAATTACATCATCACATAATATTAGAACCCAAACCATCTCAAATAAATAAAGTCTTGCCGAATAAACCATTAGGTAAAAATCCTTAACCAGGATAATAAATCAATACAAGTCTAAAACTAGAATACATAATGGATAAAGTATAGAATGGGGCCCACATGCAAAACTAAAATACTATAATAAAATCCTTCACTATAATGAAAATGATAGATGTGTCTAATCAAAACTCTGCAAGCCTCCACAGCATTGAAGTTATACATCCTTGTAATCATCAAGTTTAGCATCCCTCTGGCTGGACACCTAAAAGGTTTTGAAATGATTTTATAGCAATGGTTAGAACCCAAAACATTTAGAAAATATTTAGCAAGTATTTATCATAATTTAAATTTAGTTATTGCTTATACATGTTAGGTTCACGTACATTCACTTGAATTTCCTCACCTATCAATTATTGTGAATGCCTAACATTTCTAGTTATCCCACCTAGGTATTCTACCCAAGCTAACTAGAATTAAGCATTTCTGAATACGAATACGTATCAATTCCCATACCGCCGATATTGTACTTCACCCGTTAGTTAACGTTTCTCATACGTTATAATAGTTGAAATTATCATTTCACTTATATTCTCATTATTCAATTAATTAAGTTTCACTAATAAATTCAATCTTTAGATACTCACTATTTAAATATCTACTATCACACATAAGTAGAATATTCACGTTGGTATATATATATATATATATTATTTATTTATCTCGCTAATATATATATATCATTACGACGTCTTTCAAAAGGACCACCGTGAAACAAGGGCATACTCTGCTATCAGTCCAAGTACCTCTCTTGTAATAAACAGGGACAAATGGTTCGGTACATCTCCTCGAACCCAAAATCAAACAACATACACTGGAGGCGAACATAGTTCTAAGCCTTTGGGCTACGCACATACCTAACGTACCCAAACGACATGTCGGACACACTAATACACGACACATAGTGAGCCGCCCTAAGTTCTATGTTCTGGTATAGAAATCCAGACCTCCCTGGAATCGGCAAGGTGGGATCGTCCAAGGCGCAGGAACCTCCGTGATAGAAGTCAACGTAGGTATGTTAACACATATCATCAATCATACAATAGGTACACACACAACCTACATACACTCAGTAGGTATTCACACAACCTAATTATCATCATTTTTACGTAGTATGTATATCACTCGAATATTCACCGTATATTTAATTCACGATTATTCTCACTATCGCATTTAATGGAGTATTATTCTATACTCTAAGGGCCCTAGTTACCTCCTCGTTCATTTCAGTAGCTAAATCTTCCTTACTTTATTGGTCCGTATCATAAGCTCACTCATGCTTTCCCGTAATTACATTCTCATTCTTGCGAATTAATTACATTATCATTTAATCCATTTAATTGTCGTCTTAATTCTCTCAGTAAGACTTAATTCCCATAACCCTATCATAGCCTATTTCAATATAAGAGACCCCTCATTACATTCTAACAATGTCCTAAAAGTCTTCCCGATAACAATTTAGGAGTTCTTGGCTAAAAAGGAATTTTTATACTTTTCTAGGCACCAGACCGGTTTGCCCCTCTGCACTTCATCTTTTTCCTCTCGCAGATGCGTTTTTCACCATTTACACCCACGTAAGACACATATCTCTTCACCAAATTTGAAACCAATTGTCCGAAAACATTTATACATGCATTAGGATGATTTCTAATGTAAATAAAACACCAAAGCTTACAATTTTCATTCAAGAAGGAATCCTCAAAACCCCAGGCTTAATGTTCTTCCACCATTATACATCAAAAACCCAAATTTAATTCGTGGATAATAACACAAAATCTCTAATTTATTATCCTCTACTGATATCAAATCATTCTACATGCAATTCCAACCCAAACATGTGTTAAATAATTATTTTCATCCAAGAATTATTACTTTAATCAAAATATGAAGAAACCCTAGTCACATGGGTATTATAACTCCAAATAACTTGTATATAAACACTTTCCTTTGATTAGTAGGGTATGATTTTAGGGTTTATTGATGGATTTGATTGTCTTCTCTATCAATCCTCACTCCTATGTTGTTTGTGGTGCAAGATTTGGATTAAGAACTCCAAGAATCTCCTCAAAAGCTCCTAGGACTCTCTCATTTTGTTCTCTAATGGACTCCCGTCATATTTTGAGATTTTGAAATTTCCATATGTCATTTACTATTCACTTAGTAAATTAAATTCATAATATTAATCAGTATCTCACTCTCTATTAATATTTAATAAGCACATTATTAGTCAATTCAATTAAATTATTACTCTCGCGTAATTTAAAATAAAACTAATTAATTACTGAATTAATTAAATTCAAATATGCAGAAATACGGGATATTACATACTCCTCCCCTTATAGGTAATTTCATCCCCAAAATTTTGTCATACCTGCGGTAAACAACTCTGGATACTGATCTCGCATGTCATCCTCCTGATTTCAAGTAGACTTATCAACACTGTGGTGCCCCCCTGAACTCTGACTAGTGGCACCATCTTAGACCGCAGTTTACGCTCACTACGATCCATAATAGCTATGGGTCTCTCTTTATATGAGATGTCTAGATGAAAATAAATCTCCTCGATTGGAACGTGCTAGAAAGATCTTTCGTTCCTCTTGTATTTCTTCAGCGACGCTATATGGAACACATAATGTATCCGTTGAAGATGCTCTGGTAATCCCAATCGATATGCCACTGACTCCACTCTCTTAATAATCGAATAGGCCCCACATATCTCGGTAATAACTTCCCTTTTCTTATCTAAACTCATGATACTAAATATGGGAAACATGGGAACCAACACCTGGTCCCTAACCTCTAATTTCGCGTGCCTCCAATCGGCATCAGCATAGCTCTTCGGCCTATCCTAAGCAATCTAAATATGTACCCAAATTAGCTCAATCTTGGTAGTCATATCCTGTATCATCTCTAGTCCTAATAACTTATTATCCCCCTTTTCTAACCAGTAAGCGGGCGAACGACAAGGTCTCCCATACGATGACTCAAATGGTGACATGTCGATAAAGAATTGGTAAGAGTTATTATATGTAAACTCTACCAATGGAAGGTATTTCTCCCATCCTCCTCTGAAATCTAGAATGCATATCCTCAACATGTCCTATAGCATCTGGTTAACCCGCTCAGTTTGCCTGTCTGTCTGTGGATGATAAGTGGTACTCAATCGCAAGTCTATACCTATGGGCTCCTAGAAGCTCTACCAGAAGTGAGACATAAAGATCTTATCTCTATCAGACACAATATTAATCAGCACCCCATGCAGCTTAACTATCTCGGCAATGAACAACTATTGCGAATACTGGCACGAAGTGGGCCACCTTAATCAATTGATCCACTATCACTCAAATAGAATTGTGACCCCTCTGTGATGTCGACAGCCCTGTAATAAAATACTTCAAGATACTCTCCTACTTCTATACGCGAATATCTAATGACTATAACATCCTTGAAGGTCTCTAATGGTCAACTTTCACAAGCTGACATGTAACATATTTCGAGAAAAACTCTGTTATGTCTCTCTTCATTCCTTCCCACTAGTACTGTCTCCTCATAACTTACTACATCTTATCCCCATCGGGATATATAGCCAACCTTAAACCATGAGACTCAGTCATCACATCATGCCTCAAATACTCATCCTGAGGCATAACTAATCTCCCATTAAAACGTAAACCTCCCTCTAAGATAATTGAGTAAGATTTCTCACCCACAGCTAATAACTGTGGCACTTTGTCCTAACAGAAATAATCCTCTGCATGCGCTTTCACTACCCTCATCACAATCTTGGGTGTGATAGATAACACTATCATACACGCTCTAGCGACCTTATACCCATGTCTAAGATCACTCTACTTCGCCTTCCAGACCTTCGCTAACTCCCCAGTGTGTCTTCGGCTCAACGCATTTGCTACCACATTAGCCTTACTAGGATGATACTGTATATCAAACTGGTAATCCTTCATGAATTTTAGCCACCGCCTCTGCCTCATATTTAGATCCTTCTGTGTGAAGAGATACTGGAGTGACTTATGATTTGTGAATAATGTAAACTGCTCTCCCAATAGATAATGCCTCCATATCTTCAGAGCACATACCACTGCTGCTAACTCAAGGTCGTGGGTGGGGTATTTATTCTTAAGAGGCTTAAGCTTTAGAGATGTATAAGCTATGTCCCTCTCCTCCTACTACAATACAACCCTAAGTACTTATAGAGATGCATCAGTAACGACCCGATACTCCATCCCACTCTTAGTCAATGCAAGCACTGGTGATAACGCTAACTTGTCCTTTCGCTCATTGAAGGCCAATTAACAGTCGTCACTCGATACAAACGGCACCCCCTTGCGAGTCAGGTTCGTCAGTGGACCCACAATATTTGAAAACACCTTAATGAAGTGATGATAATACCCGGCCAAACCCAAGAAGCCGCGAATCTCCATCAGTGTCGTGGGCTTTCCCCACTCCCTCACCACTGATACCTTACTCGGATCAACTGTAATACCCATGTCAGATATAATGTGGCCAAGAAACTACACCTCCCGTAGCCAAAATCCACACTTCCCGAATTTAGCATATAATCGGTGGTCCCGAAGTGTCTGCAAGACCTTCGGTAGATGCTCAATGTTCTCATCTTCAGTACGAGAGTAAACATATTTGTCGTTTATAAACAAGATCATGAACTGGTCCAAGAACTCCCAAAATACTCTGTTTATGAGATCCATGAATATTGTTGGTGCATTGGTGATTAGGCATAAATTTTCTGAATTTAACACTTTAATTTAGGGATTTTTATCATCGTGAACAATGCAAACTATGTTGATTTATCTCATTTCCTTGATAATGACTCCTTCTAACAAGTACATCTAGTTCCGTGTATTTCTTATGAATTTTACAGGCATTTAAAGTATCGAAAAAGAAAGAAATTGGAAGAACTTTGAAAGAAATCAAAGGAGAAAATTCAAAAGGACAAAAGCATAATGTTTATCACGAATCTGGATGAGAATAAAAAATATAAGTTGAATAGCTCGAGTCCACAAGCACATAGGAAGAAACGACGTCAAAATTCGAGTTTAGCAGAATAAGTTACGAGGTTTTAAAAATGAGAGAAATCAAGAAAAAGTTCTAAACGAAAAATTAGGGCGATCTTGACCTTTTAAAATAAAAGGATCCAGACCAGTTTGGCAGAAAAAATTATGAATGAAAAATAGGGGTGGTCCGAACCTTTTTAAAATGAAGGATCCGGACCGCCTCTACGCAGAAGCCTGACTCAAATAAAGGGGCGATCCGAACCGCCTAACCCCGCTGGTCCGGAACGCTTTGAATTTTCTAAGAATTTTAATTTCTAAGAATTTTACTATTGGCTCAATCTCTTGCAAATTTCGAAGATTATTTATTCAAAGTTGTCACACAATATAAGGGGGTTCGAAAATTAGGTTTCCCAGCCGTAGGAGAAGGGTTTTGTACCAAAAAACCTAGTTTTGTAAAAGAGTAAAGATTTAAGTTTATTTCTGGAATTTTGTTAATACAAGTAATATTTTTCCTTTACTCCTTCAGTTTTACTTTGATTAATTATTTGTTGTGATGCATCACCTTCTTCTTCGTACCCATTCTTCATATAACTTGATGTTTTACTTTTTAAAATTGCATTTTTATTTAGTTTAATTATGTACGACTAGGTTTTTAAGGGTCGAGGTGCATGAACCCAACCCGATGTAATTCATCATAATGGAAAATAAATTTTTGAATTAAAATCTTAAAAGAATCATGTTGCGCAACTATTGCAACCGTTGTATGACTTTTGATCTTGTTTGCCCTAGGTAACCGGGATGATTAAGAGTAAGACGTGCGTGTTAGTTAATGTGACACCGCTTTAATCTTGCCTTTGATTTTGTATGATGCGAGCTTTGTTCCTTCATATACATAATGCTTAGGATTAATAAAGATCGAATTCATTTAAAGTTTTAATTTTGAAATCTAGTGTCCCACTAGGTGAATTACTAGGGTGTGGGGGATTGTAACCTGACCTATTGTTTCAATTTGTAATCAATTCATCCATATAATTGTCATTTGTTATTCGGTTAGATAAACTAGTTGCATTTCAATAGCTTTTAATTTAGTTGTAGTTAATTTAAATTTGTATTGAGTTCGTAGAGATCCTCCCATTCAAAGCATCTTTTCGTTTCTTTTTAGAGCCAAGTTAGGATTTTCTATCTCTCCAACGTCGTCACGTCTCCATATCCTATTTCCCTGAGGATCGATACCCCGTTTTACCAGGATTATTACTTCCGCGACCGGTTTGCACTTGAACCGTAATTAACATGCACTTTAGACACAAATTGAGTAGCGTTAATTTTTCAGCACCGTTGCGGGGGAATTAGGTAGACTGTAGGTTAAATTGAATTAATCCATAATCTTGACCAAAAATTCATTAAAAAAAAATTACTTTATCTCTCAAAAGCACGTTAATGCAAAATCAACACCAAAATCCTCAAGCCACTCCTGCACGCATTCACGAAAACCCAATAGTCGAGTACAACCCAGACAACCCACATACCCTTCACATTCCTCAATTTTGGGTTCCACCTCCTACACCTCCAAATTCACTGTCCAATTACACTTAGAGTGATCCATATGGTTACATTTCAGGTTACACTCCTAGTGCACCGAGTGAGGATACTGAATTGTTAAGTGAGAGAGACATGTCACAGCACGAAAGTGTAAGCAAGGGTGAGGGAGAGGCACCTTATCTACCCTTGAGGCCATTCTTGTACTCCGAGCGATCAGTCACTCTGTGCCGCATTTTTCTCCCCTATAATGCAGGGCAATTCCATTTCAGGAATGAAATTATCCAAATCCTTCCCACATATGATGGAATGGAATCGAAAAATCCCTATTTCCACATTCAGGAGTTTGAAGAGGCGTGTGCGATGTTCAGCGATCAAGTATGCACGAAATATGTGACTCGTCTCAAGCTTTTCCCATTTTCTCTCAAGGATAAAGCAAAGACCTGGCTATGGTCTTTACCTCCCAATTCTATTACATCATAGAAAGAGTTACAATCTAAGTTTCTCAAGAAGTTCTTCCCTCCACATCGGACGAACTCTATTAAGGCTCAAATTCAAACCTTCCGATAATTAGAAAATGAGTCGTTCGATCGATGTTTTGAGTGTTTCAATGAGTTAGTTACTTCATGTATTCATCATAGACTTGATAAACAACAAATCATTTCATTCTTACATAATGGGCTGCACATCAACTCTTTTTTCTTTGAACTAAAAACTTTATTAAAATGGGGTGAAGGATAGCCCTTCATAAATGGCTTACAAAGCAAGATATAGAAAAATCTGAAATGAATTCTAACAAGTATCTAGATTTAGAGCCTTTATAGGGACGAGATTTAAAGGAAATTCTAATATCTTCATGAACAAGATCAATAATTTTTGACTCCTTAATGAGTTCTCCTTCATATTCCTTTTTGTTTTGCGCACACCAAATTCTCCAACAAATGTAACAAGGGACCATAATAGAGAGAAGAGATTTAATATTTTTCCCTCTTGAATTTAACCACCAAGACAGAATAAGTCTTTTAAGAGAGGAAAAATTAAATCTATAACCCATCATGCTAGAGAAATGGTTCCATACTTGTTGTGCATTAGAACTTTATCCAAATAAGTGATCAAAATCTTCTTCTACAGGAGTAGCACATCATCTATATTTTGAGGCTAAGAAGATATGAAGAGTTTCGAATTTCGAATCTAAAGGAAGAAGAGCCTGTTGGAGAAGACGCCACATAAAGAATGAAACTTTGGGAAGAATTCTTGGATTCCAAATGGCTGAGAAGGAGAAAAAAGTACAACCCCTGTGACGAATAATATCCCATGCTGATTTTAAGGTGAACTTGACATTCGAGTTTCACATCCACATAGCTGGATTGTTGTCTTCTACATTATCATGGTAATTTTCCCAACACTTTTGCATTTTCCTCCAGTTGAACTTAAAAAGTAGGGTAAGCCATAAAATTCAGAATCAGCAAGGGACCTATATCTTTATTGCATATACCTTGCCCAGGTACCTTTAGCTTTGTATAAGGAAGACCAAAGTTTACAAGAATAGGCCTTTATGATGTCCCCTTTATCGAATTAGATGCTAATGATGTTGAGCTACACTTGAGGTATGTCATTAACACAACTCAAGCATTGGATACATCTATTCCTAGCGCTCAGAATAGAACTCGCTAAGTGGCCACCACTCCATCGACATCCGGTTCATTCAACGCCAAGAAAGATACCATGACGAACCATAAACTCGATCAAATTGAGAAAGATATGAGAGAGTTACTAGCTATGCGCCTAAGAGAACCAACTGGACCCATCCACTTCCCCGTTGAGAAGGTATGTGCTATTTGTGAAGTGGGACATTCAACAGAGGAATGTCCAACGATTCCC
This sequence comes from Sambucus nigra, assembly GCA_949130495.1. Lineage (NCBI taxonomy): Eukaryota > Viridiplantae > Streptophyta > Magnoliopsida > Dipsacales > Adoxaceae > Sambucus > Sambucus nigra. Next base: position 12,277,073 of record OX422212.1, on the reverse strand, counting down.
GCTTACAAAGTTATGCTTAATGAGCAGGTTAGTGGTGTAGGATAATTCAAGGGTAATTTTGGTGCCGTGCATGAAAATTCTTATAACCCTTCATGGAAAAATCACCCCAGGGTTTAGCTATGGGTAATCGCAAGCTGCATTGAATCCTAATTCAGATGTTGCCCCTCTTCCACCTCCTCACTTTCAACAAGCACCACCTATGCAAAGACATGGGCCAACACCACTTCCTCCAGCTCCATATATCACTCCACCATGGAGAACTCCTGAGGACACGATGCACCAATTCATAAACTCCCAAAGTGCAAACAATGCAAGATATGAACGCATGTTCATTGACATAAATGCGAACATTTCAAAGTTGTAATCATCGTTGAGTGTTCAAGAGAAGGGTAAGTTTCCTGCTCTGGGCCAAAGACCTCTCCAAGGTCAAACTAGTGTTATCTCTACTTCCACGGAACATCGAGAGCAATGTCAAACCGTAACCACTCTATGTAGTGGGAGGGTTGTTGATTTATCACCTCCCCCACATGACGCACCAACATACAAGTAGATTTCGCCCGACACGAAAGAGGTCGAAGATGTCCCTATGAAAGAGAGTGAAAAGGACGACACTAGTGAGCCCGAGATAGTAGTAAAACCACCCACCGCAGTGCCATTTCCTTAACGATTGGCGCCTTCCCTAAAAGGAAACCCCCATGATGATGTTCTAGAAGTCCTTAAGTAAGTGAAGTTAAACTTATATTTCCTCGATGCCATCAAGTAAATTCTTGCTTATGCAAAAGTTATCAAAGAGTTATTAACAGTGAAGAGGAGGCTTAAGGTAAAGAAGAAAGTATCTCTAGCACAAAATGTGAGCTCCATTTTACTCAATGATCTCCCACTAAAGTTCAAGGATTCGGGTGCACCCATCATTTCTTGCATCATAGGAGAAAATCAAATCGAAAAAGCCTTATTCGATTTAAGGGCGAGTGTCAATATTCTCCCCTACTCCATCTATAGGCAACTTGATTTGGGTGACCTCAATCCCACAAAGATCACTCTCCAATTAGCGGATCGAACCGTGAAATACCAAGAGGTATTGTAGAGGACGTGATATTCTAAGTCGACACTTTCTACTTCCCGGTAGATTTTGTCCTTTCGGATATGGAGCCCTTCTTCACCTCGAGCAATCATGTTCCCATTATCCTTGGTCGCCCATTCTTAGCTACGGCTAACGCATTGATTAACACTCAAAATGCGCAGATGAAACTCACTTTCAGGAACATGACTTTAGAGACCAACGTTTTCAACATAGCCTAACATGTGGGGGAAGAAGATGATCTTCACACAGCGAGCCTTATTGATGAGATCACAAAGGAGCACATAAAGTAAAACTATAGTGGAGATGCACTAGAAGTTTGCCTTGCATCGAGCAATGAGAGTGCATGAGCGTACACCAACTTTGAGAAGGAGATAGATGAGTGGAGAGAGATAATTGATGAGAGAGCGTCGGATGAGGACATGAGAGATGTAAGATGGGTTTTTAGATTTGAGGAACTACCACGGAGGGAGGCATGCATGGTTCCCTCCGGTGAAAAATTTCTTATCCTCGAATTAAAGAAACTACCCTCTAATGTCAAATATGCTTATTTCGGAGAGAACGAGACATTTCCTATTGTTGTCTCATCTAGCCTAGATGAAGAGAAAGAGGGTAAATTGTTGAAAATTTTGAGGAAGCACCAAAGTGATTTTGGTGGGTGCATAGCTGATTTGAAGGGTATAAGTCGTTTGATTTGTACCCATAAAATCCACCTCGAGGAGGATGTGAATCCCACGAGGGAAATGCAAAGAAGATTGAACCCTACCATGAAAGAGGTAGTGAGGACAGAAATTATTAAGCTGTTGGATGCCGAGATTTTCTACCCAATATTAGATAGCAAGTGGGTGAGTCGCATACAAGTTGTCCCGAAGAAGTCGGGCATGACTATGATTACAAATTCCAAGGGTGAGCTAGTCCCCCAACGTACCACCATCGGGTGGCACGTGGGCATTGATTACTGAAAACTCAATGGGCAACTAGGAAAGACCATTTCTGCTTTCCATTCATTAATACGATGCCAGATAGAGTAGCAGGACACCCTTATTATTGCTTCTTAGATGATTATTCCGGATATAACCAAATAGAGGTACATGTTCTTGACCAAGAGAAGATGACTTTCACAAGTCCTTTTGGTATGTTTTTCTACAAGCGTATGCCATTCGGATTATGCAATGCGCCTGTGACCTTTCAAAGTTGCAAGTTAAGTCTCTTTAGCAACATGATGAAGAGACGAGTGGAAGTATTCGTGGATGACTTTAACATTTTTGGCACCTCTTTCAATCTTTATTTAGCAAATTTTGAGAAAGTACTTTCTCGGTGTGTGGAAAAGAACTTAGTGTTGAATTAGGAAAAATGCCATTTTATGGTCACTGAGGGAATAGTTCTTGGCCACATTGTCTCGTACAAAAGAATTGAAGTTTATAGAGCTAAGATAGATGTCATAGCTGAGATACCCCCACCTAAATCACTAAAATCCGTGTGTTCTTTCTTAGGCTATGCGGGGTTTTATAGAAGGTTTATTAAGGACTTTAGCGCCATCCCTAGACCCTTGAGTAACCTTCTCATGAAGGACACCCCATTTGAGTGGAATGAATCTTGCTAATGCGCTTTTGAAAAATTAATAAGCATGCTTGTTTTTGCCCCCATCGTAAAAGCCCCGGATTGGTCCTTGTCATTCGAGCTTATGTGTGATGCAAGTGATTTTGTGATAGGGGATGTTTTGGGTCAAAGGAAATACAAGAAGGCTCATGTCATATACTACGCTAGTCGGACTTTAACCAGACCACAACCTAATTACTCCACCACGGAAAAAGAATTGCTAGCGGTAGTTTTTTCTCTAGACAAATTTCGTTCCTTCCTCATCGCTTCACCCATTACTTGTTTCACCGACCACATGGCATTAAAATACCTCCTTGCAAAGAAAAATGCAAAGCCGCACCTCATAAGGTGAATCCTACTCCTACAAGAGTTTAATATCTCCATTAAAGATAAAAAAGAATTAGAAAATACCGTTGCCGATCACTTATCCCAGCTTTCTCTGACGTACCTAGCGATCCTATACCAATAGATGAATATTTCTCGGATGAACAACTCTTTGCCCCCTCGTCTCTCCCCTGGTTTACAGATATAGTCAATTATCTTGTCACGGAAGTTGTCCCTCCTGATTGGACACCGCAAGAGAAGAAGAGGTTCATTACCTGGTCACGTATGTTTTTCTATACTGATCCATTCCTCTTTAAGTATTGTGCGGACCAAATCATCCAACGGTGTGTATCGGATGATGAAATACCCAAAGTCATCCAATTCTATCATTCAAAAGCATGTGGAGTCCATTTCTCGAAGAAAAATATGGCTGCTAAAATTCTCCAAAGCGATCTATACTGGCCCATAATATGTTCTAAGATGTGAACAATAGTTGCACATCATGCGATAGGTGTCAACAGATGTGGGGCATTACCCGACGAGACATGATGCCATTATCTCCCATACTCATTATTGAGATTTTTGACTGTTGGGGTATTGACTTTCATGGGTCATTTTACCCCGTCTTTTGGATACCTATACATCCTTGTTGCGGTAGACTAAGTTTCTAAATGGGTGAAAGCTATAGCTACCAAAATAGATAATAATAAAGTGGTGATATGATTCTCGCAGGAACTCATACTTTCCCATTTTCGCAACAGTCTATTTGAGAAGCTTATGAAAAAGTATGGCGTCGTTCACAAGGTTGGAACGACCTATCACCCACACATGAATGGGCAGACCGAGTTAGCGAATTGGGAAATTAAGAACATCCTCGAGAAGATAGTCGATCCTAACCGAAAAGATTAGTCCCTTCGGTTGAATGATTCGCTATGGACCTATCGTACCTCATACAAGAATCCACTTGGAATGTTCTCATTTCGTTTTGTATATGGAAGGACTTGCCATCTTCCCATAGAGTTAGAACACAAAGCGTATTGGGCCATTAATAGGTTGAACTATGACATGGGCAAAGTTGGTGAAGCTCCCAAGCTTCAGTTAAATGAGTTAGAGGAGATACGCAATGACACGTATGAAAATGCCAAAATATCTAAGGAAAGGATGAAACACGCACATGATAAGATTATCCAACACAAAGAGTTTCTTTTCGAGCAAAAGGTACCTCTCTACAACTCTTGGCTTCATCTATTTTTGGGTAATTTGCGGTCTCGATGGACTGGCCCATTCGTTGTAAAGAACGTATTCCCCCACGGAGTAGTGGAATTGGAAGATCCAAAGGGGGGGGGGGGGGGGAAGTACGTTCAAAGTTAATGGACAATGCCTAAAGCCATATTTAAAGTCGGTCTTAGAGGAAGTCAACACCATATGGTTTTTGAACCCCGATTATGGGGTTGAGTGAGATGCAGATGAGAGGTCGTCGCACCCCCGACGCGTATGGGGTGATTCTTGTGTATAGTATAAGTGTGTCGATTAGGATAGGTAGAGTAGGTTTAGTCAATAGGTCACACTAGGAAGGTTTGGAAGCACAATGCATTGCGAGAATTTCTAGGGTTTTGAAAATAGGATTGAGTGAAATCGTGTTCATGTTGTGTTGATATCACAACGGGAGAACCTTAAGAGTATGAGAGTGGAGTAAAAATCCAACATAGGGAAATTTGTTTCAATTTAGGCACTGGTCCGGACCGCTCCAGGGAAATCGGTCCGGATCACCTTTAAAGAAAATTATGTTGTGATTTAGGCTCCTGTCCGGACCGCCCCTGGGCCCCGATTCGGATCGCCTTCAAGAAAAAAGATTCTGCAAATTAAGGGTTGATTCGGATCGCCTCTAGGCACCCGGTCCAGATCGCCCTCTAGTTTTCTTTGACAACCCCTAGGTCCATCCCTTCTTCTCCCCAATTCCCTCATTTCCCTCCATTTAGTTTCCCCATCCATAAAACCCTCAATTCATTTCCCTTTTCCCTCCATCCACCTTCCCACCAATTTTAATGCTTCCCCTACCCAATTCCCACCTATAAATACATACCTTTCCTCCTCATCTTTTCCCCACCATCTCTTCTAAACTCTCCTCCTCCCTATACTCTAATTTTCTCATGCTCACACACCATTTCTCCCATGGAAGACCAAGCCCGCCCCCGAAAGTATAACTCCGTCGAGTTTATCAATAATAATCCCACACATCGCTCCGATCAAGAGAAACGGTGGTGCGAATAGTTTTTCGGACCATCTCGCAAGCTCCAAATTGAATGAGCGGTGCTTTGGCAAGAGTTGCCAAATTTCATCACCAACCTTTTTTCCCCAAAGGGTTGGTGCCTCTATCTAAACGAGCCTCACAACGCCGTTTGGGTAGAAGCAGTCCGCGAGTTTTATGGCACTCTTGTCCACACCACTGAATTTATTGCTGAGGCACGTGTGGAGCTCCAGCGCATTCCCTTTTTCGTCGAGACCATTTTCAAGAAGCATGCGAAAAAGGATGTCCCAAATCCCCAACTTCACCTACCCCAACGCTCTTTCCCCCTCAACAAAGTTGTTTGCATTCAACGTATAGCGCCTGGTGAAGCTTGGGGTCCAAGAGTTTTTAGGGTCGACCGAATGAGCGAAAAGGAGCATCTCACCTTTCAAAACGTGTGCGCCAACATATTATAAAATTCCAATGATTTCGGCATGCAACCCTGTCAAGCTACTCTCGTGTATCACCTCTTTGATCGCTCCTCCCCCATAAATCTGGCATACATAATTTATCGAGATGTTTTCTCTGTTGCGTTATGCGAATAGGCGCTATATGGCGCTTGAAACCAAAGTTGAAGGCTTCATTACTCAATATACCAGGGATCAGGAGGCCTGCTAGCATGCTTATCGATGTGATACTAGCATAATGCATCGCCTTCAATCTCAAATGTATCAATTGTCATTTGGTACCCCCTCCCCCCCTCGGAGCTATTTCTTTGATCCCTACGACCCGAGTGCGCCCGATAGTTCCCGCCCGCCGCCCTAGTGAAGCATTTGTATGGTGATTGTGTTGGTTGTTTGTGTTTAGGCTTGGTTGATTTTAATGTTTGTGTTTCCTTGCTCCAGTGTAACAATGTCTTGTTTCTATATAAAATTTAGCATTTTCCCAATTTATTTGTTTTATTTATCGCACTTCTTATTTTGCCTTGTTTAGCTTTTAGTCCTTTTGATTAGGGACAATGCAAAAGTTTAAGTTAGGGGGTGTAACGAGTGCGTATTTCTAAAACTTCACAAATTTCCAAAATGCCCATAAAAATCCCAAAAAAATGAAAAAAGACAAAAAAAAATTCTTCAAAATAAATAAAAATTGGAATTTAAATTTTTCAAAAATATCACTAAAATTTCTTTTAAAGTATAAAATTATAAAAATCAAGAGCACAAAGCCAAAATTGACCAAAGATGGAAATTGAAAGAAAATTGACAACTTAACGAATAAGTGTAGAGAATAACAACCCCGGTGAGATTTTGAGCCTATAATTTTTGTGAGTTTATAAATCAATCCGAGTTACTTGTTAAATCAAAGTTCAATTCATCATTTTAATAAGTCGCTGTGATCTCCAATTCATTGTTATGATCTGTAACGGGAAGAGTGTGTGATGTCACCTCGATAAGCGCACTAACATATCTCTAAAATAAAACTCATCTCAAAACGCATATGGTAAATTGATTAGTGATTCAAATAAATGAAGTTAGGGCATCATTTGTTATCCAAAAATATTAGCCATAAAAAAATATGAAAAATCATCCCTTTTGGAACCAAATTGAGCCGAGTAAACGTTTCCTTTTTCATTTGATTAACCCGAAACACCAAATTAGCCCGGAATTGTGAAAATGAAAAATTCAAAATTTAGTACAAAGAGTTGCGATAAAAAGGGCAAGAAAAATATAAAAGTTCTCAACAAAAATAGCAAGAAAAAGAAAAATAAGAAAAGAAAACGAAGAGAAAATGAGCAACCACCCAAAAAAGCAATAATGGATATCATAAGTAAATTTCCAATTCTGAAGTGCCCACCATCTCCTTTAAAGTGCTAACCGAGTCCAAATTGTGAATTTGGTTACCGTGTGGAGAGTTAAGTCACAAAAGGATAATAAAAGAGATTAAATGTATGAGTACGAGGCGATGTTTCCATTTCCTAATGACCGTATCCCGATGATGAAATCTTTTCACCTAAAATAATTCGTCTTTCATAATTGTGTGCATGAACTTATATTACATTATATTTGTTCGTATAAATCACGTATACCGAGAGAATAGACACATTCCGAGGGATTCGTTTGTGAGAGTATTCCATGAGCATTTGAATTAAAACGAATTTTTGGAAAAGTAACATAATGATCGATCGGTGGAAATTAGCGGTTAAATTTCTGGCTTCACACACACACACACTATGATTTGAGACTCTTGAATATGAATTTGTGGTGACTAATTTCTGGAAGGTTGAAATTGTAGAATTTTTAAGTATTTTGAGTTTTCTTTGAGTCAATAACGAATTTTATGGGTATATTCACTGCAAACCCTCACGAGACACAACTCGTCCTACTAGGGTAACCTAGAGGTTTAAAAGCCTATTGCATACGCTAAATGCAATCATTTGCCTATGAAAGTGGCATTCTATACAAATAAAAGGATTTTTGAGAGGTGAGCTTTAGTTGGATTCTTTTACATTGCTCGGGAGGTGCAAAGTTGTAAGTTAGGGGGATTTGATTAGGCATAAATGCTTCCGAATTTATCCCCTTAATTTAGGGATTTTTATCATCTCGAATAATGTAAACTATGTTGATTTATCTCATTTCCTTGCTCATGACACTTTCTAACAAGTACATCTAGTTTTGTGTATTTCTCATGAATTTTGTAGGCATTAGAAGTATCGAGACAGAAAGAAATTGGAAGAACATTGAAAGAAACAAAAGGAAAAAAGTCAAAAGGGAAAAAGTGTAATTTATTATCAGGAATCTAGATGAGAATCCAAAACGAAAGTTGAATACCTTGAGTCCACAAGTAAGTAGGAAGAAACGACGTCAAAATTTGAGTTCCGGAGAAGAATTTACGAGGTTTTAAAGATGAGAGAAATCAAGAAAAATTTTTGGAGGAAAAATTAGGGCAATACGAACCTTTTAAAATAAAAGGATCCGGACCGGTTTGGTAGAAAAAGTTATAAATGAAAAATAGGGGTGATCCAGACAGCCTCTATGCAGAAGCCTGACTCAAATAAAGGGGCGATTCGGACTGCTAAGCCCCGCCGGTCGAGACCGCTTTAGATTTTCTTAGAATTTTAATTTCTAAGAATTTTATGATTTGCTCAATCTCTTGTAAACTTCGAAGACTATTTATTCAAAGTTGTTACACAATATTAGGGGTTCGAAAATTAGGTTTCCTATAAGTAGGAGAAGGGTTTTGTAACCAAAAACCCTAGTTTTGTAAAAGAGTGAAGATTTAAGTTTATTTCTCGGATTTCATTAATACAAGTAATATTTTTCCTTTACTCCTTCAGTTTTTCTTTGATTGATTATTTGATGTGATGCATCACCTTTTTCTTCGTACCCATTCTTCATATAGCATGATGTTTTGATTTTCAAAAATTGCGTTTTTATTTAGTTTAATTATGTCCAGCTAGGTTTTTAAAGGTCAGGGTGAATGAACCCAACCCGATGTAATTCATCATAATGGGAAATACATTTTTGAATTAAAATCTTAAAGGAATCGTGTCGCGCAACTATCACAACCGTCGTAGGACTTTTGATCTCGTTTCCTATAGAGAACCGGGATGCTTAAGAGTGCGACGTGCGTGTTAGTTAATGTGACACCACTTTATTCTTGCCTTTGATTTTGTATGATGCGGGCTTCGTTCCTTCATATATGTAATCCTTAGGATTAATAAAGACCGTATTCATTTAAAGTTTTAATTTTGAAATCTAGGATCTTACTAGGTGAATTACTAGGGTGTGGGGGATTGTAACCTGGCATATTGTTTCCATTTGTAGTGAATTCATCCATATAATTGTCATATGTTATTCGGTTAGATAAACTAGTTGCATTTCAATAGCTTTTAATTTAGTTGTAGTTAATTTAAATCTTCATTTAATTCGTAGAGATCCTCCCATTCAAATCATATTTTCGTTTCTTTTTAGAGTCAAGTTAGGATTTTCTATCTCTCCAACGTTGTCACATCTCCACGTCTTATTTCCCTCAGGATCGATACCCCGTCTTACCGAGTTTATTACTTTCGTGATCGGTTTGCACTTGAACCGTAATTAGCATGCACTTTAGATAAAAATTGAGTCGAGTTAATTGGTGAGTTCAAACGGCATCACCCTGAACTTGTATGACCTATACTACGACATGAAATCGGTTTTGGGAACATCCTCCTCCCGAATACATAGCTAGTGATATCCCGATCTCAAATCAATCTTTGAGAAGTTGGTAGCCCCTCTCAACTGATCAAACAGGTCATTGATCCTCAGTAATGGTTACTTATTTCATATCATAACCTTGTTTAGCTCCTTATAATCCACACACAAGCGGAGCAAAACATCCCCCTTCTTCACAAACAATATAGGGGGCACCCCAAGGCGATGTACTCTGTCGAATTAAACCCTAGCGCAAGTGCTGATGGATCTGCTCTCTCAACTCCCACATCTCTGTAAGGGCCATGTGATATGGTGCTCGGGAAATTAATCTCATACTCGGTGCTAAGTCAATCATAAACTTGATCTCTCGATTAGGTAGTAACCCTGATATCTCCTGGAATACATCCTCAAAATCTCTCATGACCGGAATCGAGTCTAACGGAACCACTACTTCCTTTGATGTCTCCTCCTTAATATAGTATAAGTATGTGCGTGACCCTCCCTCGGGAAGAGGCATCGCTAAAAGAACATCTCCTGCCCCGAAATGGAAAACACAATGATTCTCTCATAGTAGTCTACCATCGCCCTATATCCTGCCAAACAATCCATACCCATAATTACATCGTACCCCTCAATATCCAACACTAGAAGTTCTATCACTAAGATCAATCTCCCTATCACGATATCGACCCCCTACAAATCAAGTGTATCAATGAACCACTACCCATCGCTGACTCTATACACATAAGGAGACTATCGGCGGTCTCTAATAAACTGGAAGCTCTAATAAATATGGTCTTAATAAATGAATGAGATGCCCCAGTATAAAAAATAATCCTACCCTCAAACCAATGAATAGGAAACCTACCCTCTACTGCTGGCGGCGCCTGAGGTCCAGGTTGAGAACACACTATACAGTCTACTTACTTGAGTCTGTGCCATATAGGAGTTCCAACTAGTTTGGATATCGAGACAAAATAGGATTAAATTTTTATCAGTTACTCTCTCAAAAATGAATTCAAGCTTCATCAAAAGATCCCAGTCTAAGAACTCCAATGCCTCAGATGCTCTACAAAAAGGGAAGTATTAAACACATAAACCACATTAAGACACACACTCTGTATAAATATGTTATTATGTGTGCACAAATTCATATGGTGATTTAGCCTCGTCAAACATTTTTTAATTTCATTTAAATATTTTTTTAATCATTTTAAATTACTTTTCTTTTAAGTAAAATATGGGTTTTAAAATGTTTGAGGCTAAAATAAAAATTATTTTTTATGGTGAAAGCTTTAGGGTTGCATTTGGAATATATCTAAAGTTTTAAAAATCTCATGGTTGGTTCTCTCTTACCGAACGCATGTTGTGTTTTTAAGCACATCAATTTGTGCTTCCTGGGATGCTTTCATGGCGATTGATCCCTGTGTTATCAATGAACCAAACTGTTTAAATATCAATCCTCGTCATCTCACAAGCAGTCAACCATCATCAGTTTTTCACCACTATTTTTACCCCCTTAGCTTAGGAATCTGTTCGTCAAAATAGATCTACACCATTGATTCGTAACAAACTTTTGATCCTTCGTGCTGAGTATATAAGAGTTTTAGGGTTCGATCATTAGTTTGGTTGGTGAGATCATCTCCAAGAGAGAGATAAGAACAATCGATTTTTTGTGGGAAAAATCGTCTCTAACAGTGAGACACGTGAGACATAGAGAGAGAAGAGGAAAAACCCATTTGTCTCCAACATCTACATACACGTTTTTTTCTCTTCTCATATATCACCAAACCCAAACCCAAAATAATTTATATTTCCTTTTAAACCCAGATATATCAAAATGAAGATTGAATTGGTGGGTTTTATTATAGAAGGGTTTCTGTGTTCTTTCATTGTTGAAGACCTCTTCAATAATTTGTCCCTCTAGGAACCATATTTTTCAAATAGAATAATTTATTAGGTACTTTATATCTGTTTTGATTGGATCTTGTTGTTGATATTTTCCATGATTCAATTTTGTGATCACAAATACATTTTTAGAAATAAGACTTTTGATTGTTTGTATATTCAGATTTGTGAAAAATGATTTCTCTTGTTTCAAAACCTAATTTTACAATTAGTGAAATAAGTTTGAATACAAATAAATTTATGAAAAAATCTTTATTTAAAAAGAATTTATTCCAGATATAAAATTTATTGAAGTCTGTTATTCAAAACAAATATGAAATTACTTGCATATCATATAGATTTATTTTTAATTTGTAGGAATTTTTTGTATATTTAATTGAGAGATGTGAGATGAATTTCTTCATTTAGATCACTTTAAAAACACTTTCACTCTCACACGAACACTTAGATATTGTGGTTCTGTGTGAGACATATTGTTTGTTGAGCTGCTATAATCAAGTGGACAAGAAAAAAGCAAGGAAGCTGCTGGAGGAAGATCATGTCAAGTCAGAAGCCTTTGAGAGTGGAATAACTCGTGTAGGTAATTTTTTTGAACTTAGATTTAGGAACTTGTATTGCATGCTTAGTGATGTAGCTTGTGCCTTGTGATTTTAGTTGATTTTTATTTTTCTCCGTAGAGGGGGGCGTGGATGTTTCCCTTATTTTAGGATTTTACCATGTTAAAAATCGCGTGTCAAATTTTCTTGAATGTTCTTAATTGGTTTTGTGAACAACATCTCATTTAAGACTTAATTATAGCTTTTAGTTTTAGAAACCTAAGGTAATCAAACTAACAAATCTAGAGGACATATTCAGAAACATTTAGCACATCTTGTATTGTATTTTGAAAAGAGTTTTTTTTCAAAGAGTTTGTTATCGGAGTTTACTTAATCTATAATATTTTTTTATTAACTTAGTAAGACGTTTTTCAAGTGGTATTAGAGAGGGTTTATCAAAAGTTATTTTGATCCCAAAACTCCAAAAATTGTTTTCAAAATCTATTTTAGAATATGGATAAAAGATTTAAGAAGTTAGTTAACCTTTCCCGACCACCTCTCTTTGATGGAAATAACTTCTCTTACTGGAAAGTACGAATGGTTGCTTTTATTCAAGGAACTCTTAGTGACAATGTTTGGGATATGATTCAAAATGGTTATGAATGTCCATCTAAGTATTTTTATCTGATACTGATCACACAAGGGTTAAGAAACTTCTTAGCGAATTTACTACGGCGGAGAGAAAGAAGTCTCTTGATAATAATAAGGGCAAAAATTTTATCTTTATGTCAATTAATGAGCATGAGTTTAAAAGAATATCTATTTGCTCGACCCCTAAAGAGGTAGTCACCGCACATGAGGATGATTAACGTGTTAAGGCGGGAAAAACACAAATGTTTTTCCAATAATATAATACACTGATTATGGATGACAATGAATCCTTTGACGATTTCTACATTAGGTTAACTAATATTTTCACAAAGTTACATGCAAATGGTATGACCTATAGTAGTAAAGAAATTGATCAAAAGATTCTTACGTCATTACCTGCCAAATTTGACAATTAGAGATATGCCATAAAAGAAGTGAATGACCTAAACCTGACTCCTGAATTGCTAAGTAGCAAATTAATAACTGTTGAGATGGAGTTAGAGTTTTAAAAAAAATGACTGCCCAAAACAAGGGACTCACTAGATCTAATGTTGTGTTTTCATCACAATTGACTTCACCGAGAGTTAGTCCCTTAGACTTTGACCTTGACCTAAATCATGACTGTGATTTGGATGATCTTAAAAACCAGATTGCCTTAATGAGCAAAAAATTTAAGAAAATAATCAAATTCAGGAACTCGGTGGTAGCCAAACACAGCAAACCAGGTTATCAAGGCCCTAAAAGTTCCAAACCTTATGAAAGATATAACAACAAATGAAATAATGACAATAATTGACCAAAGATAGACATGAAATATGTCAAATGTATAGATGTGGAAAAAAGGGAAATCTTACTAATAAATGCCTAGACATACTTAACAATAATACTAGGGCTAATATGTGTAAGACAAGGGACGACTCTAGTGATTCTGATGTAGATGAAACTGAGTCAACCCATAATTATGAGTCTTGTATGTCATTCTTTGCTAAGATCATATACCATGATGATGATGAATTTTTTACTACTCGTGAATCTATTTTACCTATTGTTGCATCTGTTAATGAGAATTTTATGATTGTTGGTGATGAAAACAACACAGATAGTGATAGTTTAAGGGTGTGCCAAATTGAAAACATTGTCGATCAACCTAATATGTGTGTGAGTTCCACATATGAAATAAGCGCTATAAGAGACACTACACACACTACACTTAGTGAGTCCAACGATGATCTTCTAGATCTTCATGAGCTATACACGAAAATGCTTAAGAAACCTGACTGTATTAATAAAATGGTTAAGCTACTAAATGAGCGTATTGATTTACTTAACCAGATTATTAAGAAGAACGTTGAAGATTTTACAGCACAATGTGTTGCCCGTGAGATTGAAACTAAAGAATTTTCCATAAAAATAAGAGATCTTTCTGAGAAAAATAATATTTTGGAACAAAAATACGAGTCTACTTTAGTTGAACTTGAAGAATCTAAGCAAAAAGTTTCAAACATGTTTTAAAAATTCTTACATTTTGAAACTCAAGCTAAATCCTACGAATAAATTATTATAGGAAGAAAGTTTGATTCTGAAGACAAATTTGGTTTTGGATTTGGAGAAAAAGTTTATACTAGCAAAAATGTTTCTCCTCAAAATTTCATTTTTGTAAAACAAGGATAGAATCTTCAGAACACTCAGAAAGAAAATTATTTTAAAGATATCTCTAAAGCAAAACTAAGTGACTATACCCAACAGCCCAAATCTAATGGTCCCGCTAAGTACGTCTGTCCTCCTATTAGAAAATAATATCAGAAACCTAAAACCAATGACACTTGGACGACCATTCCTATTATGGATAAACCAAATTTTAAAGACTTTAGTAATAAAGTCAAGTCCTCCAATCATCAGTATTGTTCATACTTGGTGTCTATGGTCACTCTGTTGCCGAATGTTTACAAAAGAGATTGTATACACCTACTAATTCAAATTTTAACTATTCTAGAAAGATTAGGAATACTTATATTCTCCCAAGACAGACCACTCACAAATCTAACCATAAAAAGAAGGGAGAACCTAAAACTAAGAAGAAATTATTTAGAAAGACCCAACAAAACTTTTCTAAATCAAAGGCCAATAAAAATATCAAAACAAGGCCTATTTGGATTAGAAAAGATGACTTGTTACCCCAGCTCAAGTGCAATACTATCATATCTTCTTTTAAGTCACAACGCACTTCATCTGGATTGTTGATGTAAAAAATTAGATTTGACCTAATTCTTTTAATCACATATAATAATAATAATAATAATAATAATAATAATAATAATAATAATAATAATAATAATAATAATAATAATAATAATAATAATAATAATAATAATAATAATAATAATAATAATAATAATAATAATAAAGAAATAATAGACAATGGATTTTTAAAGTGGTTAAGCCTTGTAAGAATGACCTACGTCCACTATTTTTGTATTGATGACTGTTTGCCCAGAATTCTCGATAATAGGTTTACCAAGAAATTCCGATTCCCCTGCTAATGAGGAGGTTACAATGTATTTATAGCCTTGAGGCTGTACAAATGAAAGGACAATGCACTGTTATCTAGTAGACATGTACATGTGTATGATATTAATCAGTATTTAATGCGCAGTTGTCTCTATTGATTCTCTTGATTTGGTTGTGCTGCATGCTAAGTAGCTCGGACCGCCTAAGCTGCTCGGACTGCCTAAGTAGCTCGACACGCATAGAGTTGATCGGGGACGAGCAAGAGCTGCTCGGACCGCCTAAGTAGCTCGACACGCTCGAGCTGCTCGGGGCCCTCGAGTTCTTCGTGGCTTCATAGTTGCTTGGTGGATTTGAGTTGCTTGTCTGGAGTATTCGTATTTGCCATGTAAGTTGACACGTGTCTTTAGATGATTGGTCCATGTCAGCAGACTAAATTTGGTGTCAACAGAAGCGCCCAATGTTTCGTAGTTTGATGTTAAAGAAAAGTATGGAACATTCTGTTGCTTAGATTTTCGGTTTGTATAGTTTTTAGGAAAACATTCAGTGTATATAACTCTTTTTTTAAATACACAGTATCAGACCTCATAAATATTTTGAATTTCCATAACCGCTTCATTTTTTGCACCCCTTTTCTTCTTTTTAGCCGCCGAATACGCAAACGCCCGTCTTTGTAATCATTGTTTTTTCTATTCCCGAGGTAAAGTATTTAAACGCTGCAGAAATCCTATCGTCTTCCACTTTTCAAACCTGTGTCTTCAAACTTTTCATTTCCTCTCTATCTTGTGCGTTCGTTTCCTCCATTATTCGTTGTCAACTGACTCAGTCTTCTCCTGTAAGCTCTTCTTCCTTTTCTTTTACTTATTCTGTTCATCATGGTTTACCCTGTTGAATCTCTTGAAAATTTCGTTCTGAATTTTCAATTCCTTCATGGGTCATATTAGAAGAACTTTCTGAACCTTCTGACTATTTTTCTTTGGCTGAGGGACATTGGTTCTCAAATCTCTTTGTGGCCGAATGTGGCTTTTTTTTTCCTCCAAATCCCCTATGCTTGGAGTTCTGTAAATATTTTGACGTTGTACCTAGAAAAATAGCTCCCAATACCTGGAGAATAGTTAATGGAGTACATAGGTTAAACCAAATTCATAAAACCCGTTTAGGAATTCCAGAATTTATGTTTTGCTATAGATGGGTTGTCAGCGATAGTACTTTTTATTTAAAAACTAGGTTTTTAAATAGGGCTTTAGTTGTTAATCTCCCAAATGCCAACAGGGATTACTTCGAGCATGGGGTTGTTTTGAAAAATTAGCAACATGCTCCATTAAATGGAGATGATGTATATCAGGGTCCCAGGTGTCCCACTTATGGCAATGGAATGGGTTGTTTTTATTTTTTGAAATATGGTTTTCTTGGTGTTTGACAAAATGTATCACTGACATTTAATTTTTACTATTTGCAGTTGATAGCAAAAGAAAATCTCCAAAGGAGACAAAGGTTAATTTGAAGCATTTGAAACTTATCTGGAGTTTGCACCAAACTGTGGTCGAGGAGCACATTAGATCGCCCTCTTATTTGTTGCAGTACAAGAGTTACACTTCATCCTTTACTGCTCGTCCAGTGGTGGTTAATCTTGACCAAATATTGGTTGCTGAGTCTAGTGTGGAGGGTTCTTCCTCTGAATCAAATATTCCTATTGGTGACATAATGAAGAGAAGAAAAGTTCCTTCCTTTTTCGACAATTCTGATTCTCCTGTTGTGGAGACAAAGAGAAGTAAAAAAGATGTCCCAGGAGAGGGGATAAGGACTGTAGACGTACCCCCTTCTGATGCTACCAAGAAGTTTAGCGAGAAGCCCCCTGTGGCTCCGAGCAAGATCGTCGAAAAGCCCCCTGTGGCTCCGACTAAGGCTGTCATTGTTTCTCCTCCAAGCGAGGTCATTGTTATATCACCAACCAAGACAACATCTTTGGTTGAGAATGTTCCTACTCCTACGAGGAGGTTAAGGAAAAGTTCTTCTGAGAGACTAGCAGAACCTATCTCTCAGTCTTTAAATGTTGAAAGTGTAGTTCCTACTTTTGTTCCTCCGAGCTCGGCTATGAGCTCGATGAAGTCTTGGATTATCCCAGAGGTCCAAGGTATTGAGGATACTCTTACTCATAACAGGGTTACTACCTTGGATGCTCAACATATTGCCTCAGTAAGTATTACTAGTCTAAGTTTTCACTTTTCAATGTTATGTCCCTGTACTGACTCAAAGTTATTTTCTTTTTTCAGTTGGTAACATGTTTCAACACCATTCTGAAGAAGGATGAAGCTATCAAGACTTTAGTCTCCTCAGGAGGTGTAGAAGAGGCTTTTACTGGATTAACCCAATCTTTAAAAGACTCTCATCATAAGTATGAGGAGAATAAACTTACTTCGGAGAAGCAGGTTAAGTCTGTCGAGCAAGAGAAAGATCGAGCTGTGGAGGCCTCCAAGGATTTGGATAAGAAATTGGGGGAGTTTGAGAAGAATAATAAAGAGCTTGAGGAAAAACTCAAGAACGCTGCAGAGCTTGAGAATAAACTCAAAGCTGCTGAAGAGGAGGTTGGTAGACTCCGTGATGTTGATCGCCAGAAGTAGGAGGTGGAGGAGAAGATGAAAGCTGCCTAGAAACTTCTTACTGAGAGGGCTTCCTCGGAGAAGGTTAAAAGGAAGAAAGATATCAAAAAATCCTTCAGCGTAGGTTGGGACAAGGGTTGGAATAAGTGTTTGGCTGCTATGTCCTCACAAATGGAATATGCCAGCCTTAAATACTTTAGGGATGGATGGGTGGCAGCCCTACAAGAGCTGAAAGTTACTGAAGATTTCGACTTATTTCAGCAACACACTCATGGCCCTCCTCCTTCTTCTAGAGAAGAAGAAGAGAGCGAAGCTGCCTCGGAAGAATCTTCTATGATAATTGGAGATCATACCCTTTCTTTTCCAGCTAGTCAATCGTGCTCCGATCAACCCCAACCGACCACTAATCCTGTCAAGCAGCTACTCTTGCCTTCTGAGCAACCATCCTCTTTGTCCAAGCCCCTCGAGGAATTTTTAGGAAACAAAGAAAAGGTGTAGAGTAGTTTGGGTGTTTGTTTTATTATTTCTGAGTGTAGTCCCGGACTTTGTACTTTCCCTTGTGATGAAATAAAACATCAAACTTTTGGTTGTTCATCTTGACTTTTTCTTCTACTTGCTCTATCTGCATTCTTATTGATTCTTTCTATCTCTTCTCTTTACTAGTTTATGGCTAGGATGGAGCTCTTGTCAGTTCATGATACTGACCTGATGAAAAAATGCAATGACTACTTCAAGGCTAGCCATACAGACCTAAACGAGGCTCAGCTCCTTGACATCCTTGGTCCAAATACTTCAGAATGAGCAGTCGAAGCTTACCAATATCTGAAGTGCTTGATCGACCGAGCTATTGCCAATAATATGGCATATTATGAGATGACTGAGGATCTCCAAGGAACTATAGAGGAGCTCCAACAGCAGTACAAAGAATCCTCCACACTTTTGTACCAATGGTACGAGAAGAAATATCAACAACTCAGTGATGAAAAAGGATATGATAAGTTCATCTCTGCCCACAAGAAGAAGGAGAGCATTTTGAAGCTTGAGGCTAAGGAGCATAGGCATATCGCCAAGTTGCTGGAGCAAGAGAACATTGCTTTGCAAGAGGAAGTAAAATAACTCAAGTCTGTTGCTTCTTCCTCGAGAGCCTTAGTTCCTATCAACGATGAAGGTTTCTCTTTCTTGGAGGTCGAAAATGCCAATTTAAGAGACGAGTTGGAAACTTTAAAAAGAGCTGGACCTTCCTCCTCTGCTCGCGGACGAGCAAGATTTTCTCAAAGACGAGCAAGGGAAGCTCGGATTACTGTTGAAGAAGCTAGAATACAGTCTGCTTTGGAGAATCAGGCAGTTCAATTGATGGCGAAGAATCAAGCCTTAGCAGAGATGTCTAAGAAGATTCTGAACCTTAGCGAGAAAATTTCTACACAAAGCTCTGCCTTAGAAAATAAAGAACTTCGGGTGAAGAATCTCCACGAGAAGCTGGAGAGGTTAACCTACCAATTCCACAAACAGCCCGGAGAGTTTTGGATGGCTGGATATAATGAAGCCCTTTATCATCTCGATGATCGGATCCAGCAGTCAAATAACTAGGGTTACAAATAAGGATGGTTGAATGCACTAGGGGTGTTAAAATTGGAGCAGGGCCACTATCTATGGGATTATTATGACCCTGGATTGCTCGAGTTGCCCGTGCCACCTTTTAAACTTGATATGAGCTGGATTCCTTCTCGGGCCATTCCTCGGTGATTAATCTCCAAGTATCTCGGCGACTACAGCCTTCATTCTAACTTCGAGATATCTCTCCCGGAGCACTTGCTTGATCGGCCATCTGTGATGAATGTCTGGATGCTTCGAGATGTAAATTTTATAAATTCTCCTTATGCCTTAGATGATCCCCCTGCTGGAGTAGAACCTGTTTCAAAGGCAGAGGGAAAGAAACCAATAGAATAGGATTTTTATGTAATGACTTTTACTTTCCACAGCATATGTAATGCTTCTCGATTTGAATGAAAAGTTTATTTTTCGCTATTTTATTATCTTCTAAGTATTTTGCAGAATGCCTTTGCTTGTTGGTTGGTAAATATATATTTGTTTATGACATACTCTTCTCATTTGTTTTTTAATTGTAGTGATTTATTATTCTTTGATTCTAAGCAATGAAACAACTTACATCCCATGATCTTGCTTACTTTAAACAGCCGGGGTTGATTGAAATTGGCTTACCGACCAACTGGAGTTGGTGTATTTTTATTCCTGACCAACCGGAGTTGGTGGATTTTTATTCTCGACCAACCGGAGTTGGTGAGTTTTTAATCCCGACCAACCGGAGTTGGTGGGTTTGTATTCCCGACCAACCGGAGTTGGTGGGTTTTTATTCCTGACCAACCGGAGTTGGTGGGTTTTTATTCTCGACCAACCGGAGTTGGTGAGTTTTTATTCCCGATGAACCGGAGTTGGTGGATTTTTTTCTGAACTTAATGCGTGATTATTCTGAACTTGATGTGTAGTGTGTAGTACTAATACTTCAAAAAATTTCAACCAAAGAGAGAATTGGGTAAAACAACCAAAACTTTATTCATACTGAAGAAAACTGCATTACATAGGTATTTTAACTACTGATAATATTTGCACATATGCTCCGCGTTCCATGCATTCTTAAAATTTTCTCCTTCTAAGGTTTCAATCCTATAGTCCCTGGTCGAACAACTTCTGCTACTCCGTAGGGTCCATACCAGTTAGCTTCCAATTTGTTGTGCTTTTGAATTACTTTCTTCAGCACATAGTCCCCTTCTTTCAAATCACGGTTCTTTACTCTCTTGTTGTATAATAGAGTTGTTCATTGTTGGTATGCAGCATTCATGATTGCTGCTTCTTCTCTAACTTCTTCGAGCATATCCAAATCTAATCGCCTCATCAAGCCATTGATAGGAGAATTGAAATTCAGCACTCTGTGTGTGGGTAGGCCCAACTCAGCAGGTATAACTGCTTCACTTCCAAATTCCATCATGTATGGAGATTCTCCTGTTACTGCTCGCGGCGTAGTACGATAAGCCCACAACACAGAATGTAGCTCGTTAATCCAATTTTCCTTTGCATTGTTCAGTCATTTTTTCAAACAATTGAGTAGTGTTCTGTTCATCACCTCAGTTTGTCCATTGCTCTGGGATGGCCTGGTGCAGAATGGGTTTTCAATATGTTTGACTGATGACAATATGCAGCAAACTCCTCGTTGTCAAATTGGGTTCCATGATCTGTAATGAATGCATGGGGAAGACCATATCTACAAATGATATTCTTCCAAATAAAATGTTACACCTTGTCATAAGTCGTATCAATAAGAGGCTCGGCTTCCACCCATTTAGTAAAGTAATCCACCGCGACCACGAGATATTTAAATTTTCCCCTGGTCGTTGGGAGTGGACCGACCAATTCTATTCCCCACAAGGAAAATGGCCAAGGGGAAGTAATGGGTGTTAACAATGCCTGGGGAGTTCTTCGGATAGAAGAGAAGCGTTGACATTTGTCACATTTCTTGGCATAGGCTATACAGTCAGCCCTCATCGTCGGCCAATAATATCCCTGCGTCATTATTCTTTGCAAAAGCATCCGACCTGCTACATGGGCTCCACAGGACCCTTCATAAACCTCTTCAATCAAACCTTTTACCTCGGAGGGATGCACACATCTTTGCAAACCTGCTATAATTCCTCGTCTATATAAAATTCCATTAGTTAATACATAACGAGCAGCTTTGAACTTCAGTTTCTTGGCTGCAAGTTTATCAGTTGGCAAAGTCCCCTCCTCAATATAGGCCCTGATGGTATCCATCCAAGATGGTCCTAAATCAAGGTCAATGAAGTTCATCATCAGATCTTTATCAATGCTCTGATTAGCCAAGATTTCTATTGGGATTGTTCTTCGTAGCTCGATGCGTGTGGCTTAGGCTAACCGAGTTAAGGCATCTGCTCTTGCATTCTCTAATTTTGGTATTCTAATCAACTGTACTGCACTAAAGCCTGATATAATCTCCATTGCTTTCGCATGATATTGGATCATTAATTCTCCTTTTGCTGCATACACTCCCAACATTTGGTTTACAATCAACTGTGAGTCACTGAATGCATTGACTTTCTCTGCTTTCATAGTTTTGGTTAGATTGAGACCCACGATCATAGCTTCATATTCAGCTTCATTATTAGAAGCCTTAAATTGAAAACGCAAAGCATACTCCACATCGATCTCATCGGGGCTATTCAAAATAACTCCTGCCCCGTTGCCTATAGTGCAAGAAAAGCCATCTACATACAAATTCCATCTAGGAACTTCCTCATCAAATTTTTGATCGAACAGAGTTCCTCGGTGGAATATTTGTTGCTTCTTTATATCCTCCTCTAGCACTTCTTGCTGGTCGTTGACCATCTTCTTTTGCTCGTCTACCGATTTAAGTTGGTCGGGGTTTAAATTTGATGATCCTGTAACATCCACAGGCTGATCGGTATTCAATTTCTACTCTTCGGAAGTATCAGGATAAGTGAACTCTGCGATAAAATCTGCCACTGCTTTCCCTTTGAGTGACGACCTAGGTTCATAAATTATATCGTATTCACCCAATTCTACAGCCCAATACATCAACCTTCCTGATATCTATGGTTTGTGCAGAGCTTGCCTTAATGACATGTCTGTATACACAACTATAGTATGAGCTTGGAAGTATGGCATCATCCTTCTACTTGCTTCGATCAACACCACTGCTAATTTTTCCAGCCTTCGATATCTGATCTTTGCTCCTCGAAAGGCCTCGCTAGTGTAATAGATCAGTTTTTGCACTCCATCTTCCACTCTTATTAACGCCGAGCTTACTGCATTTTTTGAAACTGCCAGGTACAAGTATAGTTTTTCTCCCATCACTGGTCTGGACAACAACGGAGGTGCTCCCAGGTATTTCTTCAATTCTTGAAAAGCCTTCTCGCATTCATCATTCCACTCGAAAGTCTTTCGGAGTGTTTTGAAGAATGGTAGGCATCTGTCAGTTGCTCGTGATATAAACCTATTAAGTGCTGCAACTCTCCCTGTGAGGCTTTGTACTTCCTTCTTCGTCATTGGAGATCGTAGCTCTAATAGAGCCTTGATCTTTTCAGGATTCGCCTTAATTCCTCGTTGATTAATAATGTATCCGAGAAACATGCCTTCTCGTACTCCAAATATGCATTTGGTGGGATTCAGCTTCATCTGATATTTTTCTAATTGATTAAAGGTCTGGCCCAAGTCAACTAGATGATCATCAGCTTTCTTGCTCTTCGTCAGCATGTCATCAACATAAACTTCCATATTACAACTGATTTGCTCTGCAAACACTTTGTTCATCAACCGCTGATAGGTAGCACCTGCATTTTTAAGTCCAAAAGGCATAACATTATAACAATAAGTTCCCCTTGGGGTAATAAAAGAGGTACTCTCCCTGTCCTCAGGCTTCATCTTAATCTGATTGTAATCAGAATAAGCATCCATAAAACTCAACAATTCGTGGCCCGAGGTAGCATCCACCCGTTGATCAATTCGGGGCAAAGGAAAATGATCCTTTGGGCATGCCTTATTAAGATCGGTAAAGTCTACACACATTCTCCACTTGTTATTTTTCTTTTTTACCATTACCACATTCGTTAGCCAGCCAGGATATTTGACATCCTCAATGAAAGAGGCTTTTTGTAGCTTCTCTACTTCTTCCTGTATATCTTGATTTTTCTCAGGGCTGAAAACTCTTTTTCATTTCTTTACTGGATTGATTTCCTTATTCACATTGAGCTCGTGACACAAGAAATTTAGATCTATTCCTGGCATGTCTTCATGACTCCATGCAAAAATCTTCTTTTTTCGCCTTAGGAATGCTATCAATTTTTTTTTATTGATTCATCCAAGGATGCACCAATTTGAGTTGTTCGCTCTGGATGCTCTTCGTCTAGAATGACATCCTCAGTAGCTTCCATAACCTGTCCTTTTACGAGTTGGGACTCGTCTCTAGGGTCTAATGTTTCAATCTCCGCATCATCTATTTGGTAGGTAGTAGTCTTCTTTCTAGATTCTTCATGTTCCTCCTACTCGGCAGATGAATAGTAGCATTCCCGAGCTACTTTCTGGTCGCTTTTCACAACGCCTACCCCAAAATTGGTTGGGAATTTTAAACATTGATGCACAGTAGATGGTACTGCTTCGAACTTTTTTAGTCCTACTCTTCCCATGATGATGTTGTAAGCTGATTGGACATTTTTATCCATTACGAAGAAGCAGACTCTTTCTGTTCGACAAGCAGGCCATGTACCAATAATCATATCCAATTTGATCGTCCCAAGTGGAAAAACCTTTTTGCCATTGAAACCAAGGAGGGGCCTATGATATGGCTCCAACTGGGATAACTTCAAATTCAAACTATCAAAGCATGGGTAGAACATGATATCTGCCGAGCTACCATTGTCCACCAATACTCGTGAAATCACCACTTCCTTCATTTTCATCTTGATCACCAACGGGTCATCATGAGGATATATTACACCTGCCAAGTCGCTCTTAGAGAAACCAATGACCAGCTTGTCCTTATTCACCTTCCTCGGGCGATCATCTTCAGCCAAATTTATTTACTGAATATACGAGCAAGCTTGAGCCTCATTGAGGTAGGCTTTTCTCTCGACAGTCATATCACCGCCTCCTGCATTTCCTCATGTAATGACATTACATTCAAATGATCCAAAATGGATAGAAAATACCTCACGTTCTGGCTGTTTTGGTCTTTTGGGGAGATCGGGGTCGTCTTGGTCATCATCCGGGTCTTCTTTATGACTTCTCTTCTTATCTTCTTTTTCTCGAGGAGGAGATCTAGACCTCTGCCTTGCTCGGTCGTTGCTCTTTCCACCATTCCGACGATCAACATACTTGGCCAGTTTTCCTCGCCTGATGAGCTCTTCAATCTCATTTTGGAGAGCTATGCAGTTTTTGGTCGTGTGACCATGGTCTTTATGGAACTCGCAATATTTGGTCTTATTTCTCTTGTCAGGATCTGTCTTCATTTTCTCTGTCCAGTTTAGCTCCTCGCTGTTCTTAATTTCCTCCAGAACGTGGTTTATATCTACTTTCAAAGGAGTATAATTTCGAAATTTCTTCAACAGTTCCCATGTTGTCTTTGCTTTTGACTGCTTGTTGCCACCATTATTCTTCTACTCCTTCTTCTCAACCTTATCGACCTCAACCTTGGTCTCTTTGGTATCCATATTCTTCTTCGCAGCCATAGCTTCCTCGGTGTTCATAATCTTTGCTGCTTTTGCCATTAGTTCTGCCATGGTTCTAGGCGGATCTTTGGCTAGAGTGTAGTACAATTTATCTGGCAACAGTCCACTCATCAAAGCAGTAATTATTGTCTTCTCCTCGTAATCAATAACTGCGAGCTTCTCATTATTGAAACGAGTAATATAATCCCTGGTGCTCTCACCTGCTTTTTGTCTAACACTTAACAAGTGAGCTACTCGTTTAACTGGTTTTGCTCCAAAATAGAAGTTTCCAATAAAGAGCTCGGCTAGTTGAAAGAAAGTTGCAATCTTCCTCCGAGGAAGATTGTTGTACCATATTTGAAAAGTTTTAGTAAGAGTTCCTGAAAATGCCCTGCATCGCATCTCGTCTGGAACAGCATAGATATCAGCGGCTGCCTGGTATTATTCTATATGGAGAACAGGATCAGTTTTTTCGTCATATTTTGGTGTTAATACCGGGGCTTTGAATTTTGACGGTGTGGGGAAGTCCACAATTTCTTGTATGAATGGTGTTCCTCGGACAAAAGACCTTTGTAAAGGATTCTTGGCCTTAGCCATTTCCCCTAGTTTATCCTCCAACCTTTGAATAGAGCCTTTTCATGCATCATTTCCTTCTTCGATCCTATTGGTTCGAGCAACAGACCATGTTGAATTTGCCTCTTGGGATCTTTCACGACGAGCAGCTGGTCGTGACTGGGCAGAGCCTTCCTTTAAATCAGATGGTTGTTGAGAGTTCCTCGACACAATCCTAGGGGGACTTCTATTCCTCCTAGGACCCAAACGATCAAAGGGAGAGACTCTACTCAATCTTTCAAGAGAACTGGTCCTTTCTGGAGAGAGAGTGATGTCTTGTTGGGTGTCTGTAGCTCGTACTGACGAAGTTCGACCAGGTTGATAAGAAAGATCATTAGATCTCTCAGTGCTATATGACTCAGTACGTCTGGATTGAGATTCCTCTGGGAATAACGTTCTCCTGGTACGAGAAGAAGGTAAACGGGTGTTTCTTTGAACTCTTCGTTGTCCTAAATGGGTAGGTACCCCACCCTGGACAGTTTGTATGAGTCGTCTCATTGTTTCTTGCATGGCCGTCTGGCCTTGGGACAGATTAGCCATTATACCAGCCAGATTTTGAACATTTAGGGGAGTAGATGGATTTAGGGGGTTTCCAGCGTTTCAATTACTGGATTCAGGATTATCAGCCATTGATAATGAATTATTTAGGTGAAAAAACGCTAATTATAGTCATTTCCCACAGACGACGCCAATCTGTTGACGTAAAAAATTAGATTTGACCTAATTCTCTTAATCACAGATAATAATAATAATAATAATAATAATAATAATAATAATAATAATAATAATAATAATAATAATAATAATAATAATAATAATAATAATAATAATAATAATAATAATAATAATAATAATAATAATAATAATAATAATAATAATAATAATAATAATAAAGAAATAATAGACAATGGAGTTTTAAAGTGGTTCAGCCTTGTAAGAATGGCCTACGTTCACTATTTTTGTATTGATGACTGTTTGCCCAGAATTCTCGATAATAGGTTTACCAAGAAATTCCGAGTCCCCTTCTAATGAGGAGGTTACAATGTATTTATAGCCTTGAGGATGTACAAATGAAAGGACAATGCGCTGTTATCTAGTAGACATGTACATCTGTATGATATTAATGAGTATTTAATGCGCAGTTGTATCTATTGATTCTCTTGATTTGGGTATGTTGCACGCTAAGTAGCTCGGACTGCCTAAGCGGCTCAAATCGCCTAAGTAGCTCGACACGCATAGAGTTGATCAGGGACGAGCAAGAGCTGCTAGGACCGCCTAAGTAGCTCGACACGCTCGAGCTGCTCGGGGCCCCCGAGTTCTTCGTGGCTTCTTAGTTACTTGGTGAATTTGAGTTGCTCGTCTGGAGTATTCGTATTTGCCATGTAAGTTGACACGTGTCTTCAGATTATTGGTCCATGTCAGCAGACTAAATTTGGTATCAACATGGATGGTACCTTGACTCCGGATATTCTAAACATATGACCGGAGATGAAATAAAATTAACAAACAAAATAGACTTCTTTGGAGGTAGTGTTGTGATTAGTGATGATGTTTCATCTAAGATCCTAGGTAAGGGAACATTGTGTGAGGAAGGTCTCCCCGATCTAAATAACGTCCTCCTAGTTAAAGTTTTCAAGGCTATCCTCCTTAGCATATCTCAATTTTGTGATTCCAATCAAACTGTTACCTTTTCAAAAACTGATTGCAAAATTCTTGATGAAAAGGGAAACTGTATTTTAACATCAAACAGAAATGAGGATAACTATCACACAGTTACCCCTAAGTCTGAATCTTGTAATATTTCCAGATTAGAAGATGTTGATCTTTGGCACAATAGATTGGGACATACAAATTTTGATAATCTTTGTAGGTTAAGTTCCCAAGAAATTGTTAGAGGACTGCCTAATCAAAAATTCTTTTAATCCCGTCTGTGGTCCTTATCAGGAAGGGAAAACAAGTAAACCTCCTCACAAGAAAGTTAAAGATGTTTCAACTACAAAACCTTTGGAATTAATCCACATGGACCTTATGAGTCCCTCTAAAACTGTGAGCTTCTGTGGTAATAGTTACATACTTTTTATTGTGGATGATTACATGAGATATACATGGGTAGCCTTTATGAAAAATAAATCTGATACCTTTGACGAGTTCTTAAAAATACTTTGAAAAATAAAGAACGAGAAGGATACCCAAATATGTCACATCAAAAGTCACAGAGGTGGAGAATTAAAAGAATCTAGTGTTGCAGAATATTGTATAGTCAATGGTTATAAACATGAATTTAGTGCATCTAAGACACCTCAGCCAAACGGCATTGCTAAAAGGAAAAATGGAACTTTACAAGAGATTGTTAGGGTTATGCTACATGCGAAATATCTATCTAAGTATTTTTGTGCCGAAGTTGTTCAAACGTCTTGTCATATCATTAATCGTGAATACCTTAGGAAGAATTCCAAATCTCTTGACAATATTAGATTTTAGTATCTTCGTGATACCATTAGTATGATAGTTCTTAGTTAAGTCACACATCATTCATATCCTTGGTAGTTGCATGCTAAAAATTGGTTTCTGAGGATTAAAGGCATGGAAGTTTCTCAAATGACAAAAGACGTCTCCTAATATCTGTTAAATGCAGGAGACCATTATATCTGCCCCTGTATATATTATTGCTTGTGTTGACATATTATATCATATTCTCCTGATTTATATTCTTTTTCCTCGTTGTATATTTAATCAAAAATGGGGGAGAGGAACTTGAGTACCTGACTTATAATTTCATATCTTATTCTGTACTAACTCAACTAATATGCCATTCAGTGTTTAATATTTTTTAGGCATTCTTCAGACCCGATTGTATAGCTAGTCCTATTTATTAGGGTATTAATCTGTATTATAGTTGAGTAATGTATTTTCTTCTCTTATGTTCGGTTCTAGAATGGGAATGGGGAGTTAGACATTTTTATATAGTAAATTTAGGATTTTTCATTTTTACCCACGAGTATAGGATACTCAAGGAAATTTTGTCTCCAGATAAGGGGGAGATTGAGAGCACACTATATGGTTGACTTACTTGAGTCTATGTCATATAGGAGTTCCAATTAGTTTGGATATCAAGACAAAATAGGATTAGATTTTTTATGAGTTACTCTCTCAAAAAGGAATTCAAGCTTCATCGAAAGATCCTAGTCCAAGAACTCCAATGCCTCAAGATGCTCTACAAAAAGGGAAGTATTAAATACATGAACCATATTAGGACACACACTCTGCATAAATATGTTATTATGTGTGCACAAATCCATATGGTGGTTTATCCTCGCCAAAATTTTTTTAATTTCATTTAAACATTTTTTTAATCATTTCAAATGATTTTTCTTTCAAGTAAAATATGGTTTTTAAAATATTGGAGGCTAAAATCAAAATTATGTTTTATGGTGAAAGATTTGGGGTTGTATTTGGAATTTATCTAAACTTTTAAAAATCTCATGGCTAATTGTCTTTTGTTGAACACATGTTACGTTTTTCAGCACATCAATTTGTGCTTCCTGAGACGCGATCGTGGCCCTTGATCCCTGTGTTATCAACGAACCAAACTGTTCAAATATCAATCCTCGTCATCTCATAAGCGGCCAACCAGCATCAGTTTTTCACCACTGTTTTTACCCCTTAGATTAGGAATATGTTCCTCAAAATAGATCTAAATAATTGATTCTTAACAAACTTTCAATCCTTCGTGCTGACTATATAAGAGTTTTAGAGTTTGACCATTACTTTGGTTGGTGAGATCGTCTCCAAGAGAGAGAGAATAACAGTCGGGTTTTTTGGGGAAAAATCGTCTCTAACACTGAGACACACGAGATAGAGAGAGAGAAGAGGAAAAACCCATTTGACTCCAACATCTATATACATGTTTTTTTTCTCTTCTGATATAACACAAAACCCAAACCCAAAAAAACTTATATTTCTTTTTATACAAATATATATCAAACTGAAGATTGAATTGCTGGTGTTTGTTGTAGAAGGGTTTTATGTTCTTTCATTGTTTAAGACTTCTTCAATAATTTGTCTCTCTATGAACCATATTTTTCACATAGAATAATTTTTAGGTTCTTTATATCTGTTTTGATTGGATCTTGTTGTTGATATTTGTCTTAATTCAATCTTGTGATCTCAAATACATTTTGAGAAATAAGACTTCTGATTGTTTGTATATTCAGATTTGTGAAAAGTGATTTTTCTTGTTTCAAAAACTAATTCCACAATTAGTGAATTAAGTTTGAATATAAATAAATTTTTGAAACAAATCTTGACTTAAAAAGAATTTATTCCAAATCTAAAATTTGTTGAAGTCTATTATTCAAAACAAATTTGAAATTACTTGCATATCATATAGATTGATTTTTAATTTGTAGGAATTTGTTGTATAATTAATTGAGAGATGTGAGATGTGTTTCTGCATTTATATCACTTCACAAACACTTTCACTCTCACATGAACACTTAGATATTGTGGTTGTGTGTGAGATATATTATTTTTTGAGATGCTATAATCAAGTGGACAAGGAAAAAGCAAGGAAGCTGCTGGAGGAAGGTCATATCAAGTCAAAAGCCTTTGAGAGTGGAGTACTCGTGTAGATAAATTTTCTTAACTTAGATTTAGGATCTTGTATTGCATGCTTACTGATGTAACGTGTGCCTTGTGATTTTAGTTGATTTTTGTTTTGATCCATAGAGGGGGTCGTGGATGTTTCCCTTATTTTAGGGTTTTACCACATTAAAAATCGCATGTCAAATTTGCTTAAATGTTCTTAATTGTTTTTGTAAATAATATCTCATTTAAGACTTAATTGTAGATTTTAGTTCTAAAAACCTAACGTAATCAAACTAACAAATCTAGAGGACATATTCAGAAACATTTAACACATCTTGTGTTGTAGTTTGAAAAGAGTTTTTTTCAAAGAGTTTGTTGTCGGAGTTTTCTTAATCTATAACATTTTGTTATTAACTTAGTAAGGAGTTTTTCAGAGGTGACATCGATATGTCCCAGAGGTTATACACACGTTCGTAGTGCATCTTCCCCTGCTGTTACTGAGGGGGTGGTGGTGCTAGTGCTGCAGGGGGTAAAGGAGCATGTTGCCCCTACTGAGCACCCTGTTGTTGTGCCCTTCCGTACTGTAGGCAATCTCTCCTCTTGTGACCTTGCTGGCCACAAATAAAGCTCTTCCCCCGGGAACTCTCTCTGTCTTCGTCCCTATTGGCCCTGCCGCTGTTAGGCTCGATCCTCTCGGCCCTATTGGCCCTAATTAATTTATCAAACCCGATCTTTAGTACTCGCAAGCATTACATATATGAGGTTAAATCCCGCACACTACACCAAATTTATCTAATTATCACGGTCATTGACCTTGAAAAGTTAGACTTATCAAGGTCTATGACCGTGACAATTCTGGGGGTGATAACTTTTGCTGTTACGGACTTGTCACCGTCATTGAACATGACAAGTTCATTAGACTTGTCACGGTCCTTGACCTTGACAAGTTTTGTCACGGTTAAGGACCGTGACATTTAATAAAAAAATTGTCACGGTCAATGACCGTGTCAATTCTGGGCAGAATTAAAAAAAAATCTGTTGGGTAGTCTGGCCACTGCGACTGCCCAGCAGTATATTTGTACCTGTTATAGCAACGTTGTACCTGTTCAAACATTATATATACAAATAAAATAGAGATAATGCAAATATACATTCAAAATAATATGCATCACGATATAATCCGAATAGAATTCAAATATAACAACTTAAAACAAAAATTCAATTCAAATAATGTCACTAAATGTCTGGGGTAAGGTTAACTCTGAGGAGGTGAGTAGGCCACACGGTATATGATTTGACACACCCAGTAATATACATCGTTCCGCATTGTTCGCGCAACCACAAGGGGGAGTTCTCCTTCCCGGGTATCACATGTGTGACGAGCACCTTGGATTCGATGTCTTGAAGAAAATGTCTATGAACTGGCATACCCTGGATGGTATTCGTGTCCCTCAACCCCCGCCCTATCCGCTGGCCATCAAATATGTCGAGTATAAACACGCTCGGCCGACCAAGTGTGGAAAACATCGGTCGGTTGAAGGGAGCCATATAGGGGAGTGGATCATCAAAGTCCGCACATGTCGACGATGAAGCAGCAAGGTCCAAATCCTTGGCCTCCTGCACCTTATCCTCCACCACCTTCTCCTTTACTTTCCCCTTACAGTTTCCGCCCAATGAACGCTTCATGAATGACAACATATCTTGGACCGTCGCCTCCAAACGGGACAGCTTCGCGTTATGCAAGTCCACCATTCAAGCCAACCCGGTGTCGCTCGTCTCCAATCCGATGATCCTAGATTTGGCAACCGGCGAGCTCCCCCCCCCCCCCCCCCGTCCTGCCTTGTCGGCATCAGACTGCGACTCATGCACTTCCTTAAGTTTTTCCCGAAATGACAAAAAGCACATGATTAGTAAAATATGTAAACAAAAAAATTATAACGTTATTAACAAAAAGTAAACTGTCGGATTACTTACAATCGTGTCCGCGACGCTCGGGGACACCTCCTTATACTTCCCCTTCTTCATCCGAATAGCCACATATGTATCGAGCCTATGTGGCCTACCCCCAGGGCCACTCCTTATCCCCTGAAATAAAATAAAATAAAATTAGTATCGACCCCGCAAAGTAAAATAATTCAGAATAATATATTTGTGTAGTTATAGAAAAATTAAATCTTACCATCATCCTATGCTCCACCTCGGCGTAAGACGTCCGGTCGGAGTAGTGCACGCCCGTCTTTTTTGCTCGGTTTTCCCTCCCCGATTGGCGAGATGCCAATTATCGCTCCCCGATCTCATTGTCAATGAACTGTTACCATTTTTCCAATGAGACCAGCTCCTTCGGCGGGACAGATTCACACATTCGGATAACGGACTCTCGGGTCTTCCCAAAGTATCGGGTCCGCATATTTTTCTTCCACGTCTTGTGTTGCTCCCTCAATTGCTCCAAAACGGAATCACGTAGCTTTGGATCCAGGCTGAATTGTTCCTGTCCAACAAATACAATGTTAGTTGCGAATAAATATAAATATAAATATAAATATAAATATAAATATAAAATGAAATCAAAATTGAAATTGAAATTGAAATTGAAATATTCATATAAATATAAATATAAATATAAATACATTATCTGTAGTGCCACCCAAGCAGCTAACTTGAGCTCATTTGGCACCTCCTCTAACTAGTGTACCCCGGGCCGACGATCGTCTCTACCAGCTCGAGGGATCTCGCTAATAGCCCCATCTTGTTCTCAACGGCCATCCCCAAATTTCCATATTTGGGGAGCCTAGGGTCCTAGGAGCCCTCGTCGCCTCCGCTACCACCGAACCTAGACGACATCATCATAACTAGCATCATCATCCTCGCCTTAATACCTGAAGGAGACATTTACTATAAAAAAATGTTGTTATTAGTACAAATCAAAATGAATTAGAAGAAGACATGAAAATATGTACAATTACTACAAATCCAAATGCATTGTTGTTGTTTAACACCTCAATTCTGAATTCCAAAACAACAGCATCTAGCTCATAATATGTACAATTACTATAAATCCGAAACATCACCACCCCCACCCCTACTGCCCACACACACGAACACTACACAAGAGAGAAAATGATAAAGTGAAAATCAATTAAAAGCATTAAAATGGATTGATAAAGTACAAATTGGAATTTTTATTACAAATTGAAAAATTATTTCAAATTTGGGTTATCATAAAAAATGGATTGATATTCAGTAAGAGCCGGCCAAGTCATCCACACTACTATTTAGACGCTTTGGCGCGTGTAGGACAATTGACCACAGCTCGTTATTGATATACTCGGAGTAAAACATTTGGTTAACCTTTTGAAATGCACAAATAAACGGCTCATCGCTCACGTGGTCGTTGCTCTTCAACTTGGACAAGTCAACCATGATCAAATTGGTGACAGGATCAACTTTACAAGCATTTTTATCCTCAACTCTTCCCCAGTCACAATAAAATACAACCTCTTTGAAGCTTATATAATCCAATTCAAATATATTTCAGATTACACCATAGTAAGTCATTTCAGCTTCAACGAGGTTTTTATCTTTTGCGCTCGCTCGAAAGAAAGTAAGAGCCTTGTATGAAATGCCCGAGTTCTGTACATTTGTACTTTCGTCGTACACTTTACCACCGAAAACGTAACCGTTCAATCAATACTTTTTGTACTCTTGTGCCACGAACAAGGGTCCAGTGGCTAGACGAGCAAGCCTTTATCTCGCATCACCCATCTTTAAGAGCTGAAAATATATAAATTAATTATATTAGTTATAAAATTTGAGTGTAATGTAACTTTATATAACAACCATTTTCATTATAATTACCTCTTGTGTCAACCACAGCCTAAATTCGCTGTCTGATTGTACCGCTGTTTTTCGTCTTTTATTGTTCTCACATGCTTCATATTTTCTTCATATTACAAAATTAATCATGTTTAAAATAATCTAAAATAATGTTAAACATTATAATAATTGAAACTTACTTTTTCCATTCTTCGACATCTTCATGTGTGCCAAATAGATAACGAGCTTTCATGTTGCAAACTCGTTAATTTCACTCGTTTTCCCATCACATAACCACCATCATTGACGAACTCATCAGTGTCATCAATGTTGGTCGAGTCAGGCATATATTCCCGAGTATATATTGATGAGTCCACGGATATGTATTCCTCTGCAATTGATCCTGCAATGTATCGCGTATTCTTGACGTAATCTTTAAAAACTTTCACCAATCTTTCAAACTAATACATCCACCGATATCTAACTGGGCCAAAAAGAAGTGCCTCGTCTCATAGGTGTACCAACAAGTGAACACTTATGTCAAAGAATGCTGGGGGAAAGTACTTCTCCAACACACAAATCGCTTCAGTCACTGCCAATTTTGCGGCCACTATGTGTTCTCGATTGATTACCTTCTCACAGAAGAGTGAGAAGGTAATACTAATTTGCATAATATCCCTCTGCAAA
Source organism: Sambucus nigra (assembly GCA_949130495.1). Classification (NCBI taxonomy): domain Eukaryota; kingdom Viridiplantae; phylum Streptophyta; class Magnoliopsida; order Dipsacales; family Adoxaceae; genus Sambucus; species Sambucus nigra. The sequence continues at coordinate 12,242,506 of OX422212.1, read as the reverse complement.
TCCTTGTGCTTGGAAGAAACAGTGCTTAAACAAAAGAGGAACCAATTACATGATCACATGACAAGCTTGGCGCTTACACTTATGTAAATCATGAGTAGTATAGTTCACAATCCTTTGCAAGTTGGATGAAAAATTAGATGGGCCCTTCAAATTATATATTGCATCTAAAAGCACCTTCCTTTCCCCACTCGTCAAAGTAAACGCACCAGGGGGAATTATTGTCCTTCCCCTACTATCTTCTTTCAACCATAGTTATGGTTTAAGTTTCAACGATTTAATATTTTTTCGTGCATTTTCTCCATCATTCGAATGACTCCCCCCAAGGCAAGTGCCCATAATATGTTCAGCGAAGTTCTTCTCTGCATGCATCACATCCAATACATGGCGCACCGGGTTATTCTTCCATTAAGGCAAGTCAAATAAAATTAACCTCCTAGACCATGCCTTTCTTGTCTCAGTTTCATTTCCAGTTGGGGTCTTCTTATGCTTAACATTCTTAAATTTGGGACTCTTACCTGGCATATTAGGGACACGTTCAGAAGATTTACTTTCAACTTCTAAACCTGAAAGTTGTCTCGTCGGTAGTCTATGTTCAACCCCGCCCAATAAAAAATTGGAACCTTTCTCAAATCTGAAACTATGGGCTGGGGGTAAAAACCTCTTATGGCAATGGTATACATTTTTTGAGCTAAAGGATAGACGAAGATATTCAGTCTTCCCTCCACAAATAGGACACCCCAAATAACCATGTACTACATAACCGGATAATGTCCCATAAGCTGGAAAATCATGAATTGCCCACATCAACATAGCTTTCAGCATAAACTCTTCTTTTCTAAAAGAGTCAAATGATTGCACACCCTCTTACCACAACTCATTTAATTCTTCTACCAAAGGAGCCAGGTAGATGTCTATGTCATCACTTGGTGCCTTTGGCCCAGGTATCAATAAATACATCATTGAACATTCAGGTCTCATACCTTGTGAAGGAGGGAGGTTGAGTGGGGCTAGGATCACTGTCTGTATACTCTGATTGGTACTTAGATTTTCAAATGGATTGAAACCATCTGTTGATATAGCCAAATGAATGTTGCGTTGTTCTCGAGCAAAATTGGGATACTCATAATCCATCCTCCTCCAGGCTGTAGAATCAATAGGATGACGCATGAGATTACCCCCTACTTCTTCCCTAGCATGCCAAGTCATTGCCTTAGCTATCCATGGTACTGTGAAAAATCGCTTTAATCTAGGCCCAACGGGAAAATATTTCAACACTTTTTGAGGCACTTTTAAGCTTGTGCCTTCCTTACTAGTAGATTGGAGATATCTAGGTTCATCGCATACCGGACAACAATCGAGATTTTTATACTCCTTTCGGTATAGTATGCAATCATACACACAAACATGAATTAATTTATACTTCATTCTCAAACCTTTCAAACTGTTCTTCATAACAGGATAGCTATTTGGAAGCGTATTCTCCTTGGGTAGTAACCCCTTCACCCATTTCAGAATTCCTGTTATGCTATTGGCAGACAAACCGTACTGCGTCTTCAAACTGTGCAGACCAACCATGGCATGTAAAGTTGTTTGATCTTTCTCATAGCCAGAGTATAATGGTTGGGTCGCCTTAAATTTTAAACTTTTGTAGTTATCGTCAAGGTTTATCGTGATATCTTCACGAGCACTTGAACCTTGTACATCATCAGTAACCTCATTCTCCTCTGCTTCATAAACTCCATACGAATCATCAACTAAATCCTCTAACATTTTATGATCTACGTCGTCCCCTTCTACATCTATCCTACTTGTTGAAGGTTGTTGTGAAGGTTGTTCGGGGACAAAAGGAACTTTTAATTCACTATGAAAACTCCAAAATCAATAACTATCTTGCATACCCGTTCTTAACAAATGTAGTTCAACTGTTATCCACTCAAACACCTTACCATTCTTACACCTAGCACACAGACACGAAAACTCATCATCATTATTACATCTCTTTGCGTATTTCACACATTCATTAGCACCTCTACGAAACACATCCCCCATTATATTTGTCTCACCCATCCACTCTTTGTATTTCGGATATCCCATCACAACTACCACAACTAAACACCTATTAAAGGTAAGAAGCGTATATTCATGGATTAGTATGAACAAAACTTAGATTTATAGTATGTTTTATTTAATTATGTCTTCGATTCTTAAATTTCAAATTTAAATTAAATTTATAATAGAAATTCCTATTTCCTCCATCTCCTCTAAAGGGTGAGTGGTCATATCCCATTCAAGACCGCATATTTCTATAATATACTTAACAACTCATGCACATTGTTGCGATTTGAGAAAAATTTGGCAGCATATCCCCGTAGTTCTCCAAGTACACGACGTAGATTGGCAAGTGTGAGTGTTACTTCAGTTGATCAATTGAAATAACAGTCACACTTGTCAATCTAGTATGTACCCAGAGAACATTAGGATACGACTGCAGAACTTCCTCCAAAAGTAACGACTTTAAGCCACTAAGAATATTATTATACATAAATTATGCAGTCCCAAACTATCCAAACGGTACAATTCGAGAGATCTCATTACAGGGGTAATGACTCTCAAACGGGTCTAAGGGATATTGAATGCGTACGCATAAGAACTAGAAGGCTAGTATCTATGCGCAATATATGTAATTTCAAGTATATATATATTGTTCGTTATACAAAGTAATTTTAAAAAAAAAGTTGACAAATCCCACCCCTATATGGACAATAATCCAGTGGTCATGCCACTTTTAAAATTAACCAACTCAACATCGATCCACTATAATCCAACCGCAATGGCAACAACAAATATGTATCCCGTACTCCTTCTAATTCATCTACTCAATTAATTCTTTTCATCAATTAAACTAACAATTAAAGAATAAAATTATTAATTTACTAATTTACAATGAGGGGCAATCCTACTTTCATATATTAATTTACTAAAAAAATTAATAATCAATAAATTCGTTTACAAGGGACACTACTTGCATATGAGGGAAAATATGTAATAAACCAATCAAAATTTTTAAAAAAATTTAACAAGCCCCACCCCCGCCCCATTTCTCCTTGTCCCACCCCACCCACCTCCCCCTCCCCACACACACGCACGCAGCCCCACCCCCCGCATCATTTCCCCCTCCCTCACATACGCACATACACGCACACTACACACACATGCAGCCCCCCGCCCCACCGCCCAGCCCTGTCCCCTCCCCCCCTCCCCACCCCCTCCCTCACCACACACACACACACACAACCCCACCCCCACCACACCCACATGCACACCCACATACACCCCCTCCCCTCCCCACCCACCACACACACACACACACATACACACACACAGATATATACACACACATACATATATATAAATGGAAGAGAGAGAGAGAGAGAGAGAGAGAGAGAGAGAGAGAGAGAAACCAACCTAAAATAAGAGAGAGAAAGGAAGAGAAGTGCGTAGAGAGAGAGAGAGAGAAAGTGGAGGGAAACAAAGCGATGAGAAAAAAAAAGGAGGGGAAAGGGTTTTTTGCTGCTAAACTTGTCACGGACAGGTCACGGTCTTTGACCATGATAATATTATAAAAATTGTCACGATCAATGATCGTGACAAGCCCATGACAACTGTACTTGTCACAGACTTATCACGGTCATTGACCGTGATAAAAAAAATGCGTATTTTTTTGTCACGATCAATGATCGTGACAAATCTGGCCGGTTAAAGGGTACCAATCTGGCCTTTTTGGTGTAGTGGCATCATACATAATCAAGAGATGAGTAAAGCAGTGTCATATTAGCTACACGCGCGTTGCACTCTTAAGCATCCCGGTTACCTATGACAAACGAGATCAAAAGTCCTACAACGGTTGTGATCACCATACTACACGATCTAATGAATTATTTAATTTAGAGAACTAATTTTATACCCATGCAAACTACATCGGGTTGAGTTAAAAATCTAGCCTAACATGGTGAAATTAGTGAAAACTACGTTATCTACGTTACATGAACTCATAATTGTGCGGAAAGAGAGATTAAACATGAGAAATAATAATAAAGGTACTGAAAATAAAGGTTACCAATATTGAAGAACAAGAACATGCAAGAAGAAATCAAAGGTTGAAGAAAAATTGGAAAAGCTCTTGAATTAAAGGTACAAAATATGTAAATTCTTCTCCTAGATGTTCCTACTTGTTATGGAGCTTTTACATGAATGAAATATGAATAAAAAGAGTCCTAATGACAAAATATATAGGGTAGAGGTCGTTTAGAAGAATTCCCAAAACATAAAACTCTCTTGGCTAAAAGATAAGGACAAAATAAAAATTTCGTATCTGGAAATTTGTCACACTTAGAAAACGTGACTAATTTTGCAACGGACTTTGAGCATGACTAGATGCGGTCTGGATCCTTTTAAAATAAAGGGTTCAGATCACCCTTAAAATTTATGCAGACATTTTCTTCTTGACTTTTCTCATCTTCAAAACTTCATAACTTCTTCATCGTAGCTCGGATTGAGGTGTCGTTTTTTCCTATGTTCTTGTAATTGAAAGCTCTTAAACTTTCCAGTTGTCCCCACCTCTGGAATATGGCTGTAAAATTATGAAAATACCGTCGAACTCCCCATTTCTTGCTTTATTTCACTGTTTTGAGTTCTCTTTCGCCTTAATTTGCATGAAATACATGTTAAACACAGAAGAGATACACAAAATACAAAATACTTTCCAAAATGGGTGTAACAACCCGTCCTTTTGGAGATAATTAAATTCCATAATTAAGTATAATTCGAAATTTGGAGAATTTCTCGAAATAGTAATTTTTGGGATTTTCGAGGATTTAATAATTTTCGAAGGGTGTTATAAATTATTTTGGGACTATATAGGTCGAAGTAATTTAATTATATGTCGTCGTGGAGTATAGCGACAAAAGAGGTAAGATTTTGAGTAGAAGACCGCATTTAATTATTTTGGGTTAGAATAGTGATTTGCGGTCAAGTACCTCGGATGGAAATTTTGACTACGCCATGAGTCTCAAAATGTCCGAGATAGTCGGAAAAGAGTGTCCGATTGTCGGAATTGATTTCCGGGTAATTTTGGAGTTAAATATGCTCGTAATTGAGTAAACGAGTCGTTTTGGGGGTATTAAGGGATTTAACCCTTTTCTCCTTATAAAAGGAGGGAGAGGGGGAGAAAAGAGAGGAGAAAGAAGAAAGAAGAGAGGGAAGAGAGAGAGAGGGAAGAAAAGAGGGAAAATGGGGAGATTCCGGCCAGCCTCCGCGAGATTCGGCTCGAGGACATCGGATTTTATCCACGAGGCAAGTGTTTACTTGCTTTATTTCCCTTTTTGCATAAATATCTCATACCGTAGTTTGGTATAATCAAACCCTAAAGATTTTGGGTTGGGGTTTCGTGGATAAAACGGGTTTTTGGGAGTTAAAACGAATAAACCCCTAAAAATGGTAAATTGGAGAAACTTAGGTTTTAACTGAAATTAATTGGTGATTCCGGGTTCTAGGATAATATATGTGTATTTGTAGTTGGTTGAGGTTGTAGGACGTTGGGTGAGGCGACAAAAGCTTGGGGAACCTTTAATGGCCGAATCCTTCTCGAAGAAGGTGATGAATAGTAACCCGTAAGCTTGGGGGGTTATTTTGACTAGGAAGAGAATTGATTTAGCTTTCGGTCAAAACACGAAAGTTGTAGATATTTTTGATACGGTCGCGCGGGTGCCAACCGCATATTTTTTTTATTTTTTTACGATTTGATATGATTTTTACAAGATGACATCTCCGGGTTGAAATCATCAACTCGAAAATCAAATCGGGAATTGGAAAAATTATGGCTAGAATTAATTGCGTAGATGTTTGGGATAATTTTTGGGGTAGTTTAGAAACCTCGATAATGAACTTGGGTTGTTGGATGGAGGATTTGGAGAATTTAGTTTTGAGGACCTGGTGTGACCGGTCGACTGCGCCCCTAAGACCGGTCGACCGCGTCAAGGAGAAAGGGCCTACTGCTTTGTTTCGTAGGCTTATTTGTAACTCGCGGTCGACCGGGGGTCTAGGACCGGTCGACCGGTGCCCTGTTTTCAGCCCAAGATTTTGGAGATTAGAATTATTTCTCCTTTTTGAGTTTAATGTTTAAGGGCCTTCTAAATTGAAGTATATTAGAGGGTTATGTCCTAAGGGACTTGTGGATTTGGGAATATATATATATATATCTTAGAGTGAATTAGTATAGTTGGAGATATCTGATAAATCCTTAAGAGATGATTAAGGTAATTATTATTTGTCGAAGTAAGAAAATACTTTGGGTTTAGTATCATGCTTATATGAAATCATGATTATGATTCTTTGAGATAATCCTTGAGATTATTGGTCATCGCTAGATGCTATAGGCCACTATGGCTGTTTATATATATTCTAGGAAGAATATATAGGATATGTATATTATGTGATTTAGGTATATATATATATATTATGATGGAAATGATTTTGAAAATATAAAAAGGAATATTTTCAAAATGGTAAATAAATGATTTTCATAATTGATAAAATATGGATTACACACCTCTCTAAATCGCTATCATAAGGGAAGTTGCGTACGTATGGTGAAGCCCCCTGGCTAATGAATGCAGGGTGGATATAGTCCTATAGGCCATATGAGCGTTTGTTGTATTTTTTCTGCGCTGGTTAGGAGATTCCGGGTGTGGTCTTATCTATCCCGCAGGCATATGGCCGCTTCCCGACGTCTTGCGATGTAGGATCCCAGGTTGTCTTGATTATAGGCCCTGGAAGATGATAGCCATTATGGGGCGCGCACAGTGGAGAAATCCGGACGGGCGGTCTTAGAACGCGTTATATATTAAAGCAATTCATGATAATGGATTGGCTTTAATTACATTTCCTGGATATAGGAAGGGAAATGGGATAAAGGTTTGGCTTCGGTAACACTCCCGGATGGAAGAAGGGTTGTGGAAGCATATGATATGATCAAAGCATTTTTATGATAATGAAAATGGCTTTGAATACATTTCCTGAGAATAAAAAGGGAAATGGGATGATATAAAATGGAAAAGCATTTTTTATGATAATAAAATTGGCTTTTAAAAGTATATGATTTGTTAAAGCAATTCATGATAATGAATTGGCTTTTATATTTACATTTCCTGAGCATAAAAAGGGAAATGGAAAGTTTTGAGAAAAATGAAAGTATTGATAAATACTTGATATATGAATCCTCAGCCCAGGAGATAGATCCGGATGATTATGGAAATATGTATATATAAATGGATGAATCGAGTACCGAGGGTCTAATGGATCCCGATGATCGACCTTGCCGCATAGTAGTGTATCGGGGGGGTTCCTTGTTTGGATTTCGCTTTGCGAGACACCCCACGCACGAATATGGCAATGTGTTGAGACTGGGGAGAAGTTTAATCCTTAGTGCTCTAATATTATAAATGCTTATGGTATATATTTATATATATCTTTCTGTACTGGGGGACTGGCGGATCTCGACGATCGACCGTGCCGCGTAGTAGTTTATCGGGGGGGTTCCTTGTTTGGAATTCGCTTTGCGAGACACCCCAAGCACGAACATGGCATAGTGTTGAGACTGGGGTGAAGTTTAGCGCTTAGTACATTGCTTGGACTGTCTAGGATTGATAGTGGGTTGGTGATAGACTAGTTTAGCAGGATAGCTTGACTAGGATGTTTAGAGGGATGCGTTAGGAGTGCACTATTAGTGGAGAGGTGAGGGGTATCTCATGGGAGGGCGATACCAAATTTAAATATGAGATAAAACCTTTTTCTAAAAATAAGGCATTTATGCACTTGCTAAATATTTTCAAAATTCGGGCTCTGACCCGCTTATCTACTTTTCATTTCTTGCTATATATATATATATATATATATATATATATATATATATATATATATATATATATATATATATATATATATATATATATATATATGTATGTATGTATAGGTGTCCAGACACAGGGACGCCTGGATGACACTTCTTGCGAGTCACACGTCAGCTGCAGCAGCTGTGGATGCGTGCAGGTTTTTGATAGCCGCTTCCATTATTGTACTCTAGATAGGAGGTACTGTATAAATATTCGGGCCAACGGCTCAATTGCATTTAGTTATTCTTTCAGTACATCATTCGATATGGTTGTATATTTTGACCGAGTGTTCGGTTAATTTATTTCATTTCAGTTTCATTTACGCATAAACTGTTTGGATGTTTTATTTATTGCTGTTATAAAGAGTAGTAAAGTTAAAATTTTGACACCGGCCTAATAGGTTATTAGTAATTAAATGGATTTTCGACAGTTATGCTAAGAATGATCCATATGAGACTCCTGTTTTAATTTAATATTGGAGTGATCGCCCGGTATCTTATTAGGCGGGGTGTCACAAAAGGTTAGTAGCATAAATATGAGACAAATTCAAGCTATTTACAATGCACGGGATCATAAAAATACCGAAATTATGGGGATAAATATGAAGAATTTATGCCTAATCAAATCCTCTTAACTTAGAACTTTGTGCATCCCAAGCAATGTAAAAGAATGAGAATATGTGTTAAGGACCCTTCAAAAACCTTATTGGGATAGAATACCTCTTTCGCGGGTAAGCAATTGCATTTAGCCTATGAAATAAGCCGTTAAACCCCTAGGTTACCCTAGTAGGACGAGTGGTGTCTCGTGAGGGTTTGCAGTGAATATGCCCACAAAATTCGACTTAGACTCTAAGAAAAATCAAAATACTTAAAAATTGTTCAATTTAAACTTTTCAGAAAATAATCACCATAAATTCATATTCAAAAGAGTTTCAAATCATAGTGTGCGTGTGCGAAGCCAAAAATTAAACCTCCAATTTTCACCGATTGATCATTACGTTACTTTTTCAAAAATTCATTTTGATTCAATTTCTCACGGATTCACTCACAAATAAATCACTCGGATTGTGGCTATTTTTCTCGGTATACGTGATATAAAGAGTAAATATAATGGACGCAAATTCACATATACAAAATTAAAAAGACGAAAATATATGGCTAATAGATCTCATCATCGGAATACGATTATTGGAAAATGGGAAACATCGCCTCTTATACACACCGGTCAATCTCTCATATTATCTTTTGATATTTTATCTCTCAACGCGGTAATTGATTTCGTAATTCGGACTCGGTTAGGACTTTTTTGGGTTATATGGGGTATTGGGTAAAATTGAGAAAGGCTAAGAATTTCGGAATTGGAAAATTTTGCTTATGATGTTCGTTAGTACTTTTTTGGGCTCTTGCTCATTTTTTTCTATTTTTCACATTTTCTTTTCTTGTTATTTTTGTTGAGCATTTTTGTATTTTTTTTTCCTTGCACATTTTTATTCACTTTGGACTTTATTGTGAAATTTCTAATTTTCACAATTCCGGGCCATTTGGATTTTTCAGGCTACAAACGAAAAGGACAAATTTATTAGGCTAAAATTGGGTTGCAAAGGAAAAAAAAATCACGACTTTTTCTTGCCAATATTTTTGAGTGACAAACGATGGCCTACTTCATTGTCCAAATCACTAATTACTTTACCATATGCGTCTCGAGATTAAATTAGTTTAGAGATATGTTAGCGCATATTTTGAGACAAAACCTCACAAGTTTCCCGTAACTGATCAAAACAAGGGTATTGAGATCACGACGACTTTTTAGATGCTGAAAGGAGCTTTCAGTTTACCATTAACTCGGACTTATTTTAAAAACTCAGAAAAAACAATAGGCTCAATATCTCACCGGGTCTGATTAATATCCACACTTATTCATAAAGTCGTCAATTTTCGCACAATTGACTTAGTGCTCTTGATTTTTTTACGATTTAAGACTTCAAATATAATAAAGGTGATATTTTTGAAAATTTTAAATTCCAATTTTTATTTATTTTGAAGAAAAAATATTTTTGGCTTTTTAATATTTTTCAATTTTTATTTTTGGGAAGTTTTTATTTTTTATTTTTGAAAATTTCTAAAAAACGTACTTGGAACGAATATGTGATCAAATCAATGAATCTACACAATAAATGGGACAAATATTCCACACCCCCTAACTTAAATGTTGCATTGTCCTCAATGCCAATCAGGAACACAACATAAAGAGAGGAAAAGAAAGATATTACCCAAATGGAGCGATCCTCGATAAGTACGAATCCATTGAATTACAAAACAAGTTAGAAAAAAGCATAGAAAAAAGAATGAAAACGTCGTATGCGACTGTGTGATACCAATTAAGAAATAACTCGCAAGTTTCCAAGTAACCCTTATTTAATTAGATGCTACTTTTAAACCAAATAAAGTCAGCCCTTAAACATGCATCTAAATCAACCCATCAAATATAAAGCATGTGACACAAAGTTAAGGAAAAAATCCCCGAAGGGCAAAACCTTTTATTTCTAGAACTTTAAAGAATTTACAAGACCATTGACTTACATACAACCTGATAATCGCCCACAAGTGTAACGCACGGTGTCCTCAGTAAACCTTCAAAGCAACGGCTAGAAACAGTGTGACACAGAAATACCCGCAGCTGTCGGTTCCTATGTCGGCGGCTGGAATTTTCCCTTTCCAGGAGGGCAGCAATGAAGAGGAAGAAGCGGTCCACTTCACAAGGGTTGAACAACAGTAATGGTGTTCTTGGGTTACCAAACTTTGATTCACATAGATATGGAAGATGTGTGAATCTAAAAACCTAGAATCATAGGACTCAATAGGTGAAGACTTTAGGGTTGATATGCTCTGATAATCGTGGAAAAGTCTTATCAAATCACTTCCCCGTAGTGGGTTTAAATAGAACCTCTTTGGCCGAGAAAATCTGATACACGATCTGGGAAATTCTATCCAGGGCGGACCGGTCCGGGCCTTAGGCGGATCGGTCCGATGCGGATCGATTCGTTTTATTTGAAGCAGATTCGGTTCTCATTCGATCCGGGGCTCTCTGGACTTATGCAAGGCGGATCGGTCCGGGTCTCAGCGGATCGGTCCGATGCGGATCGGTTCTTTTTAAATAGGGGCGGACCGGTCCGGTATTCTGGATTTCTGAATTCTTCTTTCTTGATTCGATACTCGGATTCCGTTGATGATGATGATATGAACTTGAATATCTTCAACGGTGTTACGGCTAATGACATATATAACTATGTTGGACAAAAATGTCCTTACAAATCTCCCCCTATGTCTATGCCGGAACAAACATAAAAAATCCGAATTATCTATAATCACAATGCCTATACAAATCTACCCTTCCATGAACCCAAAAACTGAAAGAGGTACAAATGACTAAGGCTGCATCGTTTGTTCTTCGAATCTTCAGAAATCTCACCGCTTTTCTCATCAGGGTGTGCAATATGGGATTATCAAGGATGTACCTACACACATGAGACAAAGCAAATACCAAGTGACATATCGAGTTTGAAATGAGATAAACATAAGCATATATACCAATTTAAGGTGATATTCTCAGAATTTTCAAAACTCCCCCATAATCAGATAATTCATTATCCCCCTTTTTATGATGTCCCCAAATAGACAAATGAGAGAAAATAAATCAAGCAATCAAGTACCGGGGTTGCACAAGGCATAAAATCACACCATGAATGAACATAAAACACCCAAGTCGGTGATGGCGTAAATGAAAGGGTGTGAACAAAATTCGATAGGAAAATCAAAGCATACAAACATGACATATGTGCACGATGAATATTGGATATTCCTAACGAATGAACTCAAATACTTCCTTTGGTGTAAAAGAGTGGAAAAATAAGATATTGACTATATCAAATCTACAAATCAAAGCTCAAAGTGATTTCTACACCAATAACGTCCAAAATGATTTTCATGCTTTTTCAGGACTTTCAAGGAAGTGCAAACCCGTTTTTCAATCTCCAACCAAACTCCCTCAGATTTATATTTTGAATAGAGGTATACTAAATTCTCAAACTTTGGAGAATTGATGATGAAACCTAAATGGCCCATAATTGGCATGAATTCCTTTTTATTGCTATTCAATTTTTTCGGGCTCTTTTAACCTCTTAGGACCTCGGATATTACAATTCCTCCATTTTTTAGGTCCTTTTTAACGGTGGCTTTTGCGCAAAGGATAAAAATCAACTTTCGCAGCCCCTCCCCGTTATGTAAATTATCACACAGTCTCACCAAAACGGTTTTAACATGCAATCCAATCTTGTCAAGCTTTATCGCATTTTATACATTGTATAGACAGGATTGAGATGGAAACACTCAAGCCAACATGAGATTGACAAGTGCAACAATCAAATATAGCCGTGCATGTGTGCAATAAAGGATATAGGAGTCAAGCATGTAGGAAATATCACTAATTACATCTCAAGGACTCCAATCAATGTTAAGCACAAGGATGAAATGATGTAGCCTCTCAAATCTCTATCAAACAGTCACATGGATATATGGAATGAAGTTGTGACTTGGCTATCTTAAATTCTCATCCATAAAAATGCAGAAATCTTTTTGGATTTTTCAAAAATTTTATCAAAATAAAATCTTTTTGTATTTTTCTTAAATTTTCAAAAATAAAAATCTATACAAAAAGTACATGTCACAACGCTAGCAAACATAAAGATCATGAAACGAAAACTAGCGTATGACAAACATGCAAACACAATCATCTATATGATATGGCAAGAGAAGAATCATGTGCAAGCAAACGGGAATCAACTATTCTAAAATCTAATGTATCCAAAAGTGATTTCCTAACCCAAATGGATAAAACACGTCGACAAGGGGTTTTGGAAACCAACAAAACACCAGACTTCGAATTCCTAGGACCTCTTCCAAGATCAAAACAAAATCTCCTAACGTGACCTTTCCTACCACAATGTGAACATGTGTAAACGGAAGGAATGTTACCTAAAGTGTGATCTTTTCTAATGTCCTTGGGATTGATTGACCCTCTAAAACAAATAATGGTTTTGGCTTTAGCACTAGAAGCATGAGAACAAGATGAGCCATTACCATCACAATCAAACCTACTTGAATCGTTTAAATCATTTTTCATCTTCAAAATATTTGATTCAAGAAACAAATTAGACTCTTCCCAAGACAGGGATTGCTTTTTCAAATTTTCAACAATTTCTAAAAGGGTATCCCTCTCCCCCTCAATTAAAGCAAACTTTTCCCTAAGAGTCTCTTCATGTGCCACAAACTCATTGATTAAAATATTTCTTTCATCTTTGGCACAAGCACAAACCATCGAATTTTTAAGGTCCTCCAATTCCTTTTCTAAAAATAGGACCCTATCATCACTCTCCTTTTTGGCAATTTTCAAAGAATCAAAATCAATACACAAATTACCAAAGTGCTCACGACAAATACCACTTTGAGTTTGGAACTCTTGCAAATATTCAATCTTAATTTTAAAATGAGAATTTTCTTTTTCCAAGACTTTAATTCTTTTGCAAAGTTTCAAATTCAAACTTTTTAAATTTTTAGCTTGGTCGTGAACCTTTTCAAAAATAGGCACTTTATTATATAACTTCTCCATTTGAACACGCACTTTTTCAAAAATCAATTTTTTCAGAAAATTGATATCTTAGAAAAAAAATTTGCGGAAAATAGGAATACGCGATAGATTAGCGTAACCTGCTCTGATACCAATTTGAAAACGTCGTATGCGACTGTGTGATACCAATTAAGAAATAACTCGCAAGTTTCCAAGTAACCCTTATTTAATTAGATGCTACTTTTAAACCAAATAAAGTCAGCCCTTAAACATGCATCTAAATCAACCCATCAAATATAAAGCATGTGACACAAAGTTAAGGAAAAAATCCCCGAAGGGCAAAACCTTTTATTTCTAGAACTTTAAAGAATTTACAAGACCATTGACTTACATACAACCTGATAATCGCCCACAAGTGTAACGCACGGTGTCCTCGGTAAACCTTCAAAGCAACGGCTAGAAACAGTGTGACACAGAAATACCCGCAGGTGTCGGTTCCTATGTCGGCGGCTGGAATTTTCCCTTTCCAGGAGGGCAGCAATGAAGAGGAAGAAGCGGTCCACTTCACAAGGGTTGAACAACAGTAATGGTGTTCTTGGGTTACCAAACTTTGATTCACATAGATATGGAAGATGTGTGAATCTAAAAACCTAGAATCATAGGACTCAATAGGTGAAGACTTTAGGGTTGATATGCTCTGATAACCGTGGAAAAGTCTTATCAAACCACTTCCCCGTAGTGGGTTTAAATAGAACCTCTTTGGCCGAGAAAATCTGATACACGATCTGGGAAATTCTATCCAGGGCGGACCGGTCCGGGCCTTAGGCGGATCGGTCCGATGCGGATCGGTTCGTTTTATTTGAAGCAGATTCGGTTCTCATTCGATCCGGGGCTCTCTGGACTTATGCAAGGCGGATCGGTCCGGGTCTCAGCGGATCGGTCCGATGCGGATCGGTTCTTTTTAAATAGGGGCGGACTGGTCCGGTATTCTGGATTTCTGAATTCTTCTTTCTTGATTCGATACTCGGATTCCGTTGATGATGATGATATGAACTTGAATATCTTCAACGGTGTTACGGCTAATGACATATATAACTATGTTGGACAAAAATGTCCTTACAAAGAATAACAAAAACTTTAACTAATGACACTAGACTATAATAGAAAAAAGGAAAGGAAAAGGGAAAAATAAAATAATTATGTACAACCTACGATTTTAGCTTCTAATAACTCATACAGTAGAAGTCGAAAAATTTGAGGGTCCACCCAAAATACAATTTGACTTTGAGGGACAATTGGTGTACCCTCAAATTTTTCATTTTCCCTCCCAAAAAAAAAAGAATTTCGTTTAAACAACGGAAGGCATATGTAACCCGAAAGAAATGGACCATCACTAATTAAAATTTTCAGGGGGATAATGAGGGATTTGGGTGCACAAGGGGACAAGTACCATTGGGATCCAAGAAAAATAAAATCCCCTCCCAAATAATTATCAACTAGTATGGGAAGATGGGTACACAAAAAGAAAGATTTCATCTTCGAGAATAATTTAAACAAAGGGTCCTTATCCTCAAAATCTCCCCCCCCCCCCCCCCCCAAAAAAAAAAAATTCAATTGGTTCTAGTGGAGTGACACTTCTAAGTCTATGGCCCATAAGATGAAGCATCTCAAAATAACATTCTCATTCAAAAATCGGATCAGCGTCCTCAAAACATTCATCCAGTTCTTGTGATGGATTTAATGGTTCGATAATAGTGGGGACACAAGGAGACAAATGAGCTTCAACCTCAGTAGATTTTGGAATATTTATAAGAGGTTGAGATTCAAAAGAACTTGGATCACTCTCAATGATTTCGTCCGTGTAAATATGCTAGTCGTTGTTATCGGCTTTCAATCGCAATACAAAAACCTATACTTTAACTACACTCTTACTGAGTATAACGGCGAGTCTGGGTATCGAATCCATAAGAAAATATGACGATCTCGTTTTGACGACAGAAGGTAGGTTACTTAATCCTAAAGTTGACCTTAAAAAGCTAAGAAAAAGATGATTATGGCATTATGGGATTAAATATACTAACTAAATGCCAACTAGATTAAACTACTAAATTAACTACGTGAACAAAACTAACTAAGTAAGAATGAATTAATATGACTGAGGAAAAATAGGTTAGGAATTCAATCCCCCAAACCCTAGTGTGTTGCCCAGTACAAAACTAGTCGTAAATTACTTAATTGATCAAACTCAGTCTTTAGTACTCCCAAGCATTACATATATGAGGTTCAAGCCCGCATCATACATAATCAAGAGATAAGTACAGCAGTGTCATATTAGCTACACGCGCGTTGCATTCTTAAGCATCCCGGTTACCTAGGACAAACGAGATCAAAAGTCCTACAACAGTTGTGATCACCATACTACACGATCTAATCAATTATTAAATTTAGAGAACTAATTTTATACCCATGCAAACCACATCGGGTTGGGTTCATGCATCCCAACCCTTAAAAATCTAGCCTAATATGGTGAGATTAGTGAAAACTACGTTATCCACGTTGCATGAACTCATAATTACGTGGAAAGGGAGATTAAACATGAGAAATAATAATAAAGGTACTAGAAATAAAGGTTACCAAGATTGAAGAACAAGACCATGCAAGAAGAAATCAAAGGTTAAAGAAAAACTCGAAAAACTCTTGAATTAAAGGTGCAAAATATGTAAATTCTTCTCCTAGATGTTACTACTTGTTATGGAGCTTTTACATGAATGAAATCTGAATAAAAAGAGTCCTAATGACTAAATATATAGGGTAGAGGTCTCTTAGAAGAGTCCCCAAAATATAAAACTCTTTTGGCTAAAAGATAAGGACAAAATAAAAATCTCGTATCTGAAAATTTGTCGCACTTAGAAAGTGTGACTAATGTTGTAATGGACTTTGAACGCGATAAAACGTGGTTCAGTTCCTTTTAAAATAAAAGGTCCGGATCACCCTTAAAATTTACGCAGAGATTTTTTTCTTAACTTTTCTCATCTTCAAAACTTCATAACTTCTTCACCGTAGCACGGACTGAGGTGTCGTTTTTTCCTGTGATCTTGTAATTAAAAGATCTTAAACTTTCCAGTTGGCCCCACCCCTGGAATATGGTTGTAAAATTATAAAAATACCCTTGAACTCCCCATTTCTTGCTTTTTTTCACTGTTTTGCGTTCTCTTTCGCATTGATTTGCATGAAATACCTGTAAAACACATAAGAGATGCACAAAATACTAAATACTTGCCAAAAAGGGTTAGTAGCATATATATGAGACAAATTCAAACTATTTACAATGCACGGGATCATAAAAATACCGAAATTAAGGGGATAAATGTGAAGAATTTATGCCTAATCAAGTATCCATATTCATTGTGCACATATGTTATGTTTGATTGCAATGATTTTCCTATCGAATTTGCACCTATTCATTGCGTATCCACGATTTGGTTATCTTAGCATAAATTCATGGATGTGATTTTTTGTAAATTCTTTTTTCTTGAAAATTTTGAAAAATCAAAAATAGTTGATGAATGCTTTTGAGTTTATCCTAATATGATCGTAGTTGATTTTCTTTGCTTGTCGTGACACTCCATGATTATTTTTATTTATTCTTTTCCTTGTCTATCTTGGATAAATAAAAAAGGGAGAATGAATTATGATTTAATAGGAGAGTTTGAATTATGGGGGAGATTTAAGATTTGATATTTGTTTGGATTTATGTTTATCTCATTTCAAACTCTATACGTCACGAAGGTATTTGTTTCATGTCTCATGTGTGTAGATACAAATTTGAAGATCATATTTTGTACACCCTGATGATGACGAAGAAGAAAAGTTAGAGATGTTGAAGATTTTTGAATAAACTTTAAAAGACTAGCATTTTTAGTACCTTGTCATTATTAAGTTCATGGGAGGGTATTAGATTTGTATAGGACATTTGACTTGATAATTCATATGTTTTTCTTTTGTACCGGCATAGATATATGGAAAGATTTATAAGGACATATTTTACATAGTCTAGTTTACATTACAGTATGTCGTATACCGCTACAACCGTCGAAGAAAGTCCAAGTTCAATCATGCATAAAGACGGATCCGAATATCGAAGTTCTTCAACAAATAAGCCTCTACGAGATAGATTTTGGTAAGGTTGTGTTTAAGTCCCTTAATGTTTCATTTAAAGAGTTGGGATAGTTTTCTAAAATTGTTTTTAAACATCTGAGGCGTCTTTTTTCGTCAAAATAATTTTTCTAAGTCCTGGAGGCAGAGTTTTCATAAAAAATAATTTTTCGTTTCAGTCGTTCAAACGAAATCAACAAGTCGTGCAAACGACATTGCATGTCACGAAATGGTCACTTGAAGCTTGCTTGATGATTTCATCTAACGATAACATACTATTTTACATTTTTAACATCGTTAGTAGGGTCGCGCGAAGCAGAATTGAACGAAATTCAATCTCGTTCGAGAGACCTCCCTATCTCGTTCAAACGACCCCGTCGACTCAACTTTTTTATAAACACCTATTAAATGAGTCCCCATTTTGCTTCAAAATACCTGTTGATACCAAATTTAGTTTGCTGACGAGGACTAATCATATGAAGACACGTGTCAGCCTACGTGGCAAATACGAATACTTTCAACAAGAAGTATACTTAAGCGCTCTGAGCTACCGAGCAACTTAAGTGGTCCGAGCTACTTAAGCCTACCGAGCAACTTAAGTGGTCCGAGCAACTTAGCATGCAGAGCATCCACATCAAGAAAACCAAAAGGCAACTACGCATTAAATGCGCATTATTATCGTACAGATGTATATGTCTACTAGATAACAGTGCATTATATTTTCATATGTACAGCCTCAAGGCTATAAATACATTGTAACCTCTTCACAAGAAGGGAACTTTGGATCTCTTGGTAAACCTATTATCGAGATTCAAGGCAAACAATCAGCAATACAAAACAGTGGACGTAGGCCATTTTTATAAGGCTGAACCACTTTAAAAATCCTTTGTCTTATTTATCTGTGATTGACTAATTAGATATAATCTAGTTTTTTACATCAACAAATTGGCGCCGTTTGTGGGAAACGACTATACTTAGCGTTTTTCACCAAACAACTCATCATCTATGGCTAAAATTCCAGAATCCAGTGATTGAAACACTGGGATCCCTCCAAACCCCTCTACTCCACCAAATATTCAAGATCTGGATGGCATAATGGCTAATTTAGCCCAAGGGAAAACGGCCATGCAAGAAACCATGCGTCAACTTATACAAACTGTTCGAGGTGGAGTACCGGCTCAATCAGGACAACGAAATGCTCAGAGAAAAACCCATCTGCCATCTTCAAGAACTAGACGAACGTTATTCCCGAAAGTCTCTCAATCTAGACGTACTGACTCATATCATATTGAGAGATCTAGTGATCCTTCGTATCAACCTGGACGGACCTCATCAGTTGAGCTATAGATTCTCAACGAAACATCACTCTAACTCCAGAAAGGACTAGTGCTCTAGAAAGGTTGAGTAGAGTCTCTCCTTTTGATCGTTTGGGCCCTAGGAGGAATAGAAGTCCTCTTAGGATTGCATCGAGGAACTCTCAATGACCATCCGACCTAAGGGAAGGCTCTGCCCAATCACGCCCAATAACCCGTAATGAAAGGTCCCAAGAGGAAAACTCAACGCGATCAGTCACTCGAACAAATAGGCCCGAGGGGGGAAATGATGCATGTAAAGGCTCTATTTAAAGGTTGGAGGACCGGTTAGGGGAAATGGCTACGGCTAAGAATCCTCTATAAAGAAATTTTATCCAAGGGACCCCATTCGTTCAGGCAATTGTGGACTTTCCCACACCATCAAAATTCAAAACTCGGGGGTGACACCTAAATATGATGGAAAAACTGATCCTGTCCTCCATACAGAACAATACTAAGCTGCTGCTGATATCTATGCGGTTCCAAATGAGATGAGATGCAGGGCGTTTTCAAGAACTCTCACCGCGTCAGCTCAGATATGGTACAACAACCTTCCTCGGGGGGAAATTGCGACTTTTCTTCAACTGGCAGAGCTTTTCATGGGGAATTTATATTTTGGAGCAAAACCAGTTAAACAAGTAGCACACTTACTGAGTGTTAGACATAAGACAGACGAAAGTACCAGGGACTATATTACTCATTTCAATAATGAGAAACTTGAGGTAATTGATTACGAGGATAAGACAACAATTACCGCTCTGATGAGTGGACTGTTACCAGACAAGTTGTACTATACTTTGGCTAAAGATCCGCCTAGGACCATGGCAGAACTAATGGCAAAGGTAGCTAAAATCATGAACACTGAGAAAGCCATGGTTGTGAAGAAGAATACAGACACTAAGGAGACCAAGGTTGAGGCTGGTAAAATCGAGAAGAAGAATCAGAAGAAGAATGGTGGCAACAGGTAGTCGAAAGGTAAGCAAGTGCTGGAGGAGATGAGGAAGTATGAAATTATACTCCCTTCAAGGTAGACATAAATCACATTCTGGAAGAGATCAAGAACAACGAGGAGCTAACCTGGCCAGAGAAAATGAAGGCAGATCCTGATAAAAGGGACAAGTCTAAGTACTGTGAATTTCACAAAGATCACGGCCATACGACTAAACGTTGCATAGCTCTTCAGAATGAAATTGAAGCACTCATCACGCGAGAAAAACTAACTAAATATGTTGATCGCCAAAATAGTGGAAAAACCAGCAACAGAGGAAGGCAAAGATCTAAATCTCCTCGTCGAGCAAAAGAAGACAAGAAGAGAGATCACGAAGATGATCCAGAAGATGACCCCGATCTCCCCAAAAGACCAAGATAGCCAAAATGCGAGGTATTTTCAATCCATTTTTTGTCATTTGAATCTAATGTCATTACAGGTGGAGATGCAGAAGGTGGAGATCTGACTGTGGAGAGAAAAGCTTACCAAAATAAGGCCCGAGCTTGCTCTTACATGCAACGAATAAACTTGGCTGAAGATGATCGCCCGAGGAAGGTGAATAGGGATAAACTAGTCATCGACTTTTCTAAAAATGACCTGACAGGTGTACTATATCCTCATGAACCCATTGGAGATCAAGATGAGAATTAAAGAAGTGGTGATTTTACAGGTACTGGTGGATAATGGTAGCTCTGCAGACATCATGTTCTACCCATGCTTTGACAGTTTGAATTTGAAGTTAGCCTAGTTGGATCATAGGCCCCTCCTCGATTTTACTGGGGAAAAGTTTTTTCCACTTGGAACGATCAAGTTGGATATGCTTATTGGTACATGGCCTTCTTGCCGAACAGAAATTGTACGCTTTTTCATAATGGATAAAAACGTCCTATCAGCTTACGACATCATCATGGAAAGGGTAGGTCTGAAGAAGTTCGAGGCAGTACCATCTACTGTACATCAATGTTTAAAATTCCCAACCAACTTTGGAGTGGGAGTTGTGAAAGGCAACCAGAAAGTAGCTCGAGAATACTACTATTCATCTGCCGAATAGGAGGAACGAGAAGAATCCAGGAAGAAGACTACTACATATCAAGTGGATGAAACAGAAAATGCAGAGATTGAAACATTAGATCCTAGAGACGAGACTCAGCTCGTGAAGGTCCAGGTCATGGAAGCTGTCGAAAATATTATTCTGGACGATAAACACCCAGAACGAACAACCCAAATTGGTGCGCCATTGGATGTATCATTAAAACAAGGACTGGTAGCATTTCTAAAGCGCAGAAAATAGACCTTTGCATGGAGTCATGAAGACATGCCAGGGATAGACCCGAGTTTCCTGTGCCACAAGCTCAACGTGAACAAGGATGTGAAGTCAGTGAAGCAATGAAGAAGGGTGTTCAGCCCTGAAAAGAATCAAGCTATACAGGAAGAAGTAGAGAAACTACAGAAAGCTTTTTTTATTGAGGATGTCAAGTATCCCGATTGGCTAGCAAATGTGGTGATGGTAAAAAAGAAAAACAATAAGTGGAGGATGTGTGTATACTTCAATGATCTTAATAAGGCATGCCCAAAGGATCATTTTCCTTTGCCCCGAATCGATCAACTGGTGGATGCTACCTCGGGGCATGAATTGTTGAGTTTCATGGATGCTTACTCTAGTTACAACCAGATTAAAATGAAACCTGAGGACAGGTAAAGTACCTCTTTTATCACCCCAAGAGGAACTTATTGTTATAATGTTAAGCCTTTCGGACGTAAAAATGCAGGTGCAACATATCAGCGACTGATGAATAAGGTGTTTGCAGAGTAAATCAGTCATAACATGGAGGTTTATGTCGAAGATATGTTGACGAAAAGCAAGAAAGTTGTTGATCATTTAGTTGACCTAGGTCAGACTTTTGATCAACTAGAGAAGTATCAAATAAGGTTAAATCCCACCAAATGCATATTTGGAGTACGAGAAGGTATGTTTCTCGGATATATTATTAATCAACGAGGTATCGAGGCGAACCCTAAAAAGATCAAGACCCTATTGGAGCTACGATCTCCAACTACGAAGAAAGAGGTGCAAAGTCTCACAGGGCAAGTCGCAACACTTAACAGATTTGTGTCACGAGCAACAGACAGATGCCTCCCATTCTTCAAAACACTTTGAAAAACTTTTGAGTGCAATGATGAATGCGAGGAGGCCTTTCAATAGTTGAAGAAACATCTGGGGACACCTCCATTATTATCTAGACCAGTGATGGGAGAAAGACTATACTTGTATCTGGCAGTTTCAGAGAATGCAGTTAGCTTGGCGTTGATAAGAGTGGAGGATAGAGTACAAAAACCGGTCTATTACACCAGCAAGGATTTCCGAGGGGCAGAGATCAGATATCCCAGGTTGGAGAAGTTAGCACTAGCACTAATCGAAGCAAGAAGAAGGATGAGGCATACTTCCAAGCCCATACTATAGTAGTGTATACTGATATGCCATTAAGACAAGCTCTGCATAAATCGAATAAATCGGTAAGATTGATGTACTGGGCAGTCGAACTTGGCGAATATGACATAATTTATGAGCCTAGGTCGTCACTTAAGGGGCAGGCAATAGCAGATTTTATAGCAGAGTTCACTCACTCTGATACATCCGGAGAGCATGAGTTTAATACAGACCAACCCGTGGATGTTATGGGATCACCGAAGATAGCACCCGACCAACTTCCATCCGTGGATAAGCAAGAGAAAATAATCAACGAGTAGCGAGAAGTGTCGGGGGGGATAAAAGGAAGTGTCAAATATTCCACCGAGGAACTCTATCAGACCAAGAGTTTGATAATGAGGTACCCATATGGAACATATATGTGGATGGCTCTTCGTGCGCCATGGGCAGTGGAGCATGAATAGTTTTAAACAGTCCTAATGAAATTGATATGGAGTATGCTCTACGTTTTCAATTTAAGGCTTCCAATAATGAGGCTGAATATGAATCTATGATCGTGGGTCTAAGTTTGGCCAAAACTATAAAGGCAGAGCAGGTCGTTGTATTCAGTGATTCATAATTAATCGTAAATCAAATTCTCGTAGTGTATGCAGTGAAGGGAGAACTAATGGTCAAGTATCATGCAAAAGAAATGGAGGTTGTCTCAAATTTTACTGCAGTTCAGTTAATCAGAATACCGGGATTGGAGAATGCAAGGGTCGAAGCCCTAGCTCGGTTAGCATCAGTAGTACGCACCGAGCTATGAAGAATAATCCCAATAGAAATCCTGGTGGATCGGAGTGTAGACGAAGACTTGATGATGAACTTCATTGCCCTCAACTTGGGACCATCCTGGATGGATCCCATCAGGGCCTATATCGAAGAAGGGATTGTGCCACCTGATAAACTGGTAGCCAAGAAACTGAAGTTTAAAGCTGCTCGTTACGTATTAACCAGTGGCATTTTGTATAGAAGAGGCGTTATAGCAGGACTGCAAAGATGTGTCCATCCCTGTGAAGTTAAAGACTTGATTGAAGAGGTTCACGAAGGATCCTGCGGAGCCCATATAGCAGGTCGGACGCTTTTGCAGAGGATAACAACACGAGGGTATTACTGGCCAACGATGAGAGCTGATTGCGCAGCTTACGCTAAGAAGTGAGATAAATGCCAATATTTCTCTTCCATCCAAAGAACTCCCCAAGCATTGTTAACACCCATCACGTCCCCTTGGCCATTCGTCATGTGGGGGATAGACTTGGTCGGGCCACTTCCAACGACCAAAGGAAGATTCAAATACCTCATAGTTGTTGTGGATTATTTTACCAAATGGGTGGAAGCTGAACCTCTCATTGATATGACATATGACAAGGTCTATCAATTTATTTGGAAGAGTATTATTTGCAGATATAGTCTCCCACAAGCATTCATTACTGATCATGGAACCCAATTTGACAATGAGGAATTCGCTGCATATTGTCATCAATCTAATGTACAAAAGATCCACTCCACGCCAGGCCATCCCCAGAGCAATGGGCAAACTGAAGTGACGAATAGAACCCTACTGAATGGTTTGAAAAAACGGCTGGATGATGCAAAGGGAAATTGGATTAACGAGCTACACTATGTGTTTTGGGCTTATCGCACTACACCACGAACAACAACTGGGGAGTCTCCATACATGTTGACATTTGGGAGTGAGGCTGTCATACCTGCTGAATTGGGTCTACCCACACATAGGGTGCTTAATTTCAATTCTCTTATAAGTGACTTGATGAGACGATTAGACCTTGATATGCTCGAAGAAGTTAGAGAAGAAGCAGTAATCAGGAATGCAGCATACCAACAACGAACAACCTTATTCTATAACAAAAGAGTGAAGAAGTTCAATATCAAAGAGGGGGATTATGTGATGAAGAAAGTGATCCAAAAGCATAACAAACTGGAGGCCGACTGGCATAGACCTTATAGAGTAACTGAAATTGTTCGTCCTGGGACATATAGAATTGAAACTTTGGAGGGAGAAAAATTCAAGAATGCATGGAATGCAGAGCATCTGCACCAGTACTATCAGTAATTAAAATCCATCTGTAACACATTTCTTTTAATATGAATAAAGTGATGTTTCGCCCATATTTCTTCCTTGGTTAAATTTTTTTTGGAATATTAGTGCTACACACTACACAAACACAAATTCAGAGCATTAACCACAAACTCCGATTGGTCGGTAATTCAATAACCACTAACTCCGATTGGTCGGAAATTCATTAACCACCAACTCCGGTTGGTCAGCAATTCATTAACCACCAACTCCGGTTTGTCACCACCAACTCTGGTTAGTCAGCAATTCAATAACCACCAACTCCAGTTGGTTGGTACCAAACTAGGCAAGAAGATGGATGACCTCCCGGGGCATCCACTGTCTAGGAAACAAGGTAATCCTAATGAGATTACTACAACTATGCAGGAACATGGGATGAAAATCATTCCATTGCTTAGGTCCAAAGAGTGAGAAGTCACTATAATCAGACAACAAATGGGACAAGTTCCATTATCTAAAAATGAAATAGGATATATATATATATATATTCACCAATGAATAACGAGGACATTCTACAAAATATTTCCAAGAAAATGAAATTGTAAAAAAAAAACTAAATCTTTTTTTATTAAAACCAAGCAGATTACATACGATGTGAAATTGGTTTCATTACAAATGCCCTATTCTATAGGTTTCTTTCCCTCTGATTTTGACACAGGTTCCACCCCAGCTGGAGGATCATCTAATGCATAAGGAGAGTTTATAAAGGTCATATCTTGCAGCATTCTGACATTAATTATCGATGGTTGATCAAGAAAATGCTCTAGACGAGATATCTCAAAATTTGAATGAAGACTATAATCACCGAGATACTTGGAGATCAAAATTCGAGGAATGGAACGGGCTGGAATCCAACTAAGGTCAAGTTTGAAGGGAGGCATAGGTAAATCAAGAACTCCAGATTCATAATAATCCCACAAGAAATGACCTTGCTCCAGTTTCAGAACACATAAGGAATTCAACCACCCCTGCTTATATCCTTCGTTGTTCGACTACTGCAAACGAGCATCAAGATGATACATAGCTTCATTATACCCAGCCATCCAAAATTCCCTGGGCTGCTTGTGAAATTGATAAGTCAATCTCTCAAGTTGCTCGTGGAGCTTTTTCACTAGAATTTCTTTACTTTCCAGAGCAGAACGGTTGGTGAAACTCTGAATCTTCTTAGACATTTCTGCCAAAGCCTGATTCTTCGTCATCAATTGAACGACTTATATTTCTAAGGCCAACTGAGTTCTTGTCTCATCAATAGTAACCCGACCAGCCCTTGCTCGTCCACGGGAAGAAGATCTTGCTCTACCACGAGCAGGTGTGGAAAGTCCAGTGCGTTTCAAAGTCTCTAACTCATCCCGTAAGTTAACATTTTCTATTTCTAAAAAGGAAAAACCATCATCATTAATTGGGACCAAGGCTCCCAAAGAAGAGGAGACAACAGATTTGAGATATTTTATTTCCTCCTGCAACGCGATATTCTCTTGCTCTAGCAGCTTGGCAATATGTCTATGCTCTTCAATCTCAAGCTTTAACACACTTTCCCTTTTCTCATGGGCTGAAATGTATTTGTCATATCCATTATCAACACTCAATTATTGGTACTTTTTCTCATAATCTTGATGCAAAAGTGTAGTGGATTCTATGTACTGCTGTTGAAGTTCCTCGATCATTCCTTTAATATCTTCAATCATTTCGTAATAAGCCACATTATTGGCTATAGCACGACCAAGTAGGCACTTCAAGTACTGGTAAGCATCAATTGCTCGTTCAGAAGCACCTGATCCGAGGATGTCAATTATTTGGGCCTCAGTAAAGTCTGCATGACCAGCATTGAAATAGTCATTGCACTTCTTCATCAACTATGTATCATTAGCTGATAAGAGTTCCATCCTGGCCACAAACTAGCAAAGAGAAAATGAAAAACAAAATCAACAATGATGCGAACAGAGAAAGTAAGAGAGAAATTCTAGACGAACAACAAAAGTTTATTTTTTATTCATCACGATAAAGTAAAGCACAGTTCAGGGTTACATCCAAGAAAACAATGAAATAAAAGACCCGAACAACTTTACACCTTCTTCTTATTTCCTACGACTTCTTCGGACAATTTGGATGAAGGGGTTGGTTGCTCGGAGAGTAATGGAAGTTGCTCGGCAGATGTGCTAGCCTATTGGACTTTCTCGAAAGATTGAACAACAGCAACAACAGGGACCTACTCTCCTATCATCATAAAAGATTCATCTGATGCAGCTCCATCTTCTTCTTCTTCCCCAGAAGAGGGAGGAGGGCCATGAGTATGCTCTTGGAATAACTCAGAATCTTTAGCAACCTTCAATTTCTTCAAAGTTGTTATCCATCCATCCCTGAAATACTTAACACTGGCATACTCCATTTGAGAAGACATAACAGCCAGGCCCTTATTCCAACCCTTGTCCCAACCATGACTAAAAGATTTTTTAATAGCAACTTTACTTTTTGCTCTCTTCTAAGAAGTCTTTTCCCTAAGGAGATCTTCGGCAGATTTCAATTTCTCTTCTACCTCTGTCTTATGTCGTTCAACATCTTGCAGCTTGGCGACATTTTCCTCGACAGATTTAAGCTTGACTTCAATCTTATTTTCACGTTGTTCAGCGTCCTTTAATTTCTCCTCCAACTCTTTGGAGGCAGCTACAGCTTGATCTCTATTTATTTCAACAGACTGGAATTATTTCTCCCAGGCATTCTTATCTTCCTCGTACTTCTGATGAGATTCCTTCAAAGATTGAGTTAATCCAGCAAAAGCTTCTTGTATTCCACCCGAGGAAGTGGAAGCCCTGATGGCTTCATCTTTCTTCAAAATACTATGGAAACATGTCACGAGCTGAAAAAAGAAAGAAGTTTAATTCAACATATGAACATAGTATTAGAGGATAAAAGACTCAGGCTAACGATACTTATTGACGTAATGTGTTAAGCAACCAAAGTAGTAATTCTCTCATGAGAAAAATTTTCCTCAATCCCTTGGAATTCTGGGATAGTCCAAGATATAACTAATCCCATAGCAGAGCTCGGAGGAATAAGAGCAGGAACATTACCCTCAGCATTTGAAGGTTGAGAAACAGAGTCAACAGGTCTCTCAATAGGACATCTTTTCAATATCCTCAGAGGAGCACTTTTAATTAAAGATGTTGTCTCTCCTTGTGAGATGGCAATAGTTTCAATCAAAGGTGCTACCTCTTTTGGAGGCACAGGGGCCTTCTTGCCAGTTTCCTTAGCAACAGTAGAGGGGGTACATCTATATTCTTTGTTCCCTCATTTGGGGAATCTTGTTTGTTCTTCTTTTCCTCTTTAGTACCAAAGACAGACTTGTCAAAAAATGCGGGAGCTTTCCTCTTCTTCATCAGATCAGTAATAGGAATGCTTAAGTCAGAAGAAGATCCTTTCACACTGGTTCCAAAAGTCGGTATCCAATTAAGATCAACCACCACAAGACGAACAATGAAAGATAAAGTGGAGCTTCTGTATCTCAACAAATAAGAAGCAGCTTTAATGTGCTCCCCAGCAACTGATTGATGCAAGCCCCAGATAAGTTTTAAATATTTTATGTTAATATCAGTCTCTTTTGGAGGCTTCCTTTTACTATCAACTGTAACAAACAAAATTAATGTCAGTGGTGAATTTCATCGAATACAAAGAAAACAAGATTTCAAAAATAAAAACAACCTATCCCATTGCCATAAGGCGGACACCTGGGACCTTGGTACACATCATTTCCATTTAGTGAAGGGTGTTGCCAATTTTTCATCACAACCCCATGATCAAAATAGTCCCTATTGGCATCGGGAAGATTGACAACTAAAGCTCTATTCCAAAACCTAGTTTTTAAATAGAAAGTAGTGTTGTTGGTAACCCATATATAACAATACATAATTTCTGGAATTCCCAAACGAGTTCCATGAAGTTGATTCAACCTATATACTCCATTAACTACCCTCCATGTTTTTGGAGCTACTCTTGCAGGTACAATATTTAAATATTGGCAAAACTCCAAACACAGGGGATTTGGCGAGAAAGAAAAGCCACATTCAGCCACAAAAAGAGTTGGGAACCAGTTTCCCTCAGCCAAAAAAAATAAATCAGAAGGACAAGGAAGTTCTTCTAAAATAACCTACGAAGGTATTGAGAAATCAAACCGAAATTTATCCAACGATTCAACAAGATAAACCATGGTGAATAAATTAAATAAAGAAGAAGGAAGAAAATCTTACATAAGAAAAAGAGATCGGTTGACAATGAATGATGGAGAGAACGAAGGCACAAGATGAGAGAAAATGAAGAGTTCAGAGATACAGATTTGAAAAGTAGAAGACGATAGGATTTATGTCTCACTTAAATACTTTACCTCGGGAATAGAGAAAAGCAATGATTTCAAGGGAAAATGTTTGCGTTTCTGGCGGCTAAAAGAGGAAAAGGGCATAAATATCGAAGTGATCGTGAAAATTTAAAATATTTATGAAGCTTGATATTATGCGCTAAAAAGGAATTAAAGTATTCTCCTAAATCTCTGAAACCCAGTAATTCGAGCAGTTTTCAAGCAAAATGTTCCACACTCTTCCTCAACCTCAAACTGTGAAACATTGGGGCTTCTGTTGATACCAAATTTAGTCTGCTGACGTGGACCAATCATATGAAGACATGTGTCAGCCTACGTGGAAAATACAAATACTTTCAGCAAGTAGCATACTTAAGCGCTCCGAGCTACCAAGCAACTTAAGCGGTCCGAGCTACTTAACATGCAGAGCATCCACATCAAGAAAGCCAAAAGGCAACTACGCATTAAATGAGCATTATTATCATACAAATGTATATGTCTACTAGATAACAGCGCATTATCTTTTCATATGTACAACCTCAAGGCTATAAATACATTGTAACCTCCTCACAAGAAGGGAACTTTGAATCTCTTGGTAAACCTATTATCGAGATTCAAGGCAAACAGTCAGCAATACAAAACAGTGGACGTAGGCCATTTTCATAAGGCTGAATCACTTTAAAAATCTTTTGTCTTATTTATCTGTGATTGACTAATTAGATATAATCTAGTTTTTTACATCAACAATACCCGAGAGTTCCAATCTACGAAAACTGCAAACTGTAAAATTTTTGTCTTCTCATTTAGGGTTTTTTAAATTTGTTTTTCAATTCACAAACAATCCCAATAGCTTTAGTGAATTGTCTTAGAATACAAGATACAACTTTGGTGAAGTTTCTCTTATAGAGACGAAATCTCTACTACTGACTTTGTAGTTCTTGAAGGAGGTGCTAGCTGACTACGACTGCAGTCATTTGGGAAGGCTTGAGGGTGTTCCTTGCTGAAGATATAGCTAACGTTATTGTGGGTTTGCTGCAGTTAATCCATTGTTGATTCTAGGTTGCGACCTATGTGAGTGTTTTGCGAAACATTCATTGCATATTTATGTAAGTGTTGTTACATTTGTTGAAATAAAGGTTTTGCCCTTACGGAGGATTTTTTCCTGAAATCTGTGTGTCAACAATTTATGTTTATTTGTGATCGCATGATCATACACCTAGATGCATGTTTAGGGTTTAATTATAATTGGATTTAATTTGGATAAAAAATTGATAATTAATTAAATAAGATTTTAATTGGAAATTTGTGAATCTGTCAAGCAATTGATATCACACCGCATTCTCAAATTGGTATCAAAGCTTTTTAAGCAATCTTACCATTCAAAGATACCTCACGGATGCATTCTCTAGCATGATATCAGGCTCCAAGTACATCTCGTACCACTCCTGGACCACTAGGTCAGAATCTCTCTACTGAATTTAAATCGTAAACACATAATCAAAGGCAGTCATAAACTTACATCCATGGGTCATAAGCATACCACATTATCCTACAAGACTCTAAACTTAAATACAGTGTTCATGCGACAGTCCTATGACCTAGGGAACCAATCCCACACCTATTAGTCAATGTCAGGGTGGATCGCCCACTACGCGCAACCTCCAACAATAGCATCTATAGAGTAGGTATGTTCATATATATCAATCACACACACACACACACACACACACACACACACACACACATATATATATATATATATATATATATATATATATATATATATATATATATATATATATATATATATATATATATGACCACCTAAATGTGCATAAGTTACTTGTATAACTAGACTATAATTCCCGAGTCTACCCCCGACTCTCGAATATTCAAGTAGTCACTTACTTAAAATATATTCAATATTATCATTATTCTATCCACTAAGATATTCTACTCGAGTCCGTAGCCTAATTCATTCGGAAATCCCAGACCGATTTAATTATTTATATCTCGAGTGTCCTTCACCCTAGAACACCTGTATTTTCGTACCCGAATTATATTCCCGTCTAAGACTAGGTAGGTTATAGACTCCCTTATAGAGTTTCAGAAGTCCTAAATTAGCTAGATAACCTCTTAAACCAAGTCGGACCCTCAATGACACGTGAAATAACATCCAACAAAATCTGGGGCAACCGTTCCTAGTGAACCAATTCGGAGGCTTCCTGAACAAGTTCGATGGGCAAAACGGTTCGTCCCTGTTCAATAAAAGGGTTTGGTTCCCCTGAACAGGTGGCCAAATTTTTGACATCCCGTCAACCATAGACATATTCAACCTCAATCAAACCTAGAATAAGGTATTTATAACAATCCTTAATGTACATGTAATTATTTTTACATCCGAATTCATCTGAAAACTTATCAAATTCATGGGATTCAACATAGTTATCAAGAATCATCTACTTTTTCAATTTAATTTTATAATTTCTTCAATTCTCATTAGAAGAATTTAATATCACATCTTTTTTTTCAAGAGTCAATCTCATATTTATTATGGGATTACAATCAAATAATCTTTCTACAATTTTGTTACCCAAAATCCCATTTTTACATGTGATTCTCACCCTAAAATTCATATATATTTCTACACCAACTATGATATGAATGATTAAACAACATAAGTATTAAAGCATGATAAATAATTTCCTTAGATTGTCAATATTCTGATTTCCTTCTACGAATCTTCTTTACACAATGATTTTACTCCCATAATTGATCTAATTCTCTCCCGAAATGATTTTCTTCACTTTCCCTTTGGTTCTCTCTTCTCTTTTCTCTTCTCTCACAAGTATAGGTCTTTTGGGATGGTGGAATGGTTGCCCACTCCATCCAACTTCCCTAGTTATATCACAAATCCTGAAATTATGCTTAGGATTAAGTGCAAAATGACATAAATGCCCCTATATGGGTCCTATTTAGTCTAAAAGTCCCCCGAAACCCGATTATCACCCCCTGAGTATCTAATTTTGATTATCATGACCCATTTTGGATTATCGATGCACTCAAAATTACTATTAGAGTAACCTAACAAATTTTTTTCATCTCATTCCCAACACAACCCTGCATGCGCCTCCCAAATAAGATACTGTCAAAATCCGTCGATTTTTACTCAATTAGGACGTCATATCATTTGGCATAATTGATTAACTTATCATACTAATAAATATATTTTCACATAAATATTAATACTTTTCTCTTTAATCAATATTTATTTAATTCTCATTATTTCTCATTTTATTAAATTATGTGCACGTTTGTAATTTAAAAATGGTCCAAAAAGAAATACTTAAAAATACATGGTGTTACACCTCATCGCTCGAAATCTAACATCACCAACATTTCCACTCCCATATTTAACACCAAGAAGTTTAGTTAAGAACTTCATGGCCTCCTTCTGCACTAAGGATTTCCCATTAATAGCATTACCATTCTCATCTTTGATTGACGAAATTTTATTTCTAGATATTTGACCATTAACTTTCTTGTGAAAAAAAGAAGAATTCTTGTTGCCAAAATCTAGCAACTGAACCATCGATTTCTTCTTGTAAAATTCATTTTCTAATTCTCTCAACTCGAGATACTCTCCAAGACATTTTTTTCCTGTTATTTAATATGGTCCTGTCACCCCCATTATTAGTTAACTGCCTTTGAATGCCACTAAACTCCACCTTTTTACCATTAACTCTTTAGGAAATGTTTGAGAACCACTTTTTACTCAACATTTTGAAATCCACCTTTAAGTGCTTAAGTATTCTCATCATAGTAAACATTGGATTAATAATAACCTTAACCTCCCATCCCTTTTTAAGAATATCTCTAAAAGCATAATGTTTCATCAAGGGGGAAAAAATAAAAAGCGTATTTATTCCCTCCTTCGGAATTTAAATAGTTAATAGAATTAGAGTATGACCAGAGACTCAAGGGGGGTCCATATTCACTTCACAATCCAAAAACAACTATATCCAAAACTCATTATGCATAAGTCTATTAATTCTACTTTAAATATGAGAATCTCCTTTCCTACCATTACTCCGTGCAAATTAAGTCCCTTTAATAGGAAGCTCTTCAACTTTACTATCTCTAATGCACTCATTAAAATTCCCAATTTCTTCCTAGTCAACCTAATTACATTCTAATCTCTCATCATCATTTCGAACAACATTAAAGTCACCTCTTATAATCCATGACTCCAATTTATAAAGACCAGCCATATTGCCTAAGTAATTCCATAATCCCCTTCTCGGATCTCTTTTATTAAATCCATAAAAATATATACAAATAAAAGACTTTTGATTAGTTTTGATGGTATCTCTAATAGTGAAGGCTTGATTAATTTTACTAAGTAACTCAACATCAAATTTATTAGAATCCTAACCAATCCACACTCTCCCAGGTCCAATATTAGGGGTGTTATGAAGAAGATTCCAATAATTAAAATAACCACATTCACCTTCAAAACACTACATTCTTGACTTTTATTTCCACCAAATAAAGAAAATTAATACTATTATATCCAATATACTTATTAACTTCATGCTTATTATGAGGAGCATTACATCCCATTATGTTCCTTATACCAACTTTAATTATTTATTATTTATGTAACCCCCCTTCCTCCACCTTTCTTACCTCTTATAGCATTTTTCCTATTTTTGGTAGTTTCTTAAACTTTATTTACTTCATTCTTTAAATTCTTCCCCTTAGTACTTCCTAAAATTTCCTCCACCAAATCATTAATATTGTCCTCTTCTTGTAATACACTAAAATTGTTCTCAATTATAATGTCCTCTTTAACATCTACAAATGATTCACTAGCATTATCAAAATAATCAAGTAATTGCTCCTTCTCCTGATCATTTGTGGTGGTTATCTTGCTAAGTTCCCCCTTATCCTAGGATCTGTTTCTGCAACTATCCTCATTTTTTAAGAATTATTAACCTCCTCCACTAATACCCCCATATTCTCCTCAATCATCTCCTTATTACTTTCCACTTTCCTCCATACTTGTAGTGGTTTCTTAGTTATTAAGAAATTATCCTCCGTATGCCTAAACACTCTCCATACATTGCATATATCAGGTATCCGCTCATATATCAGGACTATCATGATAGTGAATCGAAATACATTTAGGCAGAAAATCACTAAGCCCAATTTTCACACTTATCTTCACATAAGTCAGTCTCTCCCTTCTAAGAGTCGTTCTATAAGTGAAAATAGGCTTCCCTATTATAATAGCAATCTCGCTCAACACTTTATCAGACCACATCTACAGCTTTTAACCCTGGTAATCTAATCCAGATAGGAACATGTTCTAATCCCTCATTTTCCAAACTTACATTAGTAGTCTATGGTTTGCGAGTGAGAGGTTTGTTATCAAATGACCAAGGCTCTAATTCAAGCACCTGTTGTTGAGCTTCAGATTCATCAAAAGCTATAATGAAAACCCTAGTTTAAAGTGGAAACACATAAGCTCTTCTAAACCTTTTCCATCTCCTATTCACATAACCTTGCATTACACCAAAAGACACTTTAGATCTCATAACATAAACAACTACTACATTTTTCCATTTATTGAACTCTTATAAAATCTCCTCAAAATCAATTTTAATAAAATATCTTCCCCCCTCATCTTCACTAGATGGAATAAATTGAAGCCTATTTCCTGTCGATTTATCACGATTTGGAACCACAATGTTTACCCATTTTTTTTATTATAATTATAGTTGTTGACAACATCCATACTATTGCATTCAATTGCCTTGACCTTATTTTCTATATTTCCTCTTAGACATAAAAATTGAGTTTGAAAATATGCATTAATACTCTCTTGTGCAAATGATTTGGATCAGTTCATCAATTTTCCTTCTCTAAACTAGAGATGGCCTAATCGAATTGTCCAAGATCTGAATCTCTGCCATTGACAATTTCACCGCATCTTAGTTTCTTATAGTGCTTCCCTAATTCTTCTCTCCATAATTGTGTAAAGTAAGCATAGGGATTTGAAATTTAGCATGTTTTTTCCTTTATCATTTTCCTCCATAAATCGCAAAAGCCATAAAATCTGCTACTCATTACTTACAAATTTCTTATCGAAAGTGCTAGAAGGAGGGGCTCTAACTCTATTTGATCTTCTCATAAGCGAAATTAAAAGCAATTGACATGAACAATGTTAGATCTAAGAGGAGAAACAAAAAAGAAGAAATGTCAAGAGAGAGAACCTAGAGAGAGCCACGTTTGGAAGGATGACCGGATAAAAACATAACTTTCTTTAGAGATTGATTTTTAGGATAATAAGTTTATTAAAAAGGAAATTAGCATTTATTTAGAAAAATGTGTCAACAAGAGAGAATTTTATAGTGTTATATATGATGTAAAGTACGCATTTTTAAAAAAGCTATACTTTAACATCATATTAAGGAATAAGATTTCTTTGTAAAAAATTGGTCAAACAAATATTTATAATACATAGAATTTAATCGATTTTACAAGTATAATTTGCTAACATGATTTTTATATTTTTTATTTAAAATAATGTCAAGTGCAGAAAATGTTTCTCGACAAATAATGCGACGATTCTTGTGAAAGAGTGATTGATTTCATGAATTATAGTGCAAGTTGTATGTGCTAAAATAATTTTCAGGTTGGAGTTGAGTTTGATTTTCAAGTTTGTATGTTATCTGGGGACGAGCCTATAGTCTAACACTAGTGCACACGCATTTCATAATTGAGGATTTGTTTATATGAAACGTTAAAGAAGAGTTTCACTCTAAAATTAGGATGAAACAAAATTACTCCTTAATTCTATATAAAAATAAGATTCTAAAATGAGTAACTCTAAAGAGAAAAATAATGTTCAACACATTTCGGACGACACATTGACGTGTCATGTCTGCATTGATAGTTGTTCGGGTATACATACCACTACAAACACGATATATTAGTGTGTCACTCAAAATGTTTGTCACTTTAAAAATATTGTTCATTAGTTAATATTAATGATTTATTTTGAAGGTCTTGAATGAATCATTAGTTAGTTATATTTTTGCGCGAATCACCTCCCAAAATGGCTTAAAAGTAAAATTGCATTATTTTGCTGTTGTATTTTTAAAAAAAATTGGTGGAGCTGCTGTTAGAATTCAACGCATTTCTATTTTAGTATAAAGAGAGTAAAGAGAGTGGACCGCTGCCAGAGAGGCCATCTTGACTATTGAGGGGCTTCAACACAGAGGTAGGAGGTTGGCCAGTAGATGTTGGTTATATAAGAATGAGGAAGAGACGTCCAATCACCTTCTTCTACACTGTCAAATCACTAGGGGACTCTGGGATTTATTTTTCTCTTTATGCCATATTGCTTGGGTTATGCCTCGTACGGTGTGTGAGGTGATTGCGTCTTGGAGAAGGCCTAGAGGTTGGACTGGTTCTCGTGTGGTCTGGATGATGGTTCCTCATTGTATTCTTTGGACCATTTGGCAGGAAAGGAACATGAGATGCTTCGAGGGAGTCGATCTTAATCTTTCTCGGATTCGGTACTTCTTTCTGAGTCTTCTTCTTACTTGGTATGGGGGAAGTTATTCTTCGTCATTATCTCTCTTCCTCGAGTTTTTGGAGGAGTTTTAGGGGCTTGTGTTGTCTGTTTTGGGTTTCGGCCCTGCGCTTTTTTGCTTTGTATACTTCCTGTATATGGGATTCCACCCCCTTTGGCAGGTTTGTTTTATTGAATCTGTAAGGAAATTTTTTGTCCATTGTCAATATGTATGTCGTACGTCGTTACACCATTGAAGAAACTAAAAATCGCATCTACATCAACGAATCCGAATATCAAAGCGTCTTCAACATCATAACCTCTGCAAGAATGAACTTGGTAAAGTTTTATTTTTATGTCCCTTAAAGTTCATACTTTGTATTGGGAAATTTTTATAAAATGATTTTTTATAAAAATAAGAAGTAAGTTTTTTCAAGCAAAATGAGGCTTTTAAAAGTTTTTATTTTCTGGGAAACCGGACCGGTCCGCCCCTATTTTAAAAGAACCGATCCGCCCCCGGACCGGTCCGCCTACCTACCGGACCGATCCGCCTTGCACCAGTTTACCACGGATTGATTGCAAACCGATGAAGCCTCTTTTAAAAAAGAACCGATTCGAGGTCGAACCGATACGCCTCCAAGCCGGACTGGTCCGCCTGGGATAAAATCGTACAGTTCCGCGAGTGTTTTTACCACCGACTCATATTTCTTATATATATACCTATTTCGGTGGTGTATTTTTTAAGTCTTTGAGAAAATGTTTCTAAGAGTACAAACACAACAAGACTTTGATTTTTGATGTGCCAAACATCTTTTTGATTCACACACAAAAATTCCAATTACTTTTGTGAATCTTTTGGAACCCTAGAACACAAGTTTTGCTATTGTTCAACCTTTGTGGGGAGATCTTTGCAACCTAGGGTTGCGTGTCATTGCTGAGGGAGTCTCTACAAAGTGTTATGGCTGCGTGTCATTGAGGAGTGCTGCGGTTCTTCCTTTATTGTTTGGGTTGCGAGTCCTTGGAAGGTGCTGCGTGTATTCTCTTGCTGAGTTCAAGACTGCGTGTCTTTGTGGGTTAGCTGTGCGTTGATCCATTGCAGATTTCTCTATGTAATTGTAAGTTGCGATTTATATATTCATAGTGAAATAAAGGTTTTACCCGAAAGGAGTTTTCTCCTGAAATCTGTGTCTCACCATATTTTTGTGTCACATGCTTTATTTATTTATGGGTTGACACACGCACCTTAGATGCATGTTTAGGGACTCTAATTAAATAAGGGGTACTTGGAAACTTGTAAATTTAATTTAAATCGATATCACACAGTCGCACTCTTCAGAATCATTTACTTATAAAAAATAAAACAAAATAAAAATGTCTCAAACATATTACTCTTCTCTCCCTTGCACTAGCCATCAAATTATAACATAAAAAAACAGTTTACAATAGATAAATAAATAAAAGTAATGAAAAAAATCCAAAAAATATGATTTTTTATTTTATTATATTTAATGTAGGCTCTCTTTTACACTTTTGTCGTTAAAAAAACATGTTTACTATGTGCTATTTTTTCATAACGTTTTTTTTACTGTATGTGCTCTTTTTTTCACTTGGTAAAAAATATGTTCTCATTGTAAGTAAATAAAAAAGAGTTGTGAAAAAAACTGAGTAAATAAAATAAAAAAGTTGTAATTTTTTATTTTATTATATTCAATGTAGGCTCTCTTTTTTTGTTTCTGTCCTTGAAAAACATGTTTACTATGTGTTTTTTACATATGTTTTTTTTATTGTATGCATTATTTTTTTATTTGGTAAAAAATATATTTTCTCGCTATATTGTTTTTTTTTCTTTCTGGTAAAAAGCATACAGTGAGAAAACATATTTTTTACCCAATAAAAAATAATGTACACAGTAAAAAATAATGTTTACATTGAATATAATAAAATAAGAAATTATAACTTTTTTTCTATATATTTTGGGCTTTTTTCATAACTCTTTTTTTATTTATTTGCTATAAGTTGTTTTTATTTTTTATGTTGCAATTTGATGGCTAGTGTTAGGGGGGGGGGGGGGGGGGGAGAGTAATAAGTTTGGGTCATTTTTATTTTATTTATTAGAGGGTCAAGTTTGAGGGTTATTCTATCTTTACTTTTTAGTGCGACTCGAATTATAATTAGTGACACATCTTTTGCGACATAGTCTCCTTTAATATAATTAGAGGTTCGTATTAATTGAGTAATTATAAGCCGACTCTGGAGTCCGACTTATTTTTTGTGACACATACACACATGTCGTGTCTACATTGGTCAAGTCACCGTGTCACACAAAATGAGTCGAAATCTTGAGTCGGACTAGAATTTCCCATACTAATGAGTAATTTTAGGCTGACTTATTTTGTGCGACACACTAACGTGAATTGCTTACATTGATTCATGTCTTAAATGATACTTACCTGACTTCAGATATGAATCAGTGCAATCACGACGTGTCAGTTTGTCGCACAAAATGAGCCGAAAACTTGAGACGGCTAAAAAGTATTAATATTGGAGTAATCCTAGGTTGACTCAGGAGTCTGACTCATTTTGTACGACACGTTGTCGGGCCTAGATTGATTCATGTTTTTAATGATACGTAATGAATCAAAAACACGAACCAATGTGGACACAACACATCAGTGTGACTCACAAAATGAGTGAGAATCCCGAGTCATCCTAGAATTACACATGCAAATTGAGTAATTCTAGAGCATCTCAGGAATCCAACTCATGTCGTGTGACACACTATGGTGTCTACATTGATTCATGTTTTAAATGATATTTAGCGAACCACAACCATGAACCAATGCAACATGTCAATCAGTGTGTCGCGCAATATAAATGGAAATTCTGAATTAACCTATAATTACTTGTACTAATTTGAAGTTAAAGCATCCACCTAAAAGCAAGTAGCAATAAGTGGATAGGCTCCAAATATCTTACAAGTGACTTTGCTTTCTCAATGTCAAGCTTTTGTAATCTCAGCCGAGCCAAACATGTGAATAGCGTATACTGGGTGACAGGGGCAGATCTGGGGGGTGCCAGGAGGGGCGGAGGCCTCCCCTGAGATAAAAAAAAAATTAGGTATGTAAAATGTGTAATTTTTTTTTAGGGGTACAATTTTTAAGGGAGGCCCCTCCTGAGATCTTGCCTACACTGTTTTTTAATCAAAAATTTGTATAAAACTTGTATTAACCCAAAAAAAATTTGCCTCGGGAGCTCTCGCCTCCGAACCCCCGGCACCCCTCGAGACTCTCGCCCCTCCTAACCAAAAATCCTGAATTCGCCACTGTTGGGTGACATGAATCACTTGTGCCCAAAGTATGCTTAAAATAGCATATTCATGTTAGAATTGGACTATTCAATTCACCGTCAATTGACAAAATTGGCAAGGCACTTTCGATGGATTTGATTGGTAAATATAATTGGTCAATATCAAATTAGTTTTAATAAAATGAAATCGAAATTATCATTTATATCATTCGGTATAATAAGACGTTAATCGAAACCGTACCACACATTTTGTGGTAAACTGTGATAAAATCGTTTTTTTTTTTCAGTATAACTTCAAAAAAAATTAGAATAACATTAAATTTTGAATTTTCACCATTATACCTTCTTTTTACATGTAGCGCAACTCAAAATATTAGATTTAAAAAAAGGTTACAACACTTTTTATATAGTTAAAAAAAATTGACCAAAATAATGACCACCAAACAAAATGCAAGCAAAAGTTTACAAAATGCTATAACTTTAGAAAACTCAAAATGCATGCTTAAACTTGAAATACTCAAAGAGTAACCCCTTATTTATAGACCTTAACTTCCATCCAATTTAGCCACTTTTTCGATGCAGGACTCTATTAGTTTTCAAATACATACAATTATGCCAATGTTCCATTTCAAGGAGAATTTTCTAAAATAGATTAATAGACAATTTGTTTTAAAATAGTAAAAAAAATAATTTTGTACTGAATTTTTTTATGGGTTCTTAACATATCAGGGTACCCCTACAAAAATTCAACAAAAAATGAATTGTTTTGCTATTTTGAAAAAATAGGTTAGACAACTGTCGATTTATAACCTCTTATTAACTGACGATTATTTTACATATTTTTTAAAAAAAACAAAAATATCATTTTGAGCTTATATTTTTTTTATGCTGGTACCCTTAAATGTTAAGAACCCGTAAAAAACATTCAACTAAAACTTATTATTTTTACTATTTTAATCAAATTAGTCATTTAATCCATTTCATGAATAGTCATATGTTTAAGAGTTTACGTGTCAATTTCAAATTACTTTACCCCAACTTTTTATATTTATGTACAAATTAATCACAACATTTTCACTTTCTAAATAATAAACTATAATATTATTTCCTAACCTTTTTCCAATGTTACAATAAAGCGTTTTGGATGGTAGTTTCGGTATTTAATTTTGGTACAATAACTTCATTAAATCGATTTTTTAGATGTGTAAACAAAAACCAACCACAAAAAATGGGTTAGTTTCGGTTTCGATAAATAAAAAAGGTAAACCATTACAACTTTTTATCGGTACAAAATAGTACGATACAAATTTTTATCATTCCACGAACACTCCCAACATTGGTAGATCTAAGGGGAGACAGAGATGTCTCAAACTTTTAAAAACAATTTTTTAAACCTTGTAGATTTAATTTTAGAGTTAATTACACTTTGGACCCTTCAAGTTTAAGATAGTTTTCACTTTGCCCCTGATGTTTTAATTTTCTTGCATTGAACCCTAAAGTTTTTAAATTGTTTCAATATCGTCAATGCAAGCAAATTAAAACATTAAGGGGAAAATGAAAATTACTTCAAAATTGAAGGGTCAAACGTGTAATTATTAACTCTTAATTTTATGTTGTCCCCCCATTCTCTAAATATAAAACTTACCAAGAATTGACAT
Source organism: Sambucus nigra (assembly GCA_949130495.1). Lineage (NCBI taxonomy): Eukaryota > Viridiplantae > Streptophyta > Magnoliopsida > Dipsacales > Adoxaceae > Sambucus > Sambucus nigra. The sequence continues at coordinate 12,200,984 of OX422212.1, read as the reverse complement.
TAGATGAAAGGATTCCAATATGGTATATAATGTGGCGCAAGACTTTTATTTGCTAATGTTGAATTTATGTTAGCAACTATTGTCAATGAGTTTCAATAGTGGGACTGTAGGGGACTAAAACTAATTAAAAATTTAGAAAGGCCTTAATTTTACATAGTTATACATGTTTGCTTTTTTTTTTTCATTTTACACCCATAAAAAGTTTAAATGAAGATAAGAGCCTTTCCATACAATTCAAATTGCACCAATCCTCTCAACAACCTCCTTCATATCCCATCTCTTATCCACATCACCTTCACAACAACTCAACCCAATGTTCAAAAGCTTCACCATATCACCTTCATTGTTCTCAGTTCCTCCCATCTCTTTATCAAACACATCAACAACCCTCTCTTCTCTAACACAAGATTCAACCCAAGTAGCCAAGTCTGTATCACTATCTTTGCCTTGTTGCAAAGAACTTTCGGGGAAAACACCCGTTAAAATCTCGAGAATCAATATTCCGAGGCACCAAACGTCGGTTCTCTTTGTAATGCGGCCATTTTGCTTGAACTCGGGTGACTTATATGCCACCATGAGCTTTTGCGCGTGTTCTTGGTTTATTATTGGAGCTAATGCATAGTCTGAAAGAATGGGATCGAATGAATTGTTTAGTAGCACGTTCGAGGATTTGAGGTGACCATGAGGTGAAATCAAACTCGGGAGCTCATTGTAGAGGTACAATAGGCCTTTGGATACTCCTTTCACAATCTTTAAGCGCGTTGGCCAATCGAGGCTTGGTTTATCGTGTGCATGCGTCCCTAAAAACATGATATTATTCTTGTAAAAATCTAGCTAGTTAAATAATTATATTCTTAAGTGAAAAAAGACAAAATACAAAATAAACTTATTCTTTCAGCCCTGTTTAGTTGTGAAAAATTATTTTTCATTTTTTAATTTCAACTTTCATCTCCATTTCTAATTTTCATTTTCCAAAGAGAATTTTAGAAAAATAGAAAATGTGTTCATTGGGAAGGAAAAATAATTGTTTTTAAAATTTAGTTTATAGAAAATTTAAGTGTCAACTGTAATTTACAAAAAAGTTTAGGTTTATAATATAATTACAGAAAGATCGGTGTCCAAATATAATTTATAGAAAGTTCAGGGACCAAAATGTAATTATCAAACATTTCAAGTTGAAAATGTAGTTTGTAGAAAATTAAGAGACTAGAAAGTACTTTACCAAAAGATTAGGTGTCTCGATATAAGTTATAAAAAGTTTTGGGTCAAAATGTAATTTTGGGACTTTTGAAAATTGGTGAAAAACTTGTTAAGTGATTTTCCAATTTCCTGAAAAATTGAAAAATTTGGAAAACTCTTTTTCAATTTTCTATTCTGGAAAAATATCAAACTTGAATGCGTTTTCTAATTTTCTATTTTTACTAGAAAAAATTTTGAAATTTTCTGGAAAACAAGTTTTCACAACTAAACAGGGCATAAATTTTCGAAAGAAACCTTGAATTGCTTTCAATGCAAGAAACTCCTCTCGAACTATGCATTTATGCATGTGTGTTGCTGAAAAAACGTCGGACAAAATCCGGTTTGCAAAAATGTACAGTTCATGGGGTTATTTGCAAAAAAAAAAAATGACAGTTTATGGGGTATTTTTTCTCTTTATCATTAATTAGATGAAATTTAGGCTTATTTGGCTCTCATTTATTATGCACATAATGATTTTGACATATAGTTTTCTTTTTCATTTTTTTTTTGTAATATAGGTTTATAACACTTTTGGATTAAACCTATACCATGTCAAACTTTTGGGGTCACACTCACAATACAAATAAATATGGCGCCAGTCAATAAACCCATATTCATTCAAAATTAAGTCAGAAACCAAAAAATGATGTGCTTTAGGCAAACCAAAAAAAAAATTCATAGCAAGTTTACAAGCAGACACACCAAAAGTTGGAAAGTCTATAATATTCCATATTTTCCATGGAAAAATATTTCAATCAAACACATGCTTAGTCATTTAGGGAAGAAAAAAATACCAAAGTCTATTTGTTTTAATAAATGCACCAAAGCTTAATAATGCAAATTAGTGAAGTATCAAAGTAAAAAAATTATTTTAAATTCAGGGTGTAACTAAAAACTGGTCATTAAAGTGGGGGTCAAACTCAAACTAACCCCAACTAAAATTAAGGCTTAAGATTCATATGTGTGTGTGTGGATATATATATATATATATATATATATATATATATATATATATATATATATATAGAGAGAGAGAGAGAGAGAGAGAGAGGATCTCATGAGGTTCCTCAGTTTGAAGTCCATTAATGAGGTCCATTTTTTTTAAATAGTAAAAAGAATATTTTGGGGCTGATTTTTTTTTCATGGTTTTTAAACATTTCAACAAAGATAGATAAAAAAAAATCAACTCAAAATAATTTTTTTTACTATTTTAAAAAAATCGGTCAAACTTTGCCAGTTTTTAACAGCTTAAAAACTGACACAATTTGACCGATTTTTTTAAAATAGCAAAATAATTCATTTTGAGCTGATTATTTTTTTATGGTCCTACTGAAATGTTTAAAAACCATAAAAAACAATCAGCCCCAATTTTTTTTTTTTACTATTTAAAAAAAATGGACCTCATTTAGGGACCTCAAATTGGGACCACACTTGATCATTTCCCTATATATAAGTAGGAAATTGATACGAGTCCCAATTACATCCCCCAAATCATCCCGCAAATGATATGGGATATCAATAAGCTATGAATTACGGACTCGACACATGATACAGGATGCAACACGACTCGAGATAAGTGATACGTAACTTTTACAAAATGTAGGATACGTAATATATATATATATATATATATATATATATATATATATATATATATATATATATATATATATATATAATGAAATAAAGCAGACTTTGTTAAGTGGAATGCATAAATTTAACTTGAAACTCACTAAAATTAAATACAACAACAATACAAATTTCAACAAGAAACAAATAAAAGTCGATAAACTCGCTAATAGAAGGAATATGGTTTGCAAAAGTTAGGGTTTGTTAGAAACTTTTGACTCCAAATTGCTCTTTTTGTCAATGAATATGGTCTCTTCTTTTTCTTTTTACATTTAAAATCAATGTAATAAGTTATTAAACATTTCACCCCATTTTAACTTTTCAAATACGAAAATTACCCCTGCAAGTCCAAAAAAATGTGTCCCCGGCATGCCCTCACATGCCCCACAGTGTGTCCTAACGTGTTTGGTGGAGAAACTAAATTGGATACTCTAGGACACACGTGCCTTATCCCAACTTGTCCAAGCATGTCGTGTGTCTGACATGTGTCAAACATGATATTTTGCCTTCAGGAGAGTGTCCGTTCTTCGTAAGTAATAAGTGTTGTACATTGTAATGTAATAATTAACTTTAGGATAATTCTAGGTGACACATAAAATCGTCACATTTTGGTGCGATGCATTGACATATCGTATTGGCTTGTGTCTGGGTCCACTGCTGTTGGACCCATGTGAAGCCGGACACGAGCCAATACAGGTACGACACATCAGTCTGTAACACTAAATGTGTCGATTTTGTGTGTCGGTGTAAAAGGACCCTTAACTTTAATGCTTTTCCACATCATTTGGTAGATGTTTTGACGGAATTATTTGAAACTCTATATGAGTGGGAAAAGCGAACATACCATGGAGATGAGCAGCCAAGCTAACATTGTCGACATAATCGGAAACCAAGAGTTTTTCTTCTTTCCTATAATAGAAAGCCACAAGTGGGAGTACGTTGAAGTTTCTCAACCTCCCTAACCTCCTCATATGCTCTTGAAACTCCTCTTTCCCCACATTATTCATATGTCTAAACCTCTTCACAACCATCACTTCCCCAACATTAAGGGCAGCTTTATAAGTGGAACCAAACACCCCACTTCCCAATATCTCGGCCGACGCCTTTAGTAAATCCGGCAAGTTAAATCTCTCCCTATCGTCCCTCAAAAAAGTCAACTTCACAGTATGCTTATCTGAATTTTTGTGGGGTTGTGTTGAATTCACCACGGGGCCCGGCAGGGCCCGCTCCATTTTGTCCAAATCAGTGGGGCCCGCCTTGTTTTCGGGTTGTGATGAGTGTACTAAAGTTTGATCTTCTTTTTGAAATGTCACCCTCCGTCTGCGAAGCATGATGAATACCGCGGCGCCTATGGCTACTAAGGCTGCCACCACGACTATACCGTTGATGATGATAGTCGCGATCGATAGTTTCGCATAGGAAGAACATGGTTGTAGTGGTTTTCCACAAAGCTTATTGTTTCCTGTATGAACACACAGAATGTCACGACCAAAGAGAGAAAGAAATAAACATTAATATGAAAATGTCAACAAGAATTACTACATATGTGTCACAAGTTGGGATGAATATTACAAACATATAAAACTAACTGAAATTACAAAGCTACCAATCCGAACAATAATAGGAACTTTAGGTCTTGCATACAAAGGCATAAATCATTTTCATTTTTAGTAGGATGAATTTTTAGTGTAAATAATTATCTTAAAACGTTTGACTTTCAAAGGACGACTATTAAAATGTTTTAGAGAGAGAGTATATAAGTGACGAACCAACTATACTAATATTTGACAAGAAATAAAAGACATTATGAAATTTAGTAGTGCACTGTTTATAAAATCAAAATAATTAAATTTTAAATGTAAGAAAAAAAATTGAAAAGTAATTAATTGCCATGCCTACAAGAATATCCTATTAAGACCTCAAAGTCTTTTTCTTCGACAAAGTACCTCTCCATATTAAACACTCTCATACACTCTTTCTTTTCTTATCTTAAACCTTAAAAAAATGTCAAAAATGGACAAGGGACTTTCTGGAAAATAAAAAATAAGTTGGACAAAGTGAAAAATTTACTTAGTTCCTACGGACTAAACATTGATTGTTCCATAATCTCTATTGTCATCTCAGAAGCTTTTTAATTTTTCATGTAGTGAGGCACACAATCTAAGTTGTTAAAACTATCCTAACTGTGGATGGAAACAGGACATGTCCAAACACAGCAATCACCACAACAATATCAATATACATTGTATATTTCTCACTCTCAAGGTACTTTCACTTCTGATAGGCCCCTGAAATTCCATTGAAAATTTTTGTGGAAGTACAAACAATTTTTAACAACCAAATGTTGTGAATAACTAAAGATACAAAAACACTCTTAGTCAATTGACAAATCTATTTTTCCTTCACAATCCCATACTCACCCGAAATATTAAATGGTCATCGGTGCTTAATCTCTAATGTGATACCAATAATGAATTATCCTTGAGAATTACGAGAGAGAGTATTCGTAATTAAATACATATATCGTAGGTAGTAATGAGAGTAATACTACGAATGAACTAAAATATTTGGGTTGTGTATATACTTAATGATCTTGATTGGTTTGTATGAATACTTATAATACTATTAATTATGTGTATGACATACCTACCATACATGCTATCACGGGGGGGTGTCTTAAAGAGAGGACAATCTTATCTTGAGGAACCTTCAGGGGGATTTAAATTGGTGCCTCAGAACATAGAACCTAGGTATGGGCTATCTGTGAGAATGATATTGATGACGGTCATATGGGTGCGTAGGTATGTGCGTAACCCATAGGCTTGGAACTATGTTCTCCTTCAATATATTTTATTTGTATTAATATGATTCCAGAGTGATTCGAAATTCGTAATCCTTATTGTACGTGATGTACCGATACCTGATAGCAGAGTATGTACGCACCGTAGATTTAACCTTTTGGGGTGTTGTATTAGTATATATATTATGATAATGATATACATATATACACATGTGATTATTATACTGTGTTTCTTATAAATGAAAAAAAATTAAGGCATAAAATATTATTTCAGTATATGGAAACTTAAATAATTAATGAGGTACTTGAGTTCAATTGATTAATAATGGAAATGCAAGAATGTATAATTCAGGTAGTATGGGTGGGCATAGTGACTTAGATGTCATAGTAAGACACTTAATTTAAGGTAGTTAAGTGTGATAGCGTATCTAGTATGAGTTGGAAGTATACGTTAGGCGTGCACAATAGTTGAGAGGTGAGAATCTCAAGTGAGTGCTCGAAAAGCTAACATGCACATAATATTTGCTTTATTGTAATTTTTAAATACTTGCTATATTATTTTAAAATATTTTACACTCAGGCTCTGTCCCGTCTCTTGAAAAATCTTTTTTTTCTTGTGAAATTATTGCAAGTGCTCATCCATAGGAGCGCCAAGTTTAGTCTATTGGACCTTTTGACGTGCTGCAGCTATTGTGAGAGTTGCAGGCCCTCGTATTTAGACGCCTCCACATCTATGACTTCAGTTCTTTGATTTAGTCTTCTCAGTCAGGGCAAGTGTTGACCATTCTCATTTTATTTATGCTGTTGAGACATTGTTCTCATTTCATTTCAGTATTTCAGTTTGAGTTAGATTTAGTATGATTATGATTCATGGTTTGGATTTTATTTAATTGGAATGATTATGCCAGTTTATCATATTTAATTAGATGGTGATTTTTTCTTTAATTGTTTACTCATAAGAATAGTGAATGTGTTGGATGGTTTAAATTAATTGAAATTAACTATTGGATAAAAGGTTTTGATTCTAGCTGAATTAATTATTAGGTGATTATTAAAATAAATATTTTTGACAGTGATGCTAAGACTGAACCAATTGGATACTTTGATTTAATATAGTAAAAGACTGATCACCAAATATTTAATTAGGTGGGGTGTCACAGGTGGTATCAGAGCATGAGGTTCTAGAGTCCTTTAGGATCTGTACGGTTTGTTATGCTTCCAGCTTAGCGTTCTTTGATATAGAGCCCTATTATTAGGATTGTTGCATTCTGAATTTTTATATACATCTTCAGCTATATTAAGATTTATTGAACTATGGACTTTTAAATTATGTCTCATTTCAGATGCCTCTGAGACGAGCACCGTGGGCCAGAAATGCCTAGCCCGAGCCACAGCCAGCTCTGGCCCAGGGTACGATGAATGCTATCGAGGTAACCGATATAGTTGCACAGACGGTTAATGCAGTGCTGGCTATGTTTCAGCAGGCCCCACCATAGGCACAGGCGTTGGCACCTGCCCCGGTACACACATTCCCTCCTACTTGGGAATGAGTCAGAGCGCCTTCCAGAAGGAACACCCTCCAGAGTTATCGGGGGAGCTCAGATGTTGTGGAAACCATCCAGTTAAAAAAGGACATACAGAGGCATATGTGGATGTACGAGTGCACAGAGATGCAAAAGAAGATATTAGTTACCTTCAAATTGGTTGAAGAAGCATTACAGTGGTGGGAGTCCACTATTACTGCAGAGGAGCGTGATGTTTTGACGATTCAGAACTTTTGGGTGTGGTTTGACCGCAAATATTTCCCTTCCGACATTCAGACTGAGATGAGGCAAAAATTACTAGACCTCACCCAGGAGGGGAAGACTGTAGAAGAATATGAGGATAAGTTTACTTGATTGGTAACATGGTGCCTACTAAAGAGAAGAGGATTCATATGTTCATGGACGGCCTGACCTGGAGGATTAGACAACATCTTTTGGGTAACTTTTCCTTACAGTCTTATTTATATGTACTCAATACTGATTTACTACACTACCAGGATCATCGCTTCTATGTTAAGGGGAGCAAACGAGTTGGATAGTCCAACCAGCTAGCAGGACTGGGGGAGGTAGTGCCAGTGGGGCACCAGTAGCTCAGAGTCAACAGAGACAGGGGGAGCAGGGTTCTCAGTCGGGGGATTCTGCTAAGAGATTCAGATCAGGGGGTTTTCGACATCGGCAGGGAGGTTTTAAGAATGGCCATCCGGGCCGACAGGGACAACAGGGTCACCCGGGCCAGCAACAGTTCCACCAATGCCATTAGGGCCAATGGAGATGTGGTAATGGTCAGCAGGGCCGAGGATAGCAGAATCAGAGGGGAGGAAATTTTTCTGATAGGTGTTTCGTTAGTGGAAACACTGGCCACAAATGTCAGGACTGTCCACAAAAGGATAGGGTCCCGTAGCAGTAGCAAGGCGCTCGTCAGGAGCCTTAGAGACCGATATTTCCCGCCGCCCTCCCAGCGTCAGCACCAGTACCAGCTTTTCCTGTCATTCCAGAAGTTTTGTTTCAGTAGGGGAAGCTACAGTACATGTATGTTTACAACGTCCACCACGCCATAGTCCCACAGGCTCCACCTGCTAGGGTATGTTTTCTATTCAGATGACTTTGGGGCGCATTTTATTTGACACGGGAGCTTCACATTCATTTATTGCCATAAGATTTGCACATACTATGGGGTTATTAGATATAACATGTAGTACTGTTACGTGTGTAGACTCGTTGTTCGGTAATGGGACATTGATTTTCTTTAGATGTCGGGGTGTGGGTATAGAGATTGAGAGTCTTCTTTTGCCTGTCGACATGCTTGTCTTAGATATTTCGAAGTACGACGCCATTATTGGAATAGATTGGCTAGTCGCGTATAGGGCCATGATTGACTGCTTTAGTAGGAGTATTATTTTCTCTATCCCTAGTCAGGAGATGTTTATAGTGGCGATGACTATCCCCGAGGGAGGATCATCCACTCACTTGCATTATATAGAGGAGGAGACCTCTACGGGAATTATGATCCCTCTTGATTGGATTCTGATTGTTAGGGAGTTCACCAATGTGTTTCAGGATATACTAGGACTATCGCCGAGTAGAGAGATAGAGTTTATGATGGATTTAGCGTCGGGCACTCGATCGATAGCCTGTGCACCTTACTATATGGATCCTGCGGAGATGAGGGCGATGAGGGATTAGATTGAGCAGTTAATGGGACAGGTCTTAATCCAGAGGAGTACCTCATCTTGGGGTGACCTAGTTCTGTTTGTGAAGAAGACGGATGGATCCTTATGGCTGTGTGTGGATTATAGGGAGTTGAATAAAGTCACTATAAGGAATAAATATTTATTTCCTCTCATCGATGACTTATTCAACCGACTGAGAGGAGAATCCTACTTCTCGAAGATTGACTTGAGGTCCAGTTATCACCAGTTACAGATCAAGGAGCAGGATGTGTCTAAGACGGATTTTTTGAAGAGATATGGGTCCTACGAGTTTTGGGTTATGACATTAGGTTAATCAATGCGCCAATTGTATTTATGGACTTGATGAATAGGGTGTTCAGAGAGTTCCTAGATCAGTTTTTCATTATTTTCACAGATGACATCCTGATTTATTCCTGTACCGAGGAGGAATAGCATGCCGAGCATTTGCATCAGGTCCTATAGACGTTACCTGAGCATCAACTGTATGTTAAGTATGAACAATGTGGACTCTGGCTGCGAGAGGTTTAGTTTTGGGGGCATATCGTTTCTGAGTTGGGGATATCAGTAAACCTGAGTAAAGTGTCAGTGGTGAGGGAGTGGGGATAACCCATGACATCGACAGAGGTGTGTAGCTTCCTGGGACTAGTCGGGTACTACAGATGGTTTATTTTGGGTTTTTCGAAGATTGCAGGTCCGATTACTAATCTAAATTGGAGTTGTGTACCTTTTTTTGGGGATGATGCATGTGAGTTGGCCTTTGATGAGATGATGGATAAGATGACTTTGGCACTAGTTTTAGCACTCCCCAAGACATGTGTAGAGTACCTCATTTTTACTGACGCATCGTTATAGGGGCTTGGTGGCGAGTTGCAGTAGGAGGATCGGGCTATAGCTTATGCTTCCCGCAAGTTAATCCACATGAGAGAAATTACCCCACCACGACTTGGAGTTGGCAGTAGTCGTGTTTGCACTTTAGATTTGGCAGCATTATTTATTGGTGGAAAAGTTTCGCCTATTCACAGATCAGAAGTCACTACAATACTTGTTCACTCTGAGGCAGTTGAATATGCGTCATCGCATGTGGCTTGAATTTGTGAAAGACTGCCAGTTCGAGATCGAGTATCATCTGGGGAAGGCTAATATGGTAGCAGATACATTGAGCCATAGGCCAGGGGTGAGTTCGCCGAGGTGTGGAAGGTGAAATGAAGAGATTTGGGACATCAGGAGGCGATTACTAGATCGTTCATGTCATCTATGACCGTTACATCCCAGATTGTGATGAGGGTAGTACAGGCTCGGGCAGCGGATCCATTTTATCAGGAGAGGATCAGTCAGCTTTTATCCAAGGGAGCAGAGTCTTACTCAGTGAGTTCCAAGAGAGGATTGCTCTTTAACGGTGGATTGATTGTTCCCAAGGGGGAGGACTTGTGACATGCAGTGATGACAGAGTCGCATGAATCTCGATTGCGGTAAATCCTGATGGGGATAAGATGTACTAGGATATGAGGCGACAGTATTGGATGAGAGGGATGAAGAGGGATATTGCAGAGTTCGTCTCAAAATGTGCCATCCGTCAGCTGGTAAAGGTGGACCGTCAGAAACCGATAGGGTTTCTTCAGCTGCTAGAGATTCCTATGTGGAAATGGGAAAGCATTTCAATGGATTTCATCATAGGGTTGCCTTCTTCTCATAGAGGTCGCGATTCCATATATGTTATTATGGATAGATTGACTAAGGTAGCCCACTTCCTGCCAGTCCAGACGAATTTTTCTATGGCCCAGTACGCTTAGATTTGTATTGTCGAGATAGTGAGATTACATGGGGTTCCCCTTGATATTGTGTCCGACAGGGACAAGATTTTTGTGTCTAAATTTTGGGAGAGTTTTCAGGAGGCTATGGGTAACGAGTTTAAATTGAGTTCTTCTTATCACTTGCAGATGGATGGGCAGATGGAGCGAACGAATCAGATGTTGGAGGAGATGTTAAGGATGTGTATCCTCGACTTTAGGGGAGGTTGGGAGCACTACCTTCCACTAGTCGAGTTTGCTTATAATAACTCATATCAGTTTACTATTGGCATGGAGCCATTCGAGGCACTGTATGGTAGATCTTGTTGTTCACCTACTTATTGGTTAGAGGTGGGGGACAACAAGCTACTCGGGCCAGAGGTGATCCAGGATACATCGTCCAGGATTGAGATGATTAGGAGTCGCATATGGGTTGCTCAGAATAGATAGAAGAGCTATGTCTATACCAAGAGGTTCTTCAGGGAGTTTAATGTTGGGGACCAAGTATTGCTACGAGTATCTCCTATGAAGGGGATAATGATAGTTGGGAAGAAAGGAAAGTTGGGCCCGAGGTATGTATGGCAATTCCTTATCATTTAGAAGATCGGGCCAGTGGCTTACAGACTTAGGTTACCCAAGCACTTGCATAGGATTCACGACGTGTTCCATATTTCTTCACTTTGACGGTATCTCCAGGATGAGCTGTCTCACACTCACATCGTGCTGGAGCATATTGACTTACACCCTGATAGTTCATATGAGGAGAGACCGGTGGCTATCTTAGACCATAGCGAGAGGAGATTGAGGTCAAAGATAGTTCCACTTGTGCGTGTTCAGTGGGAGCATCATAACGTCGAGGAGTCTACTTAGGAGCGCGAGGATAAGATACGGGAGAAATATCCAGAGTTATTTTTACCAGGTTTACTTTTATTATCGAATTTCAGGACGAAATTCCATTATTAGGGGGGAAGTAATTTTTAAGATTTTAAAAACAAGGGATTAATTAAAATTTAAATATGGAAAATTTAATTAATAATTAATCGAGATTAAAATAAAGATTAACTTGTGAGATAAGGGTTAGTTTTTATTGATGATAATAATAGTGAATATTACTGAGCGAATAAAGTAATATATAATTGTGAATTTATGAGAATTATCACGAGTGAGAAATACGACAATTACGGTACTTAAGTCGGGATGCGCATGTCAGTTGTGTCGGGACTAAATTAATGTAATAAAAAAAAATTATTTATAAGTCAACCAAATGGTCATTTTGAGTGCGTCAATGTGTTCGAAAGGGTCAAAATAATCAGAAAAGTCTACCCATGGATTTAGTTTGGGTCCTGGGATAGTTTTAGGCCAAATAGGCATCTCGAGAGGGCATTTTGATAATTTGTAATTTTGGTGTATAATTAATGACTAAAATTAAAGGATAAAAGATAAAGTACGTGGATTAGATTAGTTCTATCAGTGTTAGACACACAGAGAGGCCAAAAGGAAGAAGGAGGAGGAGGAGAGGTTTCTAGGTCCAGAACCACCGCTAGTGCACCTTTTACACCACCGAGACCACCACCGTGTAGATCGAAGATCGAGGATCGCAACCATAGAAACTACATCAATGGATCCAACCTTATTTCATGAGGCAAGTGTTTAATTCTTGGAAAATTGTAGCAATAATCATGTTCATGTTAGTATAGGTGTATAATACCCATGTATTGTTCATAATTTTGATGAAATTAGAGAGTTAAGATAATCAATTGAAATTTGAAATTAAATTAGGTTGAATACCTCATGTATGTAGGTTAGAAATTCTGAATTGATGATTGACTGTGATGAACGAATTTGGAATTGATTATGTTCTTGAATAGAAATTTGAAGAACTATGATTTATTTTGTTAATTTGGGGTTGTTCGCAATTTTCTAATATTATGCGTGATTAAATGATCCTAGGTTATTAGAAATCATCCCTATATGTTGGAATAATGATTGGAATTGATTATTGGGAGTTTTCGAGCAATCTGTAGAGGTTTTTAGGATAAAAAATGGTGGAAAACGCAATTGTTAGAGGTTGAAGATGAAACAACCCAGGTCACGCGAAGCCTTGTTCGAACGAGGTGGCTTGTTGAGCGAAGAGGTCGCTCAAACGACCTGCGATCTCATTCAAACGAGATCAGTCCTGGTTCGAACAACAAGTCTGATTTTTTGCAAATTTCTTTTGAATTCAATTTGTGCGACGTCGTTAATTCGAGTGAGATTAAATAAAGTGGAATTAATTTCGGTATAGGGAAGAATTATTAAAGTTATTTGGGAATAAAACTTTAAGGTGTTTGGAGCGATGAATTATCCTTGAGAATTACGAGAGAGAGTATTCATAATTAAATAAATATATCGTTGGTAGTAATGAGAGTAATACTACGTATGAACTAAAATATATGGATTGTGTGTATACCTAATGATTTTGATGGGTTTGTGTGAATACCTATAATACTATTAATTATGTGCATAACATACCTACCATACTAGGTATCACGGGGGGTGTCTTAAAGAGAGTACAGTCTTATCTTGAGGAGCCTTCGGAGGGATTTAAATTAGTGCCTCAGAATATAGAACCTAGGTATGGGCTATGTGTGAGAATGATAATGATGACGGTCATATGGGTACGTAAGTATGTAAGTAACCCATAGGCTTGTAACTATGTTCTCCTCCAATATGTGTGATTTGTATTAATACGATTCCAGAGTGATTCCGAATTCATAATCCTTATGTATGTGATGTACCGGGATCTGATAGCAGAGTATGTACGCACCGCAAGTTTAGCCTTTTAGGGTGTTGTATTAATATATATGTTATGATAGTGATATACATATGTATACTTGTGATTATTATATTGTGTTTCTTATAAATGAAATAGATTACGACATATAATATTATTTAAGGATGCGGAAACTTAAATAATTAATGAGGTGCTTGAGTTCGATTGATTAATAATGGAAATGCAAGAATGTATTATTCGGATAGTATGGGTGGGCATAATGACTTAGATGTCATAGTAAGAGACTTAATTTAAGGTAGTTAAGTGTAATAGCATATCTAGTATAAGTTAAAAGTATACGTTAGGCGTGCACAATAGTTGAGAGGTGAGAATATCAAGTGAGTGCTTGAAAAGATAACATGCACATAATATTTTCTTTATTGCAATTTTTAAATACTTGCTAAATTGTTTTAAAATATTTTATACTCTGGCTCTGACCCGTCGCTTGCAAAATCTGTTTTTCTTGTGAAATTATTTTAGGTTTCCAGCCACAAGGGTGCAAACCTAGCTTGTTGGACCTCTTGGCGTGTTGTAGCTATCGTGGGAGTTGTAGGTCCTTGTATTTAAACGCCTCCACATCTATGACTTTTGTTCTTTCATTTAGGCTTCTCAGACAGGGCATGTGTCGCCCATTCTCATTTTATTTATATTAGATAGACATTGTACTCATTTCATTTCAATATTTCGGTTTCAACTGAATTAGTATTATAATGATTGATGGTTTCGATTTTGTTTAATTGGAATGATTATGCCAGTTTTATCATATTCAATTAGATGGTGTTCTATTCTTTAATTGTTTACTCATAAGAATAGTGAATATGTTAAATGGTTTAAGTCAATTGACCTTAATTATTGGACAAATGGTTTTGACACAAGCTTAATTAATTATTAGGTGATTAATAAAATAAATATTTTCGACAGTGATGATAAGACTGAACCAACTGGATACTTTGATTTAATTTAATAAATGACTGATCACCTGGTCTTTAATTAGGCGGGGTGTCACAAGATCAAACGTAGGAATAGATTGACACACATGTTTAACAACGTGTGAATAATTACCAACCTAAGAGAATCTTACTTTCACAATCTCATTAAATAGATCATCAACAAAACCACTTTTTTTCCCAAATATTAGGAGGGATTTTTATTTAATTTGGGACATTTTTTTAGACTTAGGTACCTTTTTTCCGTTAGTGAATGGTTAAAGTTTTAAGTCTGAAGATGATATTCAACTACCGAATGGGCTATTGTGTGGTTTAATTAGTGATGAATTTCACCAGATCTCATCAGATTCTCCAACCCTCTATTTGACATAGTAGAAAACATTACAAATAATGCCTTAGATAAGGGTCCTCTTGTAAATATCTAGTTTCTTTTTATTTATCGTATCTCATGAGCCAATAAAAATTATCGACTATATTTCTTATTTCCATAAAATTAGATTGTTAGGGAGAATTAACTTTAGGACTAACAAAACTCAGTTTAGAAGCCAGATTTATTGAAAAATCATGTTAATATAGTTACCCAAAATAATGGGTCGAAAATCAGAACAATATAATACTTAACGAACCTTCAAATAAGAACAATCTAGTCATCTAACTATGCATAAACTATGAACCATCAAAAAAACTTTTTTCTGCTAACAATAATGTCTCGTCTCATGAAATTCGAACAATGCTTTAAATAATCCCATATGACCATCTGATCCAACCAGTTACTTCTTCCCCTTCAGGCCAACTATCAAGAAACACGTTAGGATTACTATAACTTTATCCCCACTTTTATGACTACTTTTGAGAGTTACAATCGAGATTTCATTCTCCACCCCCCACCCCCACCCCAAGAGTTGCAAAAGCAAACAAAATGTCTCAAAATGCATAATTTTCTTGTAAATCGATGGGAGTGTATAAAAATAGGTCATAAAAAAGGGGGGTTAAGCGAAAAATGACCCAAAACATTATCTTCCCCAACACAACTTAGGAATATGCAGTATTATCAAATCATCGACTACACTTCCTTTCTCTTCCAAGTTGTATTATAATAAAAAACAATAATGTTTTCGCCAATCTTTTTTCTTCATAGGCTAGCTGGTTCCACAACAACACTCTCCTCATAGGACAGGAGATATTTTTTCCCTTGTATGAGTGTGTGACAATTTGTCAAATTTACCTGCCTATTATGCCACCAATAATTCTTCACCACATCGTTGAACATGTTTTGAAACAAGAAATGATTGATTTTTAAGTCCATAATTAATGTTAGGGCCACAATCAAAAGATTATGATCCAAATTCCACCTATTAAGATTTAAAACGATGTTCTTAGCACACATTGGCGAGCCCCTTTGAAAGTTAATTTTTCGACCCTTGAACTATAGACCTATGCGTGAGAAAGGCATGCACGACTGTTTTGACGTGCCTTAAAAACATAAAATTAGTAAATATTGGTATAGGAAAACTATCGCTACGCTGAGTAGAAAAATGCCAGCGACGATCTTGTATTTTTTTGGGGGAAAAATGGCTCAACTTTTACGTTGCAATATGCCTTAAACCTACGCAAAATGACTTGAAGTTTCCAAAAGTCATTTCTTCTTGCAAAATGGCGTAAAAGCCATTTGTGATGACTTGTAGTTGGTCTTATGTATCTTTTATATAACTAGTTTATAAATATTAGTGTGAATATATGTTGCAATTCTAGGGTATTATAATCTCTTGGAATGTTGTTGGGAAATAAATTGTGAGGGGACACTTGATTTTGTAGGTAATGAACATTCACTCGTGCACTAAATGTACCCAAGTGTTCAAAAGGATTGTGGCATAAGGTCCACAAATGTGTAATTTCTTTTCTAAAGTTTCCTAGTTGAGTATCTAGCAATATGTCAGTTGGGATATAGTTTGTGTAACAATTCTCAGTCCGCTAACGTCATCATTAATCACAATGATTGCATATGCCTTACATCATATAAGGTGTTATCCTGCACTCTGAAACTACCGGGAAACAATTCAAGTACCTAACTATGTATTAATAAAATGATAATTTTTACTTTGTTCAAATGATTAGAGTTGATACCTTTTTATAAAACTTATTTTGATTGTGGCATAGTTTCACTAACAAATGATTAAAGTTTCACCACTAAAGATAACAATCAATGATGAAAGTCTAGTTAAACAAATTTATGAGGTACTAAGTCAAAATTGTCCTGAAAAAATGTAGAGCGCTAATGAAGAATTTGGGAAGTATATTTCACATACGGCCCCCTTTTTGCAAATCCATGAATTTGGGAAGTATGATTGGATGAAACATGAATGACTTAATAATGGGACCCCCCAGTTTTTAATGAGTTGTCTATATTTTATCCATCACATTACCAGGTTATAATAACCCTTAAAGAGGGTCAACAAATTTGAGCTCGTTTTAGTGAGCAGTGTACCAAGATTTCAGAAGATCGTGAGAAGAGATCTTTTCAACAATCGCAAGTTTTTTCAACTACGGCTCAAGAAAGTACTCACGGGATCCTTTATAAATACCAAGCTTATAACTAAAGGGTAGCTATACTATACCCATTTTTCCTTAATATATTGGTTTGGATTTAGTGCCTATTTTTCCTTATACTCTTGTTAGATTTCTGTCTCGTCATATAATGTGCCAAATAATTTTTTACTTTAATACTTAAATCAATATCACAAGAAAAGTCCCCCCAACCCCTGAAGAACCTTATACTCTTGACTCACTTGAGTCTACATTGTATAAGTGCTCATCTAGTTTGGAAATAGTGACAAAATTGTGTCCCTTCCCTAGATACCAAAAAGCTTCAGACACTTCAATTAAATTCATTCCGCTTGTTTGGATGTTCAACGGTATATTCACAAGCACTCACACACATTAGGACTGCATTCAGGGTTCATATATTGCTAAATTATTTGTATAAGTGTTTGTGTGTGTTAATTTACCTTAAAAAACTTTTTAATATTTTTTTGGGAATTTTTAATGATTTTTAAAACAATTTTCTCTTAATTAAAATTGGAATTAAAAACTTATGGGGTCATTCTCTAATTTCTAGTTGTTGGTTTTATCCCTGAAAAGTTCACTTGGGTAGAAACCGAAAGCGCTGGAGACATTAGGGTGTGTTTGTAATTAGTTTGGGATGTGCGTTTGTGGTCCGTTGTTTGCCCTACACCTGTTGCCCTCCTATTGGTTGGTTGTGTATTTCTTTTAAGAGACAAAATCGGTGTTTATTAACAACCCTTGGATTGAGCTTATCAACGCCCTGCATGCGTCCTTATCCCAATCCCTTTGAACCTCTCTTAGCCAATCAGAAAGCATTTAACCAACCGCTTATCTTTAATCGTTGGATGGAAGTCAATATGGCAAGACTTAATCTCAGTCATTGATTTCGAACCCCCTTCTCGATCCTTCTCAGCCCTGTATTTAAGGAGGCCAACCCTCGGCCTTTTAGAAGTTTTTGCCACTTCGTCATTCTAAGTGAGAAGAGAGAAGAGAGGGAGAAACCACATAGTTAGAAACCCTAACCCTAAATCGTCCAAACACCACTTTAAACCCTAACCCTTTTACCAAAAATAAGCATATACCAAACACAACCATGAGTGTTTGAGAGTTTTTGAGTATTGGTTTGAAAGTTCTTTCGTGCTGTAACCTCTTCGCTTTAAGATCTTGTGTCCAACTTAAATATTAGGGTAGATCTGTATTTTTTATTTATAGAAAGCATAGATCTAGTCTTTTATGTTATATTACACCTAGATCTGCATTTATAGTTTCTCATCTTGAGAAATCTTTTGTTGATTATTTTTCGTAAATGTTTTCATCTTCAAAATCAACAAAATCACTTTTTGTTTCTAGTTCTTTTGAAATAAGACCTTTGACCTAGTTGGAATCACACTTGGCGGTTTTCAATTTCAAAACACATTTTCAAAACCCTGAAATTGATTAAGATCTTGAAACGACTTTTGAGCAAGATAGCAGTGGATTTTGGGTTCTTTATAAAGGTCAAATAAGGTTTACGTTTCCTAAGAAGAGAGAAACTGAAAATCACGGCATATAGATCTAATTTATAATTTACTAGGACTGTTTGTAAAAATAAGCATGAGTGTATGCATGCATGTGTTAGATCACCATCACAAACACTTACACACTATAATAGTGAAAGTGTTGGTAATAAGATCTTGAAACAAGAGTCGACGTAAAGACTGGAACAAAGTGGAAGTTAGCAAACTGGGAGAACCACATCAGCAATCAGAATTGCAAAAAAGTTAGAAGGACACCAGTGGGTACATTCCTAAACTTCTATAGGACTGATTTGTGTGCATGTGTGTTATATAGTTTGTTACTGATATATTTTGTTTTAGTGGATTTTTTTTGGTTTGTGACTTAGAAGTCACCGTGGATGTTTCCTCAGTTGGGTACCATGTTAAAAATCTCTTGTCATTAATCTTTCTACCTCTCCTCATCTCATTATTGCTGGTGTGCTGATTTAATCTTTTAAGTTTTATTTTTTTTAAACTTGTTACAAATCTTAAACTGGTCTCGTGTATGTTTTATTAAACACATCTTGTGATTAAAACGCATTTGATTTAAAGAAAAGAGTTTCTTCAAAAAACAGTTCGGAGTTACTTAAATAGTTTAATCTTGTATTAAACGGCTTTAGTAATAGTTTTTCAATTGGTATCAGAGCTTTGGAAATCTTTTTAAAAGATCTTGTGTTTCTGAAATTGTTTTCTTAAAATCAAAACAATGGACGAGAAAAATGAAAGATTTGGTAACTTGACCAGACCCCCACTCTTTGATGGAAATAACTTTGCTTACTGGAAGGTAAGAATGGTTGCTTTCATACAAGGAACCTTGGGAGATGATGTCTGGGATATTGTTGAAAATGGATACACTTATCCTACTAAACCAGCCACTGAAGGAAGTAATAAGAGGATTAAGAAAGCATTAAGTGAATTCACTCAAGAAGAGAAGCAAACTTCTCGAAACAATAACAAAGGCAAGAATGCCATCTTTATGTCCATAAATGAACATGAGTTCAAAAGGATCTCATCTTGTACCACTTCTAAGGAAGCTTGGGATACACTGATCACTGAACATGAAGCTGACACTAGAGTTAAGGCTGTTAAAACTCAAATGCTTGTCCAGCAGTATAACTCCTTAATTATGTGAGATTCTGAATCCTTTGATGATTTTTACATGAAATTGACTGACATTGTGACCAAAGTGCATGCTAATGGGATAACATATAACAGACATGAAATTGTATCTAAAATTCTAAGATCATTGCCACCAAAATTTGACAACAAAAGATATGTTATTGAGGAAATGTGTGATCAAAATCTCACTCCTGAATTACTCAGTAGTAAACTACGAACTGTGAAAATGGAATTAGAATTGAAGAAACAAATGACCCAGTCCCATAGGAAACAGACTAGTTCCAACTTGAGTTTTTCTTCTAAGTTGATGAAACCTGATGTCACTATTCCCACTGATGATTCTGATGAGGAATGTGATATAGATAGTTTGGATAATCAAATTGCCTTGATGTCAAAACAATTTAAGAAGATTATCAAATTTAGAAATAAATTGGCAAACAGACAAGGCAAGTCAAATTATCCAACTCACTCTAACTACAAACCTCATGAGAAAGGACAAGAAAAACATCACAAGGACATGAGACCCAACAAAAACTTTAATAACATTAAATGTTTTAGATGTGGAAAACTATGACACATAGCACAAGACTGTAGAGTGAAACTGAACATTGCCAATAAACATACTAGGGATAATATTTGCAAAATATGGGATGATTCAAGTGATTCTGAAAATGAGTAACTTGAATCTTCTGATGTTTTTTATCCTTGCATATCTTTCTTTGCTAAGATAATCTACAATGATGATATGTTTATGTATGAGAATGATGATAATAGCTCTACTTCTGTTGTTATGAATCATGTTGCTACTGGTTTAGAGGCTTTAATTTATGAGAATATTACTAATTCTACCACGGGGTGTGTGAGTTAATGGGAATGCGATAATGACGATATCAATGGGTGCGTGAGTTTAAGAATTGAATCCTTAGAGGTCACTTCACACACTACACTTAGTGACTCAGACACTAAAGACCTCCCTGATATTCACACACTTTATGCGAAAACCCTCAAGAAAAGCAGTAGACTAAAGTAGATAGTGAAAGATCTCACTAAGAAATTGGAAGACCTAAGTCTGATGGTTAAACTTAACGCTGAAGAGTATACTACCCAATGTCTAACTCATGAAAATGAAGTCAAAATTTTTTATCAAAAATTGAAGAATTTGATTGAAGAAAATGAAAATCTGGAGAAAAAATATAAAGGGACATTATTAGAATTGGAACCATCCAAGGAGAAGACAACAGCAGTTTTAAAAAAAATTCTAAATTTGAAAATAATTCAAACTATTTTGATGATTTTGTTGTTGATTCAAAAAACCAATTCTGATGATCGAACTGGAATAGGGTTTTGCCCCAATTTAAAGACTCAAACTAAAAGTTTTGAACCAATTAGGTTTGTGTCAGGAGGTAAAAGACCTATGAAAACTTGTCCAAATTTTCATTCTCTGAAAAATGAGTTTGATAAAAAACAATCAAAGTTTGATATTGAGGAATCAAGTTACTCTAAGTGTGAAAGTCCACCTAAGACTAAATATGTCTACCCCCCGATTAGGAAAAGTGATTCTGCCTTTCAAATTGTATTCCCTAGGAATAAGGTTCAACCCAAAAATTCCATGAAGACTATGTTTAGAGACTTTCCTAAGGAGATACCATCTTTGAGCAATCTACATTGCTCTTACTGTGATTTATATGGTCATTCTTTTGAAGGATGCTACTCTAGACGTTTAGTCAACCCTGTCTATAATACTCATGTGTACCAAAACTTTAACTATTCTAGGAGAAACCGTAACAATTATGTTCTTCCTAGACAACCACACAAAAACTCTAACTATAGAAAGAGAAAGACCAAACCTAAAAGATCATTTACAAGAATGATTCCTAGACACTTTCCTAAGCCAAATGCTCATATTGATCATAAAATTCAACCTCATGCGCAAAACATTTTTCAATAGAAATCCAATGCTCGCAAATTTTATCAATTGAGAGAAAATAAGCGCAAAATGAAAACAAGAGATGTTTGGGTTAAAAAAATGAGCTATTACCCCAGATGAAGTGTAATATTGTTATTACTGCTTTAAAAGATGAATACACTCCCTCTGGTTGGTATTTAGACTCTGGATGTTCAAAATACATGACTGGGGATGACACCAAACTTTTAAATAAAACCATCTTTGCTGGAGGAAAAGTTATTTTTGGTGACGGTGTTTCATCTCAAATAATTGGTAAAGGAACACTCCAAGAAGAAGGATTACCTTTACTTGAAAATGTTCTTCTAGTAAAAGGTCTTAAGGCTAACTTACTTAGTATCTTGCAATTTTGTGACTCAAATCATACTGTCACCTTTTCAAAGAATAATTGCAAAATTTTAAATGAAAAAGGTGAGTGGATTATTACAGGACTCAAGACTCCGGACAATTGATATACTGTTCAAAATAGTGCTGAGGTCTGTAACATTGCCAGAATGGATGACAATGAGATATGGCATAATCGTATGGGTCACATAAATTACGAAAATCTTAGTAGACTGTCTTCTCAAGAAATAATTAAAGGTATTCCTAAGATCAAACCTATTTCTAATATTATTTGTGGATCATGTCAGGAAGAAAAAAGTGTTAAAGCCCCTCATAAGAAATTCAAAGATATCATCACCTTTAAACCCTTGGAGCTCATTCATATGGACCTAATGGGTCCTTCTCAAACCGTTAGTCTCTGTGGACACAGTTACATTCTTGTTAGGGTTGATGACTTCACCAGATTCATTTGGGTTGCTTCCTTAAAACAAAAGTCTGACACTTTCCAAACCTTTTTGAAGATTTTACTTCGAATTGAAAATGAGAAAGACACTCAAGTAAATAGAATTCGTAGTGATAGAGGTGGAGAATTCTTAGATACAAGTGTTATAGAGTATTGTGACTACAATGGTTACAAACATGGATTTAGTGCTCCTAAGAGTCCTCAACAGAACGGTATTGATGAGAGAAAGAATCGTACCCTTCAAGATATGGCATGAGTTATGATTCATGCCAAGATTCTACCTAAGTATTTTTGGGTAGAATCTATTTGTACTGCATGTCACATTATCAATAGGGTCTATCTTAGAAAGAATTCTAAACAAACTCCTTACGAACTATGGTATGGGAAAAATCCCAATCTTAAGTACCTTAGAACCTTTGGTAGTACGTGTTATGTCTACAAAGATAGAGAACACTTATCCAAATTTGAGACTCGTGGAGATAAAGCCATTTTTCTAGGATATTCTCCTAACAGTAGAGCATACCGTGTCTATAATCTTCGTACTAAGACCTTAATGGAATCCATAAATGTTATTATAAGTAACACTACTGTAGAGAGTAAGACTGGAGAACCAACTATTGTGGAAGAGTCTAAAAATGTTTTAGAAAATGACTCTCCATAAATATATGATTCTTTACCAATTGAGACACCTGAAGTACCTAACTGGGTTTCTAAAGACCATCCCATAAACAACGTTGTTGGTAACCCTAGTGAACCTGTACGTACAAGATCTCAATTAAGAAACTATGCTCATTATGCATGTTTTGTTTCCCTTGTGGAACCAAAGAATGTAAATGATTCATTGAATGATCCTCATTAGATTTCTGCAATGCAGGAAGAACTTCTTCAATTTGTCATTCATGAGTTTGGTATCTTTTACCTAGGCCTGATCACAAAAAGGTCATTGGCATACGTTGGATATTTAAAAATAAATCTGATGAAAGTGGGATAGTCATTAGAAACAAAGACATATTAGTTGCTCAAGGATACTCTCAAATTGAAGGAATGGATTTTAACGAGACTTTTGCTCCTGTTACTCGCTTAGAATCTGTTCGTTTTCTCTTTGCCATAGCTTGCTTCTTACATTTTACACTTTACCAAATGGATGTCAAATGTGCCTTCCTTAATGGAATATTTACTGAGGAGATCTATGTAGAACAACCAAAAGGGTTCATTGACCCTAAATATCCAAATCATGCCTTTCGTCTTAAAAAGGCTTTGTATGGCCACAAACAAGCGCCAAGAGCCTGGTATGAGTGCCTTTCCAATTTTATCTTAGACAAAGGTTTTAAGAGAGGTGGAAATGATCAAACCCTTTTTGTCAAACATTTTGACAAACATATCATTATACCTTAAGTTTATGATGACGATATCATTTTTGGATCAACTTCCCCCTCAGAAGTTAAAACTTTTTCTGAAATTATGCATAAAGAATTTCAAATGTCTCTTATGGGGGAGTTATAATTTTTCTTGGGTCTTCAAGTCAAACAAAATTCAGAAGGATTATTTATTTCGCAATCAAAATACGCTTTAGAGATTGTTAAAAATTTCAGCCTTGAGAGTGTAAAAGATGCTAAAACTCCCATGAGTACTACGATCAAACTGTCTAAGGATGAAACTGGAAAATCCGAGATCTAACTTTATATCGCAGTATGATAGGAACCTTGCTATACCTTACTGCCTCGCGTCCTGATATCATGTACGTTGTTTGCGTGTGTGCCCGTTATCAAAATAATCCTTAAGAGAGCCATTTAACTTGTGTTAAAAGAATTATAAAATACATTAAAGGCACTTTAAATTTAGGACTTTGGTACACCAATGATACTCCTAGCACTATAACAGGATACACTGATGCCGATTGGGAAGGGTGTACTGACGATAGTAAGAGCACATCAGGCGCATGTTACTATATTGGTAATAACTTGGTAGATTGGAGTAGTAAGAAACAAAACTGCACTTCTTTATCAATAGTTGAATCTGAATACATAGCCGCTGGAAGCTGTTGTGCCCAATTACTTTGGCTTAAGCAAATGCTAAGTGATTATGGTATTAAAGAGGAATAATTACATCTCTATTGTGATAATCAAAGCGCAATAAATATCTCTAAAAATCATGTTCAACACTCACGAACAAAACATATAAAAATTAGGCATCACTTTATACGCGAATTAGTTGAGACTAAGGAATTAAAAATCAATTATCTTCCTATTGATTTGTAACTCGCAGATATGTTTACCAAACCTTTGGATTACAATAGGTTTAGTTCTTTAAGTAAATCGATAGGAATGGTTTGTGATGATTAAACTCTTTGGCTTACATATTTTTTCCCTTTGTCCATTTGAGACGAAATGGGGGAGAAATTTGAGTCTTATGAGAGTTCATTTATTTTGTACATATTCTAAAAAACTTGATCTTAGTGATTATTTACATGATTCTGTTCAAGTTATTCTCAACAGTTGTAATAGGTTAGTGAATTGTAATTAGTTGAGTTATGTAATCTTCTTTTCTAGGAAATAGGTAGATAGACTTTTTGTATAGGAATATATTTTTCCTTTTCTTTTTGTTGCCCTACGAGTCCAAGATGACTCAAAGGAGATTTTGTCTCATATTTTCAAAGGGGGAGATTGAAGTACCTTATACTCTTGACTCTCTTGAGTCTACATTGTATAAGTGGTCATCTAGTTTGGAAATAATGACAAAATTATGTCCCTTACCTAGATACCAAAAAGCCTCAGACACTTCAATTCAATTCATTCCACTTGTTTGGATGTTTCAAAGGTATATTCACAAGCACTCACACACATTAGGACTGCATTCATGGGTCATATATTGCTAAATTGTTTGTATGAGTGTTTGTGTGTGCTAATTTCCCTTAAAAACTTTTTTAATATTTTTTTTAGGAATTTTTAATGATTTTTAAAATAATTTTCTCTTAATTAAAATTGGAATTAAAAACTTTTGGGGTCATTCTCTAATTTCCCCTAAAAAGTTCACTTGGGTAGAAACCGAAAGCGCTGGAGACATTAGGGTGTGTTTGTAATTAGTTTGGGATGCGTGTTTGTGGTCTGTTGTTTGCCCTACACCTGTTGCCCTCCTATTGGTTGGTTGTGTGTGTTTTTTAAGAGAAAAACCGGTATTTATTAACAGCCCTTGAATTGAGCTTATCAACACCTTGCATGCGTCCTTGTCCCAATCCTTATGAACCTCTCTTAGTCAATCAGAAAGCGTTTAGCCAACCGCTTATCTTTAACCGTTGGATGGAAGTCAATATGGCAAGACTTAATCTCAGCCATTGATTTTGAACCCCCTTCTCGATCCTTCTCAACCCTGTATTTAAGGAGGCCAACCCTTAGCCTTTGAGAAGTTTTTGCCACTTCGTCATTCCAAGTGAGAAGAGAGAAGAGAGAAAAGAGAGAGAAACCACAGAGTTAGAAACCCTAACCCTAAATCGTCCAAACACCTCTTCAAACCCTAACCCTTTTACAAAAAACAAGCATACATCAAACAAAACCTTGAGTGTTTGAGAGTTTTTGAGTGTTGGTTTGAAAGTTATTTCGTGTTGTAACCTCTTTGCTTTAAGATCTTGTATCCAACTTAAACATTAGGGTAGATCTGTATTTTTGCTTTATAAAAATCATAGATCTAGTCTTTTATGTTATATTACACCTAGATCTGCATTTATAGTTTCTCATCTTGAGAAATCTTTTGTTGATTATTTTCTGTAAATTTTTTCATATTCAAAATCAACAAAATCATTTTCTGTTTCTAGTTCTTTTGAAACAAGACCTTTGACCTAGTTGGAATCACACTTGGCGGTTTCAATTTCAAAAACATTTTCAAAACCATGAAATTGAATAAGATCTTGAAACGTCTTCTGAGCAAGATAGCCGTGGATTCTGGGTTCTTTTTAAAGGTCAAATAAGGTTTAAGTTTCCTAAGAAGAGAGAAACTGAAAATCACAGCATATAGATCTAATTTGTAATTTGCTAGGACTGTTTGTAAAAATAAGCATGAGTGTGTGCATGCATATGTTAGATCACCATCACAAACACTTACACACTACAACACTGAAAGTGTTGGTAATAAGATCTTGAAACAAGATTCGACGTAAAGACTGGAACAAAGTGGAAGTTAGCAAACTGGGAGAACCACATCAGCAATCAGAACTGCAAAAAAGTTAAAAGGACACCAGTGGGTACATTCCTAAACTTGTTTAGGACTGATTTGTGTGCATATGTGTTATATAGTTTGTAACTGATATATTTTGTTTTAGTCGATTTTTTTTGGTTTGTGACTTAGAAGTCACCGTGGATGTTTCCTTAGTTGGGTGATGTTTTACCACGTTAAAAATCTCTTGTCATTAATCTTTCTAGATCTCCTCATCTCATTCTTGCTGGTGTGCTGATTTAATCGTTTAAGTTTTGTTTTTTCAAAACTTGTTACAAATCTTAAACTGATCTCGTGCATATTTTATTAAACACATCTTGTGATTAAAACGCATTTGATTTAAAGAAAAGAGTTTCTTCAAAAAATAGTTTGGAGTTACTTAAATAGTTTAATCTTGTATTAAACAACTTTAATAATAGTTTTTCACCCCTCCACCCACCCACCCACCCACCCATATTATAAGACTACTAATAAAGAAACCCAAAGGTATAAAAAATAATCATAAACAACATCTTCAATTATCACTTTAGAAATCAAACTCACCTAAAATGATGTAACATAACAACTCCCAAAGCCTAAAACAAATTGAACCTAACAACTTATCATGAGATAAATTCAACTTCAACTATCACTCTCGTGCAAAATCCGCAACTCTCCTTCAAACTCATTTCCCTTAAGTCTCAACAACTTATGATGTGTCAAATTGATAAAAATTGGCAAGGTCCCATGCAAGAATTATAAAATGGTCTCCTTTTATGTGTATTGATATAACATAATAGCCTAAACATATAAGTTATAACAAATAGACTAGCGGGGCAGGGCTCTGTGTAGTAGCCCACTTGTCACATGCTCGGAATGCCCCTGAACTCCTTTAAAATTGGCAAAATGTTCACTGATAACAGTATTTTCCCTGAAAATTGATTATTACCCAAATGAAGTTTCTTTAAACTCATCATCCCAAAGCATCCCCCTTATTATCATCGGAAAACTCGTTATCCTCTCACTAAGTTTCTTTAAATTTAGTAAAGGACCCTCAAAGCCATTGTTCATAAAACTAATTGTACTTAACAAAAAAAAAAAAACTAATTGTTATCAAATGGGGTAGTTCTTTTAAAGAATCAACATCAGCTGAGCTTATAATTCCATCCAAGTTTTTGTTCATAAACCTTACGTTTTTTAAATATTCCATGTCAATTCAGCCATTTATAATTTTCAAGCTATCCTAGGTTCTAGCAATATGACAGTTGGGGTATGATAAGTCACATATAGGTATTGCACTCATCCTTCGATATAAATTGTAGGCTATATAATATATTAATGGGTTTTATTTGAGGTATTATCTACCACTTTGAAACAAACGCAAAAAATTCTAACCCCTAATGACTAATGTATCACGAAAAAGGATTATTTTAACTTTGCTACCTCACAAATTGACATATTCCACATGGGCATATTATTAATTTCTATAAACATTACAACTTTTTTAATCAGTAAGGTCACTAAAGTTTCACAACTAAATGACACCAAAATCCAAGAAAAAAAATATATGAAAAAGTTAACAAACTCTAACAATGAAACTTCGTTAGAGGTTAACCTCCACTTTTATGACGATTTTGTCAGAATCTTAGTGACATTAGTAGTGAGAATATGGTGGGCACATTATTAGTTACTTATAATCTTTAGAACTTGTTTCATCGCTAGGGTGACTAAACCTTCATTACTAAATGACTAAAGGACATCAAGATCCAAGAAGACAAATATTAAAAATATTACAGACTCTAACAATGCAACTTTGTTAGTAATTTTCTGACCAATTTTGAGTTGCACCTTTTATAAAAAAATCAAATTAAATTATACCTTATTCGAAATCTTAGTGACACTTTGTTATGATATTTGTGACAGTTGTTTAGCTTTTGCGATACCTAATGTAAAAGCACGAAATAAGGTCAAAACAACCCTTTTCTGCTAATAGATTAGTAATGTAGATTGAGATGTAGAAACAACTATGAACAAAAATATTAATGATCAAAAAATCAAGCTCACCTATAAATGACGTAGCATCAAACTCCTCGAGCCAAGAAGGAATCGGACCCACCAATTTATGTGACACATTCAACATCAACAATCTCTCTTGAGCAAAATCCAGCAACTCGCCTTCAAACTCGTTCCCCTCGAGCCTCAACTCCGTTAATATAGGCACGACCATCACCGATAACGGAATTTGCCCCGAAAATCGATTATTCCCCAAATGAAGTTTCTTTCACTTTGTCGTCCCATCAAAAGCATCCGCATTCATCTCACCCGGAAACGCGTTATGCGTTAAATAAACCGATTTTATCTCACTTAATTTCTTTAAATCCGGTAAAGAACCCTCAAAACTATTGATCATAAAACTAATAGTTATCAAATGAGGTAGTTCCTTTAAAGATTCCACGTCAATAAAGCCTTTTAGTCCCATGTTTTCAAGTTTGATACCCCAAATGGTGTCTTTTTTGCAAAGGACAACAGCCCAATTTTTCCAATGGGATAAATACCACTTTGTTTTGGAGGGATTGTTTGAATTTAAAGACAGTTTCTATGTCTGATTTACTTGAAACTTTTTGTAGTGGGATTAGTAGTGAGAAGATGATGATGATTATGAGTGGGCACATTATTAATTCCTTATAAACTTTAAAACTTTTTTCATCACTAGGGTGACTAAAGTTTCACTGCTAAATGACTAAAGGACAACAAAATCCAAGAAGACAAATATTAAAAAGGTTACAAACTCTAACAATGCAACTTTGTTAGTAATTTTATGAGCGATTTTGAGTTACACCTTTTATAAATAAAAAATCAAATTGCATTATATCTTATTCGAAATCTTACTGACACTTTGCTATGATATTTGTGACAATTGTTTAGCTTTTGCGATACATAAAGTAAAAGCACGAATTAAGCTCAAAACAACACTTTTTGGTTACTAAATCACTAATGTAGATTGAGATGTAGAAACAATTGTAAACAAAATATTAATGATCAAATAATCAAACTCACCTATAAATGACGTAGCATCGAACTCCTCGAGCCTAGAAGGAATTGGACCCGCCAATTTATTATGTGACACATTCAACATCAACAATCTCTCTTGAGCAAAATCCGGCAACTCGCCTTCAAACTCGTTCCCCTCGAGCCTCAACTCCGTTAACGTTGGCATGACTGTCACCGACAACGGAATTTGCCCCGAAAATCGATTATTCCCCATATGAAGTTTCTTTAACTTTGTCATCCCATCAAAAGCATCCGCCTTAATCTCACCCGAAAATGCATTATCCGTTAAATAAATCGATTTTATCCCACTAAGTTTCTTTAAATCCGGTAAAGGACCCTCAAAGCTATTGTTCATAAAACTAATAGTTATCAAATGAGGTAGTTCCTTTAAAGATTCCACGTCAATATCGCCTTTTAGTCCCATGTTTTCAAGTTTGATACCCCAAATGGCTTCTTTTTTGCAAAGGACGCCAACCCAATTTTCATTATCACCTTTGCATGGAGAGGTTTGGTTATTCCAATGGGATAATGCCACGTTATTTTGGAGAGATTGTTTCAATTTTAGCAGAGTTTCTATGTCTGATTTACTTGAGACTTTTAGTAGTGGGATTAGTAGCGAGAATATGATTATGAGTGGGATTTTGGCCATTTTTGGGGCACGCACTTGTTGGTGCGCGCCCTTTGGTGGGGGCACCTGCAAATTGTGAAAAGTGGTTTTAGGGTTTCGGTCTGGAGGAGAGAGAAAAGGGTTGAGAGAGTAAGAGATGAGAGAGAGATGCATGGCAAAAATAGAGTTGGCAAAGTCATTCGGCTGTTGTTTGCATGAGAAATACGCGGTGGGCCTTTGAATTGGTATGTGATTTTATTTTGTAACGTAAAAATAGGGCAAACAGGGACATATTAAAATTTGGGCTCCCAAAATTTATTACGATTTATTATATATAAGTCGTATTAAATATTTATTTACTCATTCTAGTTTCATGATTCTTTTTTCTGCATATAAGTCATATTCTTAATTTTTTGCAACTTTTTTTTTACAATTATGCACTCTTAAAGTCAACTACCCGTAACTTCCTTTGAAAAGTTACATAAGTGGTTGAACTTTTTTATTTTATTTTTAAATAATCATAACTTTTGATTGACAAATTTGTTTTTCACAAAATTACTATTTTTGAAATTTCCTCGCCGAGATCTATCAAACAAGATCCATGAACCTAATAAAATTTCGAAGAAAAAAAATTACACAAACAATAAACTTTAATGTATGCACTAGAATTTGAAATCGTTTAATATCTATGATATTTTCACAAATAGTGATATTTTTTGTCTTAATATTATACAGACAGTAAAATTTACTGGTTAAATAAATGGATCAAATAATCTATAAACTCATATATATATATATATATATATATATATATATATTAAAAAAAGACACATATTTTTAGTTTAACTCATTTAGTTGCTCAAACACACATGTATTCAATATGCTCTTATTTTTAAAGGTCTGCGTCAATAGCAAATGCCACCCCTACTCACCCAAACTGCTAATCTAGTGGATCCAAACTCAATTTATTCAATATTCTCTTATTTGTAAAGGTCCGCAATAGCGGCAATCCATGCCAGCTCAACCCACCACAAATCGAAGCTCCTGTTTGGGGTGATTAGGGGTGGAATAGGATGCCGCTTGCGTGGACCTTTAAAATTAAGAGATTATTGGATAAATGAGTGTTTGAATGACTAAATGGCTTAAATTATAAATAGGTGTCTTTATACACACACACACACACACATTAATTGACCAACACAGTAATTTTTACTGTGTTGAAATAGTTATATATATGAGTTGAAATCTTTTCGTCGAGATCTGTCAAACAAGATCCATGAACCCTATGAAATTTCGAAGAAGAAAAAATTACACAAACACTAAAGTTTACGGTATGAAATAGTTTTATATCTATGACATTTTCATATACAATGACATTTTTTGTGTTAATATTACACAGACAATAAATTTTACTGGTTAAATAAATGGATCAAATAATCTATAAACTCATATTGTTTATTTTTTTCCTTGAATTAATTGCATAATTAGACCTACCCAATAAAAAGGAGATGGTTATGGTTGAAGTATTCTTGTTCACCTATGCCACTCAGCTCACTCGAGGGTCCTAAAAGACCATCTTTTGTTTATCAAAAATGGAATTTTAGCCTTGTTTGGGTTTTGGGCACAGTGACAAGGGGACCAACATGCACGCTACAATGCATTAAGTACAAGTTGGTTGATGCACATTGGGTGGGGTAACTTTAATTATGCAATTATCTGAGAGTGTAAAGCAAAAAAAACAAAAAATTATTAGACTTTACCCATTAATCTCTACTATAAAATCAAAAGAATTGATTTGTCTATAAAAACTCATGATCGGGATCAATTTAGAAAATCATAAAAAATATCTCTCACCATACTCGTAAGTGTAATGTAATGCATACCTATTATATCCCTCAACTCGTCTCCCAACTGATGTGACACAATATTAAAGTGTTGTACTCTATAGTTATTATTACTTGGCAGTGTATAACACTTCCTTCAATGGTACATCAATTGGGGGATATAGTTGGTATACATAGTATTTTTCTTTCGTAGACTAAAAATAAGAAGTTTAGTAAAGATCTATGACAAAAGTATTCTTCAAAATATCTCACTTCATTTAAAACCTTTAACATATCTCTTTTATATCTCTTTAATTAGTGTAACAGGTTTCCACCGCCGATCTCCTTTCTTTAATCAACCCGATAAGATTCCACCATGTGCCTCATGTGTAAAGACATCACAATTGATTACTATGGATCAATATTTCTAATGCCACCCACAATAGGTGGTACAAATTTCTACATTTACCCGATAAGAATTTACAGTGAGCATTGCATTCTGCATAATACACTATACAAAAGGGAAGAGAGTGTGTAAATGAGGTTTGACTCCAAACTGTTTAGCACATTGTATTACGTACAAAAACGTTTAGCACATGGACCTTTTCGGTTCTGAACTGTTTGGAGTGCGAGGTTTTTTTTCATAAAATTATTACTTCCACGCCCAAGGGTTGGTTGCAATCATGGGATAAGCCTGATCCCTTACAGATACTTATTAGTGGGGCTTAGGATCTCCTAATCTTCCTTATAAATATAAACTCGCCCTATATGGGTGTGGCATGTGACATCGAGTTGTACCGAAAATACGTCGACTTAAATTCTCAATTAATAAATAATAAATCCTAACACCCCGTAGACATAGAAAAGTTGTCGAATCACATAAATCTTGCGTTGTGTGTCTGTGTGTGATATCATTATATTTTACAATCATTATTATTCTTGAGCCTGTATGCATTGAATATAAAAATATGTAGGAATTTATCACCTACAATTGGCACTGTCTATGGGAACGATCTAACCTTCATTGCCATTAACTAACTTTCTCGGATGTTTCACTCACCCAACAAAGATTACCAAAGTAACGATGACTAGGAGGGTTATAACTAACAAAACCATGGATACCAGGATGGTCACCATCAAGTTTACGACAGCTATAGTGAGCAAGAGGATCATCATCCTTCTCCTTCACTCCCAAGGGTCGGATCAGAGATTGGATACTATCACCTGGGACTGTACATGTTTCGTTTGGTTCCACTATAAAAGTATAACCAGAACCGAACCGAAATGTATATAGAACGGAATCGAACTAATGGTTGTGGATTTCATTTGGTTAGATTTTTTATTCCAATTAATTATCTTTTATCAATTATTCAACTTTGTAGAATAAACTACATGTAATTATATAAACTACTAAGTATACATGATTCCATAGTTCCATCCATGCCATGAAATATCCAAAAACAAACATGTGATTAAAGCATAATCAAAAATACATATTATCCATGGTTTCATTTCATGAGATAAAATATCCAAAAAAAGCAAATGGCAATCAAACTTCAACAACAATATAAAAAATTGTAAAAAGGAGTGCTACAGTGGAATAATGCGACTTCTCAAATAAATTCAATTTAATTAACCCAAATTTTAGTTAAACCCTAACACATGCATCTAGGTGAATTAAAATCATAATATCAACAAGCATGTAAAGGAAACCAATTTCAGGAAAAATTCTCCAACGGCAAAACCTTTTATTTCACTATAATTGTAAATCGCAACTTACACGGCTACAACAAAATTATTTTTGACATACGAATACCCGCAGGTGTCGGTCGATATCCTCAGCAATGGAACAACCGTTGCTACACCATAAGAACACGCAGTGCTATCTTCAGCAAATCTCCACAAGCAGCGAACCTCAATGGTGCAGTCGTCGGCCCACTACCTCCATCAAGTGGTACCTAGATCAGAAGTAGGTTACCCTCCCTACATGAGCAAACTTGAACAAGATTTATGTTCTTGGGTTCCAAAATAATTCACTACAGCATATGGAATTTTTGTGAATTAAAAATAAAGAAGAAGACAAAAGTATTCTGCTGATTTGACAGTGTTTGCAGAGTGAAAAATGAGAAAGACTTCTTGTGAAAAACGGAGTTGAAGAGTCCTTTAAATAGAAAACTTAAGGCGGGGGGTTGCTCAAACGAGATAGCATGTCGTTTGAACGAGATCCAATGTCGTTTGAACGACAGATGTCACTTTGCGTGACATGTGATGTCGTTTGAACGGCATACGGTGTTGTTCGAACGATATTAAAATTAAATAATTTTCCTTTTCTTTTTCTCGGTAAGTGCACCGCCTCAAAAACTCTGAAAATTATATTTTTGACAAAAAACATTTAAAGCTCCACTCCAACACTTAGAAAATATTTTATGAAAAATATCCCAATATCCTAAGTGAATAATTATGGAATAAAAACATAATCTTGACCAAATTCATCTTGCAAAAGCTCCTTTGATGAAGAACTTTGATATTCGGATCCGTCTTAATTCTTGAATGATCTTGAATAATTCTTCGACGGTTGTAGCGGTATACGACATACTCTAATGTAAACATGACTTATAAAATATGTCCTTATGAATCTCCCCCAATGTCTATGTCGGTACAAAATAAAAACAATCTGAATTATCAAATCAAAATGCCTATACAAATTTAATACCCTCCCATGAACCCAAAAGTGAAAAGGTACTCGAAAAGAAAGTCTTCAAATCTTTTTCAGAATTCTTCATCAATATTCAAATATCAAAGCTTTTCTCATCAGGGTGTGCAATCCAATAGTCTTCAACTTTGTACCTACACACATGAGACAAAGCAAATACCTTCGTGATGAATCGAGTTTGAAATGATATAACAATAAATCAAATATAATCAAATCTCTCCCATAATGCAAAACTCCCCCATAATTCGTTACCCAAAAGTGAAAAGGTACTCGAAAAGCAAGTCTTCAAATCTTTTTCACAAATCTTCATCAATCTTCAAATATCAAAGCTTTTCTCATCAGGGTGTGCAATCCAGTAATCTTCAACTTTGTACCTACATACATGAGACAAAGCAAATACCTTCGTGACGCATCGAGCTTGAAATGATATAAGAATAAATCAAATATAATCAAACCTCCCCCATAATGCAAAACTCTCCCATAATTCGTTCTCCCCCTTTTTATTTGTCCAAAATAGACAAGGAAAAGAATAAACAATCCAAACGTGGAGTGTCACGATAAACAGAACAAGTATGGATCAAACTATGCGAATGGAGATGAAATACTCAAAAGATCCACAAACTATTTTTTAATTTTTAATTTTTTTCTAAACAAAAATAATTTACAAAAATCACACCATGAATAACATTAAGACAACAAAATCATGGATATGGAATGAATGGGTTTGAACAAATTCAATTGGTAATAAAACTCAATCAAGCATATGTGAACGATGCATAAGTGTACTCCTATCGATTGAATATAAAAAATATCCTTAGGTGTAAAATTGTTGAATTTAGATGATATCGACTAAATCAAATCAACAAATCAAAGCCTAAGTGATTTTCACACCAATAACGTCCAAAACTATTTAGTGCCGTTTCGAGAACTTTTCAAAGGACGTGCAAACCCATTGATTTATATCCATCCAAACTCCCTTATATAAAACATCGCATTGTTTTATATCTAGTGAGGTTCTAAATTCTCAACTTAGAGAAAACTTATTGGCCTAAATTTTGGCATATATAATCTTTTTATTGCCTTAATTTTTGTGCGGGCTCTTTTCAAATGATGGCTTTCACGCAGAGTAAATTTTACTCTCGTAGCCCTTTCCCGTGTCAGTCATCAATTTTTTTAAATTTAAACAAATTCCTCACGGGAAATGAGTTTTACATGCACTAATTTTATTGCTCTCATATTATTGTACTTGGTTCGTTTTAAGGACATGATTGAGATAAAAACACTCGACCAACATATGATAGACAAGTACAATAATCAAACAAATCCGCACATGTGTGTATTAAAGAAAATCATGAGTCAAACATGTATAAAGTATCAACTTATAACATCTCAATGACTCCAAACAATGTAAAACACATGGATGACATAATATTTTATCTCAAAACACTATCAAATTATCACATGGATAAAAGGAATGAAATTTTAACTCGGTCATCCTAAGTGTCCATTCATATACGATGTAAAATAAAATACAAAACCCTTTTTGTCTTTTTCAAAAAATTTATCTGTTAGCAGATAAAATTAGATTTCTCTGTTAGCAGAACAAATATTGTTTGAAGCTCGTTAGAAGTTGGTTCGAATGAAATAAGTTATTCGTCCGAATGAGTTTGGTTTTGGTTAGAACAAGATAAGTTTTTTCATTTGAATGAACTCTTATTTCCATTCGAATGAGGTTTCGCTGCCTCAAAAATTATGTCTTCTATAAATAGGCATGCTGGGAACTTATTAAGTTGAAAATTTTGGAAAAAAATCACTTTCTAATTATAATACAAAAACCTCCCAAGTTTAATCCAAACTCCTAAAGATCCAAGTTTCAATCTTTATATTCTTTTTTTATCTTGTTTGGCATCAAGATTTTATCCATCATCATTGTTGTTGAGTCTGTTTCATACGGTGGATTCCGTGTTTACTATTTACACAAGGTGGACTTAGTGTTTTTGGTATTGTGAAGAATAAGCGGTGCGTTTATGTTCCAAATCTGTAGATGGTTGCTGAGATTTATCTGTGGACATCGAGACGTGTGTGGACTCACACGCTGTGGGAGTTATGCGTGTCACTATGAGGAGGTTGAGGAAAGAAAATCATCAAGGCTTGCAAGGCCACAAGTATATGTTGTAAGTATACTGTCGTGTCCTTGTAATTTTATATATAGTTAATTTATGGGCCTGGATCGTCCAAGATTTCTCCCATTGTGGATTTTCCTCATACATCGGCGTATTGTGTGTATTGATTTATTTTATCCAGTTATAACTTATATTCATGCTTTAGGATATATATAAAGTTGGTCAATTTGTGTTAACACAACATTTGTTTAAAATTGCAGCAAGTTTTTACTTTAGGGTAATTATGTTTAGGTTTAATATTTAATTTGAAAGATTAAAAATTGGTTTTTGTTTTGACCAGTCCCTATTAGATCTCTTTCTTACTATAGTAGAGAAAATGACTAAGAGTTTGGGATCTTTTCTGATGACTGCAACTAACATATTTTTACATAATAATAAGTGAGTTAAATAAAAGATTTTTACATATTAGTAATTAAAACAAAAAAAAAAGAATTGTGCATAACAAAAATTACCCATTCCAAGATTAAACAATTAATCTAATCGCATCTTTACTTCTAGTCGTAGTGGTGATGCGTGAAGCCAATCTTTTCTACGACTCAAGCACTATGCCATCTTAGGGGATATGGAACTATTGAATTGGTCAAGAATGACCCTTGCTAAAGGTCGACTTTGTATTATCAAACATTTGAATATGAGTATGTATTCGATGCATAACCTCTTGTATTCTCGTTGTCAACTCATACACTTTTTCCAAATGATAAATTCTCCATAAAAAAACTCCACATACTTCAACTTCTATTGTGGATCCAACACAACCACAACCAACAACCTCATATTAACTTCCTCAATGTTTCCTCAATATTTGTAAAAAAATTCCTTCATCTTTTTAGTCATGATACTCAATCTAAGATCGCTATGTTTAGTCCAATCACTTGATATTTATTCAATTTCACAAACTTGATGAAAGTAATAATTTGATGTGACACATTTCAATATTTTCATAAAGACTAGAACATTATCACAATCCTTATCACTAGGTACCCCTTCCTTAAGATCAGAGGCAAAACTTGTTTCTAGTTCATCCAATCTTTCAAATGCCTTGTGAAACTCGAGTGTGGATTCTAACATGAGAAATGTGTAACTCCTTCTTATGGGGACATAAAGACACAACGAGGATTTGGACATGATTTGTTCTTGGTCACAATAAATTTCAAATTGTTGTGCTCTTTGCGAAGAAATCCTAATGTATCTCATTATACCAAGAATTTTAGTAATGGAGTCATCTATCTTTTTCACCCCATCCCTCATGATCAAATTCAATATATGGGAACAACATCGCATATGGAAAAATTCACCATCTAAAATAAAATAATTTTTTTTGGAAAGTTTTTTCTTTTTGTGGGCAATAGCAGTGTCGTCAGAAGAGGCACTATCGATTCTCATTGTAAATACCTTTTCTACATCCCATTTAACCAAGCATGCTTTAACTATTTGGCTTATAGAAACAACCTTATGACTAACAAGGACAAAGAATTTGAGTATTCTATTTTGCAATTTCCAAGTAATATCAATAAAATGATCTTTAATACACATGTAACTCATATTCTGCATTGAAGTCCATGCGTAGATTTGAGACAAATTTGCTGAGTTTGATTTCAAAAGCTATTTTTAACTCTTTTTTCAATCTAGCATACAACTCGACAACGTCTAATTATAGTGCGAGACACATTAACTAATTAGAAAAACAATAACCTCTATCCAAATACAATAATTGATGTGATTAAATACCAGATCAGATAAAATCAAAAAATCATCTAACTCTAAAGCATGAAAAATAATAAAACATTTATTATTTAACAAATGGTTTAAAAAATCACAAAAACATTCACATAAGACAAATCAAGACATACCTAGAAAAGAAAATATGATAAAAATATAGATATAAGTGTGTGTGTATATATACCTTAAAAAACATAGGCAACTCGACAAAATCAGAATATTGTGAAAGAAATTCTCCGATGGTAACCCTCGAAATTTGGTCATGTATCTAACAAGAATATACATTTGAAAGATGATAATAAAAATGACGATATACAAAAACCCAAAATCAATATACAAAAAACCTAAAATGTATACCAAAAATGCTCAAAACCTAAATCTCATATACAATACATTGAATAAAGAGAAAGAGAGAGAGTAACTATGAATTTGGGGTAGGAGGAGAGAGAGGGAGGGAGAGAGAGGAGGTCTGCCACTTTTAGGAGAAATGAGTTTGGAGATATGTTTTGATGCTGGTTTGTGTTATAGGAAAGAATGATTAACTTTTAGGTTTTGGTTGGGGAAACATAAAGTCTAAAATACATAAAACGACTAAATTTCTAAGTTCGATTTTTAGCTCGGTTCTTTTTTTAGTTCTAATTAGTGGTTCTAGGTATAGTTTTGGAGTTTCTCTATGGTTCAGTGTGACAACCCGCTTAAAATAATAATGGGTGGCCATCCCTATACTACATTGAATCAGGTATCTCAGATGGCTCAGTCTCAACATCAACTGACAATACTAAATAATATAAGGCTAACTACCCGAAACTATTAAAAGTGGATGCCAAAATTTAAATAAAATATGCAACAGACAACAAACCAACACTATCAGCTACTAACAAAGTTAGGATGCACAAGTACCATGATAAAAGAAGTGCTAGAATAAAATGAAAAGAGTACATACAAGGAAATATACCCGAATAAGTTGTTGGGTCACAGACAGTACAACATCATAAAGAATAAATATAAACATCTACCAATAAACCTTGGGTGTAAACCCGATATACTATATGAATCCTATCTAGATTTACAAGGAGATAGTAAACGACTACAATCTAAGTCCCACAACATTTCGCACCTGTTACGGCTCCCGAGACTCTGGATAGAAAAGCATCTGGTATCCATGCGGTAGGACACCTGTAGTAATATATATATATATATATATATATATATATATATATATATATATATATATATATATATATGGCAGGAGAGAAATATAAACGAGTCAGAGCCCGAGGTGTAAAAATATTTAGCAAGTGTGTTAACCGTGCATAATAAATATAAATCCACTTATTTCATAATTAAAGTGGAGTCGCACTCTCGTGAAACCCCAATCTCACCTCTCATCTAAAAGCGCGCACCTATTCGCGTCCTAGAATCTTAATTAAGTTACCCCACCCATAAGGACAACCTAACTTACTATAGGCATGACCTATACCCGAATAACCTACCATTCTAACATAACCCAAGAA
Source organism: Sambucus nigra (assembly GCA_949130495.1). Classification (NCBI taxonomy): domain Eukaryota; kingdom Viridiplantae; phylum Streptophyta; class Magnoliopsida; order Dipsacales; family Adoxaceae; genus Sambucus; species Sambucus nigra. Next base: position 12,160,774 of record OX422212.1, on the reverse strand, counting down.
TCCTTCCCATTTTAACCAAACTTAAATGTATATACACATACAGATGCCATACTATGCTTAATTGATTTTGATTTATTAACTTATACCAGTTATAAGTTTTAATACGTTACCCATTAACATTAGGCTTCAATAATATAATTTAATCTCTAAATAACATGCATACAATTTAATAAGGATAAAAATTCTCTACACTCTCAACATTGTACTATGTTTCGTGCGTGGGGCGTCTCGCAAAGCGAAATCCAAACAAGGAACTCCCCCAATACACTACTCCTTGACAATGTCGATCGTGGGGATCCATCATGTCATCCACACCAATTATACTACTGCTACTTATAAGTATTAAGGACAAAACTTCTCTCTATTCTCAACATGGTTGTAACACCCCGCTTAATTAAATATCGGGTGGCCAGTCCCATACCAAATTAAAATAGAATATACAGTTGGCTCATTCTTAGCATCACTGTCGAAAATATCTACAACTCACCCAATACCCAATTAAGCTGGTGTTAAAAACTTTCCAAATTTTAATTTCAACAAAATCCTTTTTTAGTTTACGAATAACACTACACATATTATTCTACAACATTAATAACCGAACAGATAACACAAAAGAATTTAAATACAATTGGAATAAACATTCCCACATAATAATCCAATACAGTAATCACAACAATAGTAAATGTATTAAAATGACACGAAAACAAGAGAATTTGACTCAGATGGAAAAGAGATAACTGAATTCCTTTGGGCGACATGCCCCAACTATAAGAATATTGTGAATCAAATAAAGATAGGCATCTAATCAATACTATATAGCTCCATAGCTCATCGTAATCCATTAAGGTTGGCGTCCCTGTTGCTGGACACCTGATATAGAAGATACAATAGAAAAGATAATATGCAAGGAAACGGGTCAGAGCCCGATGTGAAAATGATTTTGAAAACAGCAAGTATTTAACAAGTGCAATAAAGCCTTTATTATGTACATGTTAGTATCTAACTCTCACTTGCTATTCTCACCTCTCATCTAGAGTGCACACTTAACGTCTCCTATTAACCTCCTAGTTAATGGTTCCTCCTCACTAGTTTCCATTCTATGATTCCATCATATATCATAACCCCGTATGTCCCATACCATACGTCAGATAATTATTCAGATAAGTTTTTCATTTATATGAATCGTTTTCCATTAACATGAATCATTTCTCATTAATATGAATTAATCTCTTCAATAAATATTCATTAACTTATTTCAATTCTTTTCTCAATTCACTGTTATCTACAATTATCACACAGTAGATGATTTAACCACTATATAAACATTCATAGAATTCATTATATAAATACATATATAATACGGCACCCTGAATCACAGCTGCGGTGCAATACATTACTCTGCTATCATGTCCCATCATCATTGGTCGCCGAATAGGGGACCAAAGGTTCGGTAAGGACTCCTCAAACCATAAACAATAACACAAACATTGGAGGCGAACATAGTTCTCGTATTCATGGGTCACGCACATACCTACGTTCCCACAGTCAGCGAACTTATCAACTCCTCGATAAGTCTTTCAAAGACCTATGTTCTTGAGCGACAAATCAAAAATCCCATGGATTCATTAGGATATGACTGCCCTCATGCGCAAACCACCCCATCGATAGCAAGTAAGCTAGGTATGTCATACACATAAATCATCAATCAATCAAATAGGCATTATCATACCTATAATATAATATAAATAAGGTACTCACACTACCCTTCGATAATTTCCATACGTAGCATTATATCTCTCAAATCCTACGTATTAAAATATAATGACTTTACTTCCTTAATTTAATTATCACCGAGCCTCACTCATTACTCAAGGTTCAAATAGGTTTTTCCTCAACATTTTATTCAGTAAGAGAATCACTAATATCCGACTGGTCCACTTCATCTTATCTCCCGAATTACTATGAATTAAACTCTCCCTTAAATAGGGTTAAAACTGATAGTTTCAAATCTCTTATAAACACATCTTCTATAAACTAGGATTTAATACCGTCATCACATGGCTCAAAGTCTATAGTGTTTCATTCACACTATATGACTTATCAAAAAAAAACATCCTCGCTCCAGACGTCGTTAAGGTTCATGCGCGGAGCGTCTCGCAAAGCGAAATCCAAACAAGGAACCCCTCCAATACACTACTACTTAACTTTGTCGATCGTAGAGGTCCGTCAACTTCAAATACACAACCGGGATAACCTCATCCCCTCTTTTAACTAAATGTGGTCTGAACTCCCATCTCTATCCAGGAGCCATACCACTAAGCGCATGTACTACACTCAATCCTTGTGCAATCAATAATGAGCTTATACTCAGTCTTTGATGCTCAAATTGTAACCCTAAGTCTACCCAGGTGTTATATTAAATCTCCCATACTAGACCTATCCTTAATCCTCAAGCATACAAATTAGAATCCAACACATGAATCTAGCAACCGAAATTTCTTCCAATTTAACTAACATAATTCCAATCAATTAAATCCCAATCAAATCAACTCAAATCTTATCTAGGGCTTACTGATTTTCTCTAAGTCCCATAATATCCCATTAACAATCACCAAAGATCTACCAAAGTTTTGGGATAATAACCAACATTAAAAAGAAATAACTTTAACAATCCTGGGGAGGTCAATCGATCGCCCAGGTAACAGCCCAATATTTCTGCATTTCTTCTACTACGGGTTTAACCATTTTTTATCATTCAAACCTTCATATTAACAACCCAAATGATTTATAATCCTTACTACATGATATATCAACATATATAAATTATTTCTAATCATCTAAACATCCTAAAATCATCAAGATATTGAGTTAAAAGCATGTTTATATCCTCTTTTTCTAGAAAATTATCAACATAATATCTGCAAGAACACATCAATGGTTTTCATAATTTCTTCAACAGATTTATGATTATTTCGTGGATTACTAACTACCTACAACATGAGTTAGATTCCTATATATTTTTAGTTTCCAGAAAATCCATTAACAACTCTATCCTTTCATCTTCCAAACATGAAAATCATCTATTTTTATAACTATTCTAACATGGACAATATACAAACTTAAATTGCAAATATCAAACACTTGCCTCTAATGAAGATCTGATCCTTTGGTGTAGTATATCACAGGTGGTTCTCCCTTCCCCTGTGGTGGTTTGTGGTGGTGACCTTTGGTTCTTAGTTCTTCTCTTTCCCAAGTAAACTCTTCTCTTCCCAAGCAACCTTTCATTTTCTCTAGGAATATGACTTCTCTATTTTATGTAGAAGAGATGAATAACCCACATACACTTAATCTCCAATTACTTATAATAAGACAAAAACCTAAATCACTATTCATCCCCCTTGTGAAAATGACTAAAGTACCTTTTGGGTTGTCTTTTCATTTCCAAATGACCCGAGACTCAAATTCAACATCCAAATAGACTTTTCTGACTATTTCAACCCTTTCGGACGCAACGACGCAGTCGAAATGACTATAAGGTTGATATAAAAATGAGTTCCCTTTTTTATTTAACAAATTAGTCCCAACACGTTCCATACCGCGTCTGACTAAAAATTCAAATTATTGAATTAACAACTCACAGCAATATCAATAGCATCACATTCATATATTACCTAAATATCTTTAAGTAATATTCAGAATCATTCATTTTAATATCCACAATTCGGATAAAACCCAAATGGATTAATTTATAATAAAATCCAATTAATCCATTAATTTAAAATATAACTCAATTTAAAAGTCATTAAAATCACGGGGTATTACATACTTCTCCCCTTATAATAGAATTTTGTTCTGAAATTCGGAAAGATAAATCATACTGGTAAGGTCAACTCCGAGTATAAATCTCAAATCGTAAGTAATCTATGTCGTACCACCCATACAGTACATTAACGAAAATCCCCATGGATGTTATACGCCAAATCGCACCATATAGTTCCAACTAAATCAAATTTAAACTTTACGCAATATTCCCTATACCATCCTCATGACAAAATTTGGGAAAAGTAATCCTTACTTATTAAACAAATAAATCATGAAGTCACAACTACTTACTGTTTCACAATTATAAAAACTACTACAATGCAACCATCCAGGGTGCCCATACACCCCATCGTACAACTTTCATGATAAAATGGATATGATTACCCACATAATACTCAAATTTATCGCAGATGTTATAAACTCATATCCTAAAGACCTAACTTATTTCGACTCCCAAAGTTTATTAGTTTCATGTGTGGGGTGCCTCGCAAGCGAAATCCAAACAAGGAACCCCCCCGATACACTACTACCTAAAGTAGTCGGTCATCGAAACTCCTCAGGTACTTAGTCAATAGTTTATAACCTCTCTACAGGTTTTATCAATTTCAAATAAAAGTCTACTCATCTACTCTCTTATAAAGACAAGATGCTGGCTATAGTAGTACATACGCTCTCATATACCTCAACTAAATCCATGCCGCTAGTCACATCATGTTCGTCCATGCCCAAAGTAAGTAATTCCGTGACAAAAATCAGACCCACGTGATGACATGAAAAATATAGGTGTCCCACAACCCCTCGGTGAGTCTATGTAAATAATAGTGCCATAGGCTAAGTTTAGCAACCCTATTGCCCACACAATATCAATCGCTACTAAAAATCAATATACGCCTCATAATTCCTTAGATATAAAACATACCCTCATTCACGGGTGGTGGTTGTTGACTCCCACTATTATAACTTTGCTCCGATGAGTCAAGAAAAATTTTACCCCAAATTTTCAGTTCTAGTTAACCACACTCCACTATATGTCCAAGCCTTTGAATATATTGCCTTCGTTGGGTAACACGCCCAATTCCCGCATTTCTAGAACTTTTACTGATGACTCTCCCCAATTTTCCATAATAGGGGTGACCTCGACTACGGTCATCATACTCGAACATACTTCATAACCTCCTAAGTACGATCTCCGCTATCCGTCCAATGTCCCTCATGTGCTATACTTCTTATTCAACCCGTCCGAACGCAAATAATATTCACTAATATCTACGTTATAGCAGGATAACGAAATCTCACCAAGGAAATCAACAATCCTAAACATAGGGCTATACATCAAAGAACGCTAAGTTGAAAACACAGTAAGCCGTACAGACCCTAAAGGACACTAGAACCTGATGCTCTGATACCACGTGTAACACCCCGCCTAATTAAATATCGGGTGGCCAGTCCCATACCAAATTAAAATAGAATATACAGTTGGCTCATTCTTAGCATCACTGTCGAAAATATTTACAACTCACCCAATACCCAATTAATCTGGTGTTAAAAACTTTCCAAATTTTAGTTTCAACAAAATCCATTTTTAGTTTACGAATAACACTACACATATTATTCTACAACACTAATAACCGAACAGATAACACAAAATAATTTAAATACAATTGGAATAAACATTCCCTTATAATAATCTAATATAGTAATCACAAAAATAGTAAATGTATTAAAATGACACGAATACAAGAGTATTTGACTCAGATGGAAAAGAGATAACTGAATTCCTTTAGGCGACATGCCCCAACTATAAGAATACTGTGAATTAAATAAAGATAGGCGTCTAATCAATACTCCATAGCTCCATAGCTCGTCGTAATCCGCTAAGGTTGGCATCCCTGTTGCTGGACACCTGATATAGAAGATACAATAGAAAAGAGAAGATGCAAGGAAACGGGTCAGAGCCCGATGTGAAAATGACTTTGAAAACAGCAAGTATTTAACAAGTGCAATAAAGCCTTTATTATGTACATGTTAGTATCTAACTCTCACTTGCTATTCTCACCTCTCATCTAGAGTGCACACATAACGTCTCCTATTAACCTCCTAGTTAATGGTTCATCCTCACTAGTTTAAATTCTATGATTCCATCCTATATCATAACCCCGTATGTCCCATACCATACGTCAGATAATTATTCAGATACGTTTTTCATTTATATGAATCGTTTCCCATTAACATGAATCATTTCTCATTAATATGAATTAAGATCTTCAATAAATATTCATTAACTTATTTCAATTCTTTTCTCAATTCACCGTTATCTACAATTATCACACAGTAGATGATTTAACCACTATATAAACATTCATACAATTCATTATATATATACATATATAATACGGCACCCCGAATCATAGCTACGGTGCAATGCATTACTCTGCTATCATGTCCCATCATCGCTGGTCGCCGAATAGGGGACCAAAGGTTCGATAAGGACTCCTCGAACCATAAACAACAACACAAACATTGGAGGTAAACATAGTTCTCGTATCCATGCGTTACGCACATACCTACGTTCCCACAGTCAGCAGACTTATCAACTCCTCGATAAGTCTTTCAAAGACCTATGTTCTTGAGCGACAAATCAAAAATCACATGGATTCCTTAGGATATGACTGCCCTCACGCGCAAACCTCCCCATCGATAGCAAGTAAGCTAGGTATGTCATACACATAAATCATCAATCAAATAGGCATTATCATACCTATAATATAATAAAAACAAGGTACTCACACTACCCTTCGATAATTTCCATACGTAGCATTATATCTCTCAAATCCTACGTATTAAAATATAATGACTTTACTTACTTAATTTAATTATCCCCGAGCCTCACTCATTACTCAAGGTTCAAATATGTTTTTCCTCAACATTTTATTCAGTAAAAGAATCACTAATATCCGACTGGTCCACCTCATCTTATCTCCCGAATTATTACGAATTAAACTCTCCCTTAAATAGGGTTAAAACTGATAGTTTCAAATCTCTTATAAACACATCTTCTATCAACTAGGATTTAATACCATCATCACATGGCTCAAAGTCTATAGTGTTTCATTCACACTATATGACTTATCAAAAAAATCAACATCCTCGCATCCTATAACATCTCTTCACTCCCGACGTCGTTAAGGTTCATGCGCGGAGCGTCTCGCAAAGCGAAATCCAAACAAGGAACCCCTCCAATACACTACTACTTAACTTTATCGGTCGTGGAGGTCCGTCAACTTCAAATACGCAACCGGGATAACCTCATCCCCTCTTTTAACTAAATGTGGTCTGAACTCCCATCTCTATCCAGGAGTCATACCACTAAGCGCTTGTACTACACTCAGTCCTTGTGCAATCAATAATGAGCTTAAACTCAGTCTTTGATGCTCAAATTGTAACCCCTAAGGCTACCCAGGTGTTATATTAAATCTCCCCTACTAGACCTATCCTTAATCCTCAAGCATACAAATTAGAATCCAACACATGAATCTAGCAACCGAAATTTCTTCCAATTTAACTAACATAATTCCAATTAATTAAATCCCAATCAAATCAATTCAAATCTTATCTAGGGCTTACTGATCTTCTCTAAGTCCCATAATATCCCATTAACAATCACCAAAGATCTACCAAAGTTTTGGGATAAGAACCAACATTAAAAAGAAACAACTTTAACAATCCTGGGGAGGTCGATCGATCGCCCAGGTAACAGCCCAGTATTTCTGCATTTCTTCTACTACGGGTTTAACCATTTTTTATCATTCAAACCTTCATATTAACAACCCAAATGACTTATAATCCTTACTACATGATATATCAACATATATAAATGAATTCTAATCATCTAAACAACCTAGAATCATCAATGGATTGAATTAAAAGCATGTTTATATCCTCTTTTTTCAGAAAATTATCAACAGAATATCTTCAAGAACACATCAATGGTTTTCATAATTTCTTCAACAGATTTATGATTATTTCATGGATTACTAACTACCTACGACATGAGTTTGATTCCTATATATTTTTAGTTTCCAAAAAATCCATTAACAACTCTATCCTTTCATCTTCCAAACATGAAAATCATCTCTTTTTATAACTATTCTAACATGGACAATATACAAACTTAAATTGAAAATATCAAACACTTGCCTCTAATGAAGATCTGATCCTTTTGTGTAGTATATCACAGGTGGTTCTCCCTTCTCCGGTGGTGGTTGGTGGTGGTGACATTTGGTTCTTAGTTCTTCTCCTTCCCAAGTAAACTCTTCTCTTCCCAAGCAACCTTTAATTTTATCTAGGAAGATGACTTCTCTATTTTGTGTAGAAGAGATGAATAACCCACATACACTTAATCTCCAATTACTTATAATAAGACAAAATCCGAAATCACTATTCATCCCCCTTGTAAAAATGACTAAAGTACCCTTTTGGGTTGTCTTTTCATTTCCAAATGACCCGAGACTCAAATTCAACATCCAAATGGACTTTTCTGACTATTTCAACCCTTCCGGACGTAACGACGCTGTCGAAATGACTATAAGGTTGATATAAAAATGAGTTCCCTTTTTAATTTAACAAATTAGTCCCGACACGTTCGATACCGCGTCTGACTAAAAATTCAGATTACTGAATTAACAACTCACAGCAATATCAATAGCATCACATTCATATATTACCTAAATATCTTTAAGTAATATTCAGAATCATTAATTTTAATATCCACAATTCGGATAAAAGCCAAATGAATTAATTTATAATAAAATTCAATTAATCCATTAATTTAAAATATAACCCATTTTAAAAGTCATTAAAATCACGGGGTATTACAATGGCACTACGTTTCGTCAATGGGGCGTCTCGCAAAGCAATGTCACCGACATCGGGGCCAACACACACACATGACGTTCGGGAAGCGGTCATAGTTCCTAACCAGTCAATGAGATGAAACATATCCACCACATCTCACCCCCCAAAAAAATATAAATCACATAATAACACAATGGACGATATGACCTGGGGAATATCCACACACTGCTCATCGAGCCAGGGTGCTCACCCTCATTGCGCAACTTTCCAATGATAGCATGTGTGGGGTATGCTTAATAATACAAGTATATATATCATTCACATGCACAATATATATACATCCATATGATTACATCATATAATTAGACCATCACATAAGGTTTAAATATTCACAACATGAGTATACACATATATGCATATCTACATAGATATATATATATATACATACATATATACATACTATCTCACATTTTTATGTATAAGATTTCTAAACTCGGCTGTAAGCATACATAATCCTCAATATACTAGTCGTCGTTTCGAACACATCAACTCGTCTCGTTATATGAATACGATCCCTTACTTGAAGCATATTCATTTATTTATCCTATGATATAAATAATCTTCCAGCATAGATATATATCCAACATTAAGGTTATCACCCAAAGTTTAGTGTAGGAAACCATCAATACACATCTCATCTATATCTGAAAGTACATTAATATTTCCAATACTAATTTCGACTATTGGTATGCACCTAACTAATAGTCTATAAACCTCAAGCTCAATCTTAAATTCATCCTATAATCCCATCACCTAGGGAAATAACACATTGATATATAATCACTATCCCGACTACGGTTCAATCACTCTTATGAATCCCCTAGTCTAACGCCTTTCTGATTTATTCCTAGAATTTATCATTTCTAAGGATATGCGACCACTCTCTCTCTCTCATTGGTCCCAAATTTGTGTCTTAATAAAATCCTATCTCTATAAGGATTCGACATGAATATCGGCCTAAAATTTCACAACATACCCTCGCAACTCGCTCTAAGAGCTTTTAACCTCACATCATGTCTAAACTCACTTTTGATCTATAATTAGGATTACCATCCCCAATGAGGTTTCCCGCTGTATCTATACACAACTCCAATGCATACATATAAACATATATTTTCCCCAATCTATTTCAAGAAGTCCCCATGATCATAACATGTGAGAAACCCCTTATAAGTCTCCAGAACATATCTCTTACATCATAAAATAAGGTCCCACGTCGATAAACCCAATCAAAAAAAAGGGGTAGAAACCATTCTAGAAAAACTCCACAAAACAGCCCTGTTTCCGAATCGATTCGGTCTCATGGGCGAATCGATTCGCTCCAACTACGAATCAATTCGGTCCAAAGGACCTGGGACGCTGTCTTAAGCCGAATCGATTTGCCTTGGGTCCGAATTGATTCGGTCATGCAGACCTGCCACTTTTGCCTAAGCCGAATCGATTCGCTTAGGGGGCGAATCGATTCGGGTCTGCAGACTCAAAAAGTTCTCTTCTTCTTCATGAAACCCACGAATTTAAAACCCTAAAATTTCATTTCTAACCCCTAAATCTTCATTAAATCATGATTATAAGCCAATAAATCATCCCAAATCTGATCCCATCCATTTTTACACCATCAAACTCATATATAACCATTAATCTCAAGATTTAAACCACATAAATCTAGGTTTTGATATTAATACCCAAAATCCAATTATTTTATCCACAAATTATGAAATGAAATACACAAATGAAATATTTATCAATATTAAACACTAGCCTCGAAATTGTAGAGGTTGAATCATCCTCGAGATCGCGTTTGGGCCGAAATCTCCAAGCTTTCTCCATTCTCTTTCTTCTCTTCTTCTTCTTTCTCTTTTCCTTCTTTCTTTATTTATTTCTCTAAATGAGATGGGCTTGATCCGCAAGCCCTTAAATCCCTTAAAACAATAAACCCGATTTTAAATGTTAATACACACTTTAAATGACTCGTTTACTCCAATTCGAGTCAAACATACTTAAAAATAATCCGAAACCGAAATAAAACCCAATGACAGTCATTTTGACTATATCGACCCATTTGAAATCAATGGCGCACTCATAATTATTATTTGGAATACTTTGTAACGTCCTCTATTTTTGGACTTCAATTTCAAATTTTCAAAATTCTCCAATTTTAATAAAAAAAAAATCTCCTAAAAATTTAATTTCTTAGTCCCAAAATCGTGGGGTGTTACATTCAGGTTGGTTTATATACCAAACAAAGAATTGAATTGACTGTTTCCTTTTTTAAACCAGAATCAACCAATAAATAAAAAAATAATACAAATAACAATGGTCGGTTTGGTTTGTTTCTTTGGGTTGGCAATTTCGATGCAAAACCCTACTATTGCCAATCACCTAGTTTGCGTTATGATCCTCAGGAGGAGAAAACATATGAGAACAATGAGCCTCCATGATATGACCACATCTCAATGCTCATTGTCACCTATGAACAGTGTCTTCGAGATGACAAGGCTGACACTAGGTATCAACAAGATCAAAATGTAGCTCTCCAATAATGTTTAGATAGGATGGATAGAGAAGTTCGAAAGGATAAGCCTAAAATCAACCATGAATCACGTCATCCTAGTCCTCACGAGAACAGATATCGCAGTTGAGGGAGGAGTGTCCACTGACCATGTTAGGAAATATCGTTAGGCTATGTCATTGTGGAATAACAATGAGAGTTTAATGTGCCCACATTTCCCTCCATTCTTGAAAATGGTGCTCATAATTGGTTCAATAAGCTGCCATATGGGTTAATCGCTTGATTTAAGGAGCTCAATACGGCCTTCACGGCTTGTTTTTTCATGACTAGCACCCTTCGTAAGAGGATGGAATTGCTTCTTATGCTAAGAAAGAAGACTTCAGGATATATTCCAAGAATATTCAAGAAAATATTGAGAAGTATATAATAAAGTAGAGGATAATATTAGGCAAGATGTGGTGGCCTTCTTTTATATTGGGTTATCGAGTAACTCCATGATTTATCAGGCCCTCGCCAAGACGGAGAATATCACTATTGATGACCTCATAAGGAGAATTGAGAAGTATGTGAAAGTTGAAGATAGTGTGGTTGCAGTTAGCTACGAAGGTGATTGGCCAAAACAGATTAAAAACGGAGATAAAGAAGGAGCACCTAAGAAAGGAGGAAGAAACATAATGGAAAGAATAAAGGGAATGAGAAGAATGATCCCGATAAGGTGTACAAAGCCATTAACACAATTTTCATTGAGCTAATATACAATATCTTATACAAGATCAATGGTCGGCAGTATTTCAAATGGCTTAAAAAAATGTCAAGTGACCCCAAGAATATGAAAATAATTATAAGATGCACGTGCCACAAGGATCACAACCACGAGAATGAGAATTACAAGGCCTTGAAATCTCATCTTAAGGAACTTACCCATGATGGACACCTCAATGAGTTTATTGAAAGAAAGGAGGGCAAAGGAGAACCCGTGCATGACCAAAGACCATATATTGTGTTGGGTAAGGACAATGCCCATGAATAGACAATTATCCATAATCATATAACCCAAATTAGATCAAGGTAACACGATCAAAAGGGGGTACAGAAACTTATAGCAGTAATTGACACATTCTAGATTGACCCGCTTGAATATTTAGTCCAAGTGAGGACTCCCCATCACGATGCCCTATTAATCACTCCCAAGATAGCCATCTTGGATGTAAATAAGCTATTAGTGGATCAGGGGCTCTCCTTAGAGGTTATGTACCCAAGATGTTTATAAATATCAATTTATGCCCAAAACATCAACAAGAAGTGAATTTACCTTTGGTTATTTTGCGACAAAGATGGACATACCCCGTGGGAAGGTCATCATCCCCATTAGAGAAGGAAGGATCTCAAAACTCATCGAGTTACTTATAGTGAACATATGTTCCCCTTATAATTCCATACTTGGGATAGGATGGTTGTCGTCAATAAGAGTGGTGTTTTTCACCTACCATCATAAGCATAGGTACATCATTAAAAAGGAATAATATAGAATATGGGGGATAAGGAAGAGGTTGGATAAAATGAAGGTCGTATAAGACGAATAGCTTCCCCACTTTATCTAAGCATACTAATATATGCATTAGATAATTATGGGGGAAACATGCCTTAGCTTATGGGCTGAAAATTACTACTCCATTAGAAATAAGTATGTCAACCATAAAGTCCTCTCTGGTAGAGCAATGAATTAACAATGAAGCAATCAGAGCTGAACTCGACCTAGAAAATGAAATGAGATAATTCTCTCTTATAAAGCTTCCTTCCTATCAGTAACAGTTATCCAAGTAGTAAAATAGGGAATTTAAGGCGACGAGCTTCAAGGTCGGGGACTACATCCTTAGGAATAATGTGGGTAATACAAATAATGCCTCAGATGGAAATCTTGGGCCTAATAGAGAAGGTCCATACAAGGTTATCATAGACTACCTATAAGAAGCCTATCACTTAGAAACAATGGAGGTCAAGGAAGTTCCTCGAGCTTCTAACGCAGCCAACCCCCAAATTTTTACTTTTAGTTTGAATTTATTTATATTTTGAATTTCTTTTCATACATCTTCTTAGCTTTCTTACAATTTTTTATTTGTCAATATTTAATTTAAAATTATGTTTTAGAACCTATGATTTTATATCTTTGCATTATTCCAAGTGTCAGGCAACAAGTTTTTAATATAGAAGAATGGTAGTCAAATAGATTATGTTTGGATTATTATCAGATACCTAGGTTTTTATCTTCTTTAAATGTCTTATTTACAACCAGTTGGCTATACGACCCAGGACCACGAGTTGGTCCCCGACCAGGAATTCTTCTTTAAACTTCTTCTTTAATATTGATTGGTTAGTCGACCAAGGTTCACCATTTTGTCTCTAACCAGGAACTCAAACTTGTCTTTTATTTAAACCTAAAACATATATGATTTTTCATATCAAATAAAAGGCCTAATGGTAAAACCTTATGAACCTAATACAGATTAGGTTAAAAAATCCCAATTGAGAGACGATCCCACAACTAGGTGGATTCTTGATTTTTTGAATCTAGGCCTAAGGTTTTTTGTGATGAAATCACCTTAGTTAAGACTAGGGACCACACAATATAAGGGAGATAAAAATGTTAAAATTTCCATTAATACTTAAAGATATTACAAGGAAATTGGAATTTTGAATGATTTGTAACAAAAAGTAATTACAAATGGGTCACTTGGGTGACCTAGCCTTGTAATATTCAAACTTATTATTCAGGCCATCCCACCAAGGAAGATTGATGGTATTAGCTAATCCTATAAGTCCTGAAGGTCCTATGGATTCACCTTGTTGACTTAGTGTGGAGGTTCGTGGAGTTCATCCTCCCCATAGAAAATATTTCCTTATTATATTAATCGAAATTACATCCCCTAGGATCCACTGACCATCAATTATATAATGGGGTGACTGATAAGAGGGGAGACCGAGGTCATACCAATATCACAACTAGGAATCCTTAGGCAATTTTTTAATATATAAGGAATTAATCCATCTATTTTTATAAGAGACATTATGAACGACGTTTAAAACAATATTCGGGTTGATAAGAGCCTTATCATAACCGTCATTACATGCTTGGAAAGGTTGCCTATTGAATTGAAATCTGAGATGATCAAGTCTCTCAGATAATCCTCTGTCAATCCCCTTTTTTTTATTCAGATGCTTATGGATCTTCACAAGCTCTTCCATCAGCTCATTATTCAACTTTTTAGAAAGGAACCTTCTTACTTCCTTGACTGGTATATATTTTTGGTTATCTTCATCTCGACCCTCAAGTCATTATTTTCATTCTCAGGGAGAGAATTAATATCATTCACTCCTAGGAGGTTAGCTCAAATAATATAAGTCTTTTTGTCACAAATGGACTCCACATTAGCCAACTTCTGATCAAACCCTCTAGCTTTAGTCATCTTGGAAACATCCTGGTCAAATTTATCCTTTAAATTGTCTAACCTTTCACTATGACTGACCTGGTTGACACGATCATGCCTCAATAAACTGCATTGGCTACCACAACATGATTGGAAAGTTGACACATATCTAAGTAGTCTTATCGTGCTTATGTAGATGCATCGAAACCTAATATTTGGTCGAGGTCATTATCTTCAGCAGTATTATCTCAAACGATAACGAGGAATCTTACATGCCTTTCCTTAAAGTCATAATTCATAGTTATGAGTGTTGTATGTCTTACCTAAAACTAAAAAGTTCAAGGAGAAGTGGCTAGTCATTCAACTTAGTAAAGGAAAATATTTAGAAAACATTGAAAGACAAGTGAATATTGAGTTGATTAAAACTTTGGATTTCATTAACAAAGTTAATTGGGAAAACCCTTACATTTTAGGCTGAAGGAAAGAAAAAACATATAAAATGTCACCTAAATGGATCTAAGTGGATCTCGTAGAGGCCTTGTCTACTACCTTCGCCTTCTCAACAACTTGATTAGCACCAATATATTCCTGCTATTCGACCCCATACTTTTTCTTCTTATCATCTTAAGACACACCCTTTTGTTTCAAAACCTTAATAGCGATGGAGTTATCCTTCGCTTTCTCAGCATCCTGATAAAAACCAATATGCTTATTCTAATCAGCTTTAACTTTAGCCACCTCAATTCTAATATGTTGGTAACCAAATTATTCCTCATCATCATATTCATCATCATCATCATACATTGGAGGAGGGGAGCCTACATCATTCTATTTGAACAAATAAGATTCCTCTAAGATACCATCTTTGATAAAGTCTTCGTCCCAGCCGTTATTTAAGAATAACTTCGTGAGGTATTACATTTTCTTTTGGGCTTGGACTAGGACCCTATCCCATCCACGATTTCATATGGTAAAATTTTCTTGCGCAAGTTTGGCCTTGACCTCCTCAGCTTTGTCTTTTGACTCTTTAACATTTTCCTTAGCATCCCTAGCCTCAGGCTTAGCCATTTCAACAGCGACCTTGGCCTTCTGTGCAGTATTAACAAGGTTAGATGACTCCTTAATCTTTTGATTGAGGTATGCATTAGCAATCTCCAATCTCAAAAACTTTCCTTTAAGATTTTTTACCTTGGTGGCCTTAACATCACCAGCTTTCCTGGTAAAAGTAAAGGCCTTAGTCACCTTGCTTAAGGAAACCCCAAAATCATAGGATTACTTCCTTAGGGTACCATCTCTCTCCAATAACTGATTACAGTTAATTAAAAACTGCAAAGAATAGAGGAAAAAGAATTTAATATCTTCCGATAGAGAGATAATGTGAATAGGAATACATATCTAAAAAGGAAACTTACGAGAAAGAGGGTTTGGGTGGCATGTTCTACCATCCGATTATGAGTCATACTAGCGATCGTTGTTGTATTAATAGGAAGGCATGCCGACCTAATAAAATTGCACGCTAAACTTGGGCATCAGATAATAGAGTCGGAAATAACTTTGGACTTATCTACCACACTCTCCCCCAATAATAGAAGGGGGATGATGAGTTTTTTCCTTATTTATTTTCTTAAAGGGGGACTATATTGCCTTAATTGGGGAATCCCCAATCACTAAAGGGTTAGCAAGTCCCCCAACATAATCTTTTTTACCCATAGGTCAAGAAAATTCTTACTTCTTACTCTCTTGGCGAGTAGTATGAGATTTAGGACCCAAGTTAGCGAAACTAAGATCCATCATCTTCCTCTTGGGAGACGTTTCACCAGGATAATGGTTGACATTATGGATGTACGAGAGGTATCATGACCTGAATGGGGAGGGTGTTTTCTTCTCATTAGAACTGCTAGAGGTGAAACTCTTTGTATTGTCCAAATCAATTAGGATAGCTACAGACCGATGAACTGGGTTCGTAACATGATAAGTGGTTGAACTCGTATACTTGAGGAAAAATGCAACTGATCTTGGGTGATCACTTTATCCAAGAATTTTCTTCACCAGTTGGATTTTTTTGAGATCAAAGAAGTTGTAATCTTTCTCATAAGGAATTTTATTATTTTCTTAGGATGTCAAAAAGTAAAGAGAAAACAACTACAATAAGAAAAATGCAACGAAAAAGGGAAAATACAAAGAAGAAACTCAAAGGACAGTCTAACCTATTATTCTCCCACCCCGAGGACAACTTAACCCCTTATATATTATGCCCTTGGGGAGGGAGTAATGTTGACAATTCTTCACACTTGTGCCGTAGTCCCAATACTTTTTGTTGGAATTAAGAAAATTTACTACCAAGTCTCGATTAACCACCCTTATTTTTATATGGGAAATATTTTCATATGTCATTACCCATTGGTAGCAGTATATGACCTTGGAACTGCCAAGATTGGTCTTATAAAATTCATTAATGTGTTTAACCCCATTGAAGATCCTTCAAGTATTGGGAGAGACCTGGGTTAGGAACACATCAAAGGACTAGCAGAATTCAAGAAAAAGTTTATTTTGGAAAAAAGTCACCTCGCATTCATCAATAAAGATTGAGGGAAACTAGTAGCCCTCGTCAATCCTGCAAAAGTCACAAGGTCCATCAACTAAATCTATGATAACTCAGTTAGGGATATACCTAAGCTTAAACCTTTTTATTGCGTTTTCGTTAATTGTTTACACCATTATTAAAAGGAGGGGATAACATAAAGAATTGAGGAAGGAAAATAAAAAATACAGTAGCAAAAAAAATGAGAAAGGATAAGATAGATTTATTAAAAATAAATGAAGGGAGTGAATATTTTTCTTTAAGTGCCATGGTTTTTAAATACGGATGAAAGAGAATGAATGAATTTTGTGGTTAGAAACAGCCTCACGATTCTCCAAAATGATCATTGTGTGCATAATAGCTTAAGCAACAGATTACGATTACTAGAAATACGCCTATATCCCCCCAAGGCTAAGTAATGATGTCAAATTATAAGCGTGCCCCTAGGTCACTCAATGGGGGAAATATTTTAGTTCCTTGGGCATTTACAACATTTCCCTCAGCTCAATGCATAGAGATCTCAAGCAGTTGTTGACCTCTAACCAAGAGAGGACTATTGCATCCATGTTGAAAAAGAGGACTTATCCAATATTATAGCCAATCAAAGCATAAATCCCGATGACCTCAATGAGACCCTGAACTTTAGGGGAAATTATGGGGTCAGTCATTCTATTGGCACTTGCTCGGCCACATGGGCCCATAACTAATGAAGTCATCCAGTCAAGATAAGATTAACTATTCAGCCAAACTTCACATAATAGTTGGCCATAATTAAGGGAGAATCCCGAACTCCTAAGGATAGTTATTAGTGGGGATTAAAAAAATCCTTAGTTGCCTTATAAATTTAAACTCATCCCATATAGGCATGGCATGTGACAAAGAGCAATACTAAAACTCTGTCAATATAATTATCAACTAATAAATAACAAACCCTAGCACATCATGGATGCAGGCAAGTTGTTGAACCATGTACACCTTGCATTATGTGTGTGTGTGTGTGTGTGTGATATCATTCACTTTTTTAGGCTTGTGTGCATTAAATAACAACCTATAGGATTTATCACCTACAATTATGATGATTATATATGATTATATATGATGAAAACTTATATTTGATGCATTAATGTTTTTTACATTTGCTATTGTGATAAGTGTATATGATGAGAACTTGAATTTGATTAATTATATTGGGGTGTACCTTTGTTATTTTGATAACTATATATTATGAGAACTTAATTATGATGCATTATTATGTTATACCTTAGTTATTATGATGAATATATGATGATAACTTGATTATGATGCATCAGTAAGTTGTACCTCGGCTATTAGGATAATTATATATGGTGAGATCTTAAATATGATGAATTAATGTGTTGTGTCTCGTTTATTATTATGATTATTTTCTTAGATTTGTGTATAACTTTTAGAAATTTGATTTGGATTGACTTAATCAGGTAAATCGTGTATTTAAAATAGACTTTTATGATCAAAGACCTATTTTATTGTTGAAACCCAAAATTAAGATTAAAACTTATGAACCACATGCTTTAATCATTATTCCTATAAAAAGTTATAGAGTTTGATCTTATATTGATAAAAAAAATTAATTAGGAACCTCTAGAGAAGATTTTAAGGTGTTTTGGAGATTTATTAGCCATCAATTGCGAACTCATAGGTTTAAAAATCAAATGGAGGTTTGGCTCGGAACTATTTTGTAAAGCAGCGTAGTTTTGATGGACAAAGAGGAAGCCTGTGATCGCAGGGTAAAACCCGTGATCACACCTATACTAAGACCCGTGAGGGTTATATAACGACAGTGAGGATGTCCTTTTCTTAGGTTATGCCTTCTTTTAATTTTGGTGCTTTCTAACTTCTAGTAACTCAATTTATTACATTAATTCTCTAAGTGTATTTTGGGGAATTTTAGTTCGAGGGTTGAGATTATATCCGAGGTGCATTTCGTTAAGAGCGTGCCTCTCGACGATAGCTACCTAAATAAACATTAATTCCCAAAATTCAAGAAATGTTTGCTAATTTATTACAAAATGGTTGAAACATATAAAATTCTATGTGACAAATATATTAAGCTTTAGAATCTTCAAGGTTTTATGTTCTTAATTAAGTCAGTGATTCTTAAAGATGCAAAAATTGTAAAATAAGAATAAGATTGAATGTATAAGGAAAAAACCTCAGGCCGGTAAGCATGGCAAATGGTTTGTGGTAGAGTTTTATGACTAGAATAAATATACTTACAACCTCAAGATACTACAACCAACTAGACACTCTTTCCCACCATATTCTTCGTGGAGAGAAGCGATAACAGGAGTACATTGCACAACTGCAATCGGTTTTGGTTCGTTACGAATGACTTCAAATCCTCTGGAAAAATATTTCTTCTTCAAAGTAGAAGCAACTTTTGGTGTTCCAGGACAAAACCTTTCAATCAAAAAATATAATAATCCTAGGATATTTTTTGCACCATTGTCAAGACATTTGCATAGGGACATAAGCAACAAGTGATACAATGTCCCTGCACCGAAGGATACCATCGTTGCAGCGATCCTGTTGCGATGCAAGTCGTGCAATTGTCCATAAGTTTTTATCATGGATAAGAAAAATTCTAGTGATAAGTTTGGCTACAGTGAGGCAAGCCATCGTTACGTTGAAGCTTAGGAGAGGCAAGTCACGCATGTATGCAAAAAATTTTATCCAATTTTTCTTAGAAGATTTTTACAAAATATGTTTTGAGATAAACTCCAAAATATGTCATTTCTCACATGAACACACATACTTAAAATATACAAAAAGATCATATTCTTTATAATATAGATTTTTCTATATGCAAAAATATATTTGCATGTATATTTGACGAAATAAAAAAATTAAGGTTAATTGTAAAGATTTTCCAATTATAAAATCAAAACCAAGATGAATCTAAGTCAATAAGTCTTATACCTTTTCTAAGTTGTTTACTTGAGATTAAGCATTGGGTGAATTAGGCTGATTGATGAAGCTCTACGGTAACTTCTTGGATGAAGACTAAAACATGATTTAGTCAGGAATTTAGACAATTTATTCTATGGATCACGTCGAGTATACCATACTCTTATAATCTCCCCCTTCGTTGAATTCCGAGACAAAATATAAAAAGGAAAATTTATGAGAAAATGAAGGAAATTTGTCATTTTACGACTCCCCTAGCCACGGGAAAATACCAAATAGAAAATTACATTTGTTCTAAGTAACTAATCACTAAAAAGTCTCAACTATGTTCATGAATAGAAACAAGCTTCTGTTCAAAACTTTTATGTCACACGCTAGAAAACTCATCAACTACCAATGTGAAGAAATAGGACACGAAAACATGATAAATATGAACATGTTATTATAGCATTTTGAACATGTAAGTATCATATTTATCAAAAACTACTCCCCCTAAAATATATATTTCCTCTCAATAAACATGATATAGCAACAAACAACATTAAGTAACCTAATATGATTTAATAAATATACTCCCCCTATCTGTAAACTTCTCCCCCTTTATGTCATGAAAAGAGACAAAGAAAAAGTTAAGAACATAGTAGGATAAATTTCTCAAGGCATTCTAAGATAGTAAAACATGCTAATCAAACTAATAAATAGAAAAGAATCATATAGTGAGTTAATAATTAACATGTTTGTCTATGCAAGATGTAATCATGAGAATAATAGGACTAAGAACAAAAAGTTGAACTAAAAATGTGAAGATAAATATAACTAGCAAAGATATATGGAATGCTAAAATATGATTAGAATTGAAGAGTTTATGAGGATTACAATGAATATAATTAATAAAAACCAAAATCAAAATAACTATAAACTTAAATCCCAAACAAATAAAATATAGTACATCTCATTTACTACCTCTTCAACATTCTAAAGACACGCAAATCAATAATCGTGTTGTTAGCATCACGCAAAGCATCCCTAACTCTCTGCGCGTGAGTATCAAACTTGTGCTGGAAAATATCATAGAAGGAAGAGTTCATCAAACCAAAATGATGACAGAAAACTAGAACCAAGTCGAGTAAATATCTTAGAGACGGTGGAATCCAACTTATTTTCATTTAGAGGGCATAAACTAGATTCTTGTGATGTTGGTATGGGAAGAGGAGGTGGTGGATGAATGGCATGTGGTTGTATTATGGGGTCATCAAGGTCGCTAAGCTGAGTAATAAACTTATAATAGGAATTAATAGTAAGTGAAGATTTTGTCTTTTCCTCAACTTTATTTGGAAGCAAAGGAACTCTAGACCTCAAAAGGAAATGAACGATCAAACAATTGTAGGTAAAAGCATGATATTTCAAAGATCATTAGTGTGTTCAAAGATCCAGTCCAAGATAAAATCAGACAGACATATACCAACACTTGTGCTAGTATATCAATAGTGAGAGTTTACGAGTTACATTGTGTGGGTATCATATGGTTGAAATAAAAGAACAAACAACCATATTTAGGATGTATAAGTCTCTAGCAAGACAAATATGCATAAAAGTCCCACCATTCCTTTCTTGGAAATAGCTATTGCTCAAACGATTCCATAGCTAGGTCCACTCAAATACAAACTATAAGGATACTTGGGTTATTTTTCTTCTGGTACATATAAGTTATTACTTATCTATGTAGAAGAAATTTTCACATAAATTCCATGAAACTTACACAAATAACTTTATTTCCTTCATCATCCTTACCATCACCAAGAGTTTAATAAAATTATCTTAGTTTGTTGGGGTAACATGGTCCGATTTCAGAGCGAATACTAAATCAATCTCTTTTATCCAAAAACTCGTCCAAATGTGTCTCAGGAAAAGATTCCAAATATTTTGACCTCTCCCAATGCACGGAATGTGTGGTTAATAGTTCATCAAATCTAGAGTGACTGAAGGAAGTCAAGGCATATTAGCGTGATTTTTTAGCCATGATATAGCATGAAATCACATACCAAGATATAAGCATAGAAATCCTATTAGATATGAAATTCATAAACAAGGATCATTTGAGATATTAGTAAACAACCCCAAAAATGAAAAGCAAAGATAGACACATTAAAATTTACTCACCAGATTCAGTATAATCTCAAGATAAGTAGAAAATCATCAATCATAGGGAAGATTTCATCAAAATCTGCCAAAATAACTAGCACCGAGTCTTAACCATAAACAGGAGTAAATCAGCAAATCTATGGAATAAAAACTTACCAAGATTGAGATTAATCCACTTGGGTGTGGTAAGGACAACCTAAAAGAGTTCCAGTGTCTAAAATGGGAAGAAGGTATCTCTAGATGTGAAAGAAGTTTTGAGAGAAAGATGGGAAAATGTGACACCCCGCCTATTTAAATAACACATGGCCAACCATCTACTAAAATAAAATAGGAATCTCAGACTGGCTCATTCTTAGCATCACTATCGAAAATAAAATTAATTTGTAATAACCTATTAAGCCCGGTGTCAAATTTTAAAAACTTATTAACTTGACTAAATAAAACTTTACATCGTACAACAACCCATTCCAAATAATTTAAATACACATTCACTACATGAATGGAATAAGTGTTAAGAGATAGAATAAATAAACTAACCAAAAATACTCGTTAAATCCCAATACAATAACCCAACTGAAACTGAAATAAAATAAAGTCCGCATAAAGTAAAGGTTGTCTAATAACGGGTGATATGCCCTGAATAAATACTGAATGAACTCCTATATAGAAAGCAAGGAGGGATGCATATAATTGAGGCTTGCAGTCATCCGTAACAGTTGAAGTATCGTCTAATCAAAAAGATAATCACACCCAACGTCCTTATGGCTGGGGCCTAGAAGGTTTTGAAAAAATATTTTTAATGTAGGTCAGAGCCCAAAACCATTTGAAAATATTTAAAATGCAGGGATGCAAATGGAGTAATAATCATTCATATTTAAATTGGTGTCGTACTCACATGAACCCACCCCTCATTTATAATGTGCGCTTAATGCATATAACTTAACACTGTAGTTATACTAACCTGCCTAACTAGTGCCATTACCTATATTAGCCCCATCTGCTAAACTTCTAGCCAAACTGTACTATATACGTTACATTACTTTGATTTTCAATGAGCTGTCACATGATCTATATCATTATAATTCTCAAGTATAATCTTATCATTTATCAATACACATAACTTTACACTAGTCATATTTTTAATGTTCACACATTCTCTTAATTCATACGTATACCTTTAACACACTTATATATATATATATATATATATATATATATATAGAGAGAGAGAGAGAGAGAGAGGCAGGCTCCTGTGCACACTAAGTTTGCACACTAAGTTTGCACATTACCTTTTAAAAGTGTGCAAACTTAGTGCTGGCGCACACCAATTTTTTTATGTGATATTTTAACATTTCAACGGACTCACATAAAAAAAATTAGCTCAAAAAAACTATTTTTGCTATTTTTAAAAAATCGGTCAAACTTTCACAGTTTTTAAAGGGCTTAAAAACTGCAAAAGTTTGACCGATTTTTTAAAAATAGCAAAAAAGGTTTTTTTGAGCTGATTTTTTTTATATGGGTTCCTTGAAATGTTTAAATATCACACAAAAAAAAAATCAACTCAAAAATATTTTTTTTACTCTATATAAAAGGTAATGTGCAAACTTAGTGTGCAAACTTAGTGTGCACAGGAGCCTGCCTCTATATATATATATATATATATGAGATCTTCTACACATTCATATCTATCGCTCGTTATATACGTATAACCACATACCTAGAGCTGAAACCTCGTGGATGCATTCCCTAGCATGTAATCAGGCTTTAGGTACATCACGTACAACTCATGGTCCATTGAGTCGGAATCTCGCCACCAAACCCAAAATCATAAACACATAACTAGAGGTTGTCACTGACTTACATATGTGGGTCATAACCATTCTACATTACCCCACTAGACTCCAAACTCAAATACAGTGGTTGTGAGAAAGTCCTATAACCTGGAGAACCGATACAACACATGCTGGTCAACGCCTGGGTGGATCACCTACTACGCATAATGTCAAACGATAGATCCCATAGGGTAGGTATCGTTCATATATATCAACCACATAGATATATCCACATATATATAATATCTCTCTCAATACGTATATATACATACATCCAACCAGCTAAACATGCATAAGTCGCTCGTAGCACTAGCCTTTAATATAAATTCATAATTATCATTATTTTGGCCACTAAGCTATTCTACTCCAGCCCGTAGCCTAATTAATTTTGAAATCCCAAACCAGTTCCCTTAATTATATACCAAGTGTCATTGACTCTAGAACGCCCGTATTCCCTTACCCTAATTATACTCCCGTCTAACCCTAGGTAGGTTATAGCATCTCCTATGGATTTACAAAAGTAGTAGATTACCTAGATAAACTCTTTAACCAAGTTGGACCCTCAACGTCATGAGAAATAACATCCAATAAAAATTTTGGGTATCCCTTCCTAGCAAACTGGTTCACAAGTTGCCCAAATCGGTTTGCCCTTGTTCAGCGAACTGGTCTGGTTCCCCTGAATAGTTAGCCTAATTTTTTACGGGTTTCCTCATCATTTCATCCACCATATTCATACCCAACCTCTATCAAATCGATAATAAGGTCTTCATCACAATCCTAAATTTAAAGGTAGTCATTTTAACGTACGAATTCATCTAAAAACTTATCAACTTCAGAGGATTCAACATAGTTATCAAAAATCATCTACTTTCTTAATCCAATTTCAAGATTTCTTTAATTCTCACAAGAACTATTCGATATCTCATCTTTCTACATGAATAAATATCATATTTATTATGGGATTACAATCAAATTATCTATCTATAATTTCGTTCCCAAAAATCCCATTTTTGCATGCGACTCCCGCCGCAAAATTTATATTTCTACACCAATTATGATATGAATTATTAAAACAACATAAAGCACAAAAGCAAGATAAACGCTTTCCTTTAGATTGTGGGGATTCTGATTTGCCTCTAAGAACATTCTTTACCTGATAGTTTTACGCCCGAAATCGATCCAATTCTCTCCCATAATGGATTTCTTCACTTTCTCTGTGGTCCTCCCTTCTCTTTTCTCTTTTCTCTTTTCTCTTTTCTCTTTTGTCTTTTCTCTTTTCTCTCAAGTCCGGGTCTTTTGGTATGGTGGAATGGTTGACCACTTCATCCACCTTCCCTAATTATATCCCAAATCCTGAAATTAGGTTAATTATCATATGCAAAATGATAGGAACGCCCCTGTACAAGTACTGTTTAGTCCAAAAAGTCCCCAAAACCCGATTACAACCTCCCGGTACCTAATCCTGACTATCTCGACCCATTTTGGATCATTAGTGCACTTGAAATAACCATCTAAGTCATTTAACATAATTTTCCACCTCATTCCCAAGACGAGACCGCGCGCATCCAGAACGAGATACCGTCAAAATCCGTCAATTTTTACTCACGACGTAATATCATTGACATCATTTTATCTACTTATCACACTAGCAAATTTATTTTCACATAAAAATTAATCCTTCTATCGCTAATTAATATTTATCTAAAATCATTTTATTTAAATTATGTGCATGCATATAATTTAAAATGCTCCAAAAATAAATACTCAAAAATACAGGGTGTTACATACTTCCCCCTTTACAAAGGAATTTCGTCCCCAAAATTCGAACATACTTGGCATAAAGATTGTAACACCCCGCCTAATTAAATACCGGGTGATAAGTCCTTTATTAAATTATAATCAAGGTGAACGGTTGGTTCATTCTTAGCATCATTGTCGCAAAATAAACTTTCCAATTTAAACACCCTAAATAATTAAGCTAAGTTTCAAAACCATTTAAAACATTATTTCCATTTTATTAAAGCCAATTATGAAAACCTTTAATAAGTAACAGTTTAAAAATCACACAATTATTAAGACTGGAAATAAACACTCATGAATTTAATCATTCAGATAAACCAATACTAACTTTAAAACTACAAAGGAAAAACCATCCTGACAGTAATCAAATCCCAAAGACTAAAAATACTAAAGATAAATGAACATAATCTCTGACAAATCCAACGGAATAAGGAAACGGGCGACACATGCCCAACTAATTAGAACTGAAATAAGAGTGGAATCAACAACGAGGCCGTCTAAGCAAATGGCATGCAACTCCCACATAAGCTGCAGCACGTCCATTCTAAAGAACCTAAGCATGACTCCCCTATGACTGGGCACCTGTGATATATACACATATATACAAGAGAGAAGAGATAACAGGAAATGGTTCAGAGCCCGATTGTTAAATAGTTTAAATTTAGTTTAGCAAGTAATTAAAATACTTACCGTCCAATGTAACAACCATGTTAGTATGCGACACTCTCTTGAGAAATTCTCACCTCTCATCTAGTGTGGACGCCTACCGCACTATTAACCCCAAAAGTTTATTTTAACTTAACTTTCCCATAGGGTTTCATGCCGATAATTACTATGGCTAGGATAATTCATTTCTGAAATTAAAGTTCTCACATCTATCTCATTTCATTTTAAAATATTCCAGTGTTGTCACAAAATTCTCAAACAATTAATGATAAAATCGGAGTATTTATTCATTACTTAACTACCTTTATGCACAGTAGATCGTTCCCATACTTAAGTATACATATCTATATTAGCCTCTCGTATAATATATATATATATATATATATATATATATAGCACCCTAACTAAGATTTATGGTGCTGGCATACTCTGCTATCAATTCCCCATATCACTCGTACTAAGGGAAATACTAGTTTGGAATCACTCTCGAACTGTATTAACACAATACATAAACAAATGGAGGCGAAGCATAGTTCCAAGTCACTAAGAGGTCAGCACATACCCTCATGTCTCTTAGGACCGTCTGACTATCAATCAGATAGCCTGTACCAAGGAATCCTATGTTCTAGGGTACAACTTGTCATCCCCCGTAAAGGCCCAATCGAGATAAGGCTGTCCCGGTGCGAAAACCCCCCGTGATAGCAAGTAGCTCGGGTACGATTTTTACACATATATATAATATATGCACAATCACACAGTCATATATATATATATATATATATATATATCACTATTCAAATTTCTCAATTAGGTGCATCCACAACCCATAATTATAATTATCCGTTCTTAATACATTCTACTCGTTTATGCCGTATAACGGACTCGTCTCTTTTATTTTCATTTATAGGTTATTACATACTTACTTCATATCTCTCAAAGTATTCTATCTACCTAAGTATAATTTTAGTAGGTACTCTCACTTACTTTCCAGTCTAACTTCCTAACGAGTCTAAA
This sequence comes from Sambucus nigra, assembly GCA_949130495.1. Lineage (NCBI taxonomy): Eukaryota > Viridiplantae > Streptophyta > Magnoliopsida > Dipsacales > Adoxaceae > Sambucus > Sambucus nigra. The sequence goes on along the minus strand of OX422212.1, from coordinate 12,133,123 downwards.
TCTTTTATTTAAGCGTTCGCATAATTACATATGTGTAAATCACCCCCGTTAACCCTTAATTTGATCTTACATTAAATTCTCACTTATTGGGGTCTACTAAAACCCTACTGGTCCTAATTATATCCCAAAATGTTCTAATAATAATACTCAAGATTTACTATGCATTTTAATCAGAATAAACCATAATAAGAGAATATGCAGTTTTTCCAGAAGGGGTCGATCGATCGATCAAGCAGTTATGGCAAAAACTGAATTAACCCAGTAACTGAAATCCATCTCCAACCTCAACCAAATCTCCATATATGATTCCCAAACTCCCAACAAATGATACTACAAGCACTATATACCCAAATATATGATTTTCTATGTAAAATATGTGAGTTTTCATCCAGTATAATAATTTAAAGGGGTAAAATCTACATAGACTTCAAGAACCCTAATCTTTTATTTAAATTTCAATTATTCCAATTCCTTTCCAGATTTTCTACTTCTAAATCCATGAAATTTCGTGGTGTGTCCTCTACATACGAATTAGATGTCCAGAATATGATTGCTTCTTCTACGACATATGAATTCTAGTCTACAAACTACACTTTCTTTCATGAAACAAGTTCTAAACAACCCTAGACTAACATAATTGAGACATTAACTGAAAAATAAAGCAAGATAGATATTTGCCTGGAAATTTAATTTCTGATTTACGAAAGAAAGTAGTGTGGTTGTGTTCCCCGTCGTGCGATCTACGATTTAGCGATGGCGGCGGTGCAAATGGTGGAGTTTTTGGATTTGAACTCCTTGGAAAGCTTTCCCACTTCTTCTCCAATGGCCGTTCTTTGGTTTTGCTTTTGTTAACCCTAGATGACAACTCCTAGAATCTGATATAACCTTGGGAAATTAATGGGTTTAATTGCCCAAAAATACGAAATGTCCAAAACGCCCTCCCGGGATGTTAATTAGGCCTAAAAACGCTCCGAGACCCAAACTAAACCCCCAGGTACATTATTTTTACTATCTCGACCCTTCCAGATCCATTGGCACACTAGAAATGACCATACGGGTGACTTATAATTTATTCACTTTTAATAATACTAATTTAATCCCGACACGACACAAACGCGTCCCGATTTAATTTCCACAATTATCAAATTATATACTCGTGATAATTTTAATAAATTCGATTATACATATTACTCTATCCATTAAGTAATATTAAACAAAATCCCAATAATTACTAACTCTTATCACGCTAGTAAATATTTAAAATAATTTCCGGATTAATATTAAATTAATATCTCAAATTAAATTTAATAAATCCCCAAATTTAAAAGTCATGAAAATACGGGGTATTACAAAGATCTAGAGATATTTTTCTCGCATATCATCCTCCCGCTGTCATGTCGACTCTTCAGCGTTAGGATGTCCCCTATGAACACGAATAAAGGGCACCACCTTTGATCGTAGTTTACGTTCACTACGATCCAGAATAGCAATTGGTCTTTCCTCATTTGAGATGTGGTGCTGCAAATAAATCTCGTCCAATGGAATATGCTAATATTCCATCTCACTCCTCTAAAACTTTTTCTACGATGATACATGAAACACGTCGTGAATCTTGATGATGCTGGAAATAGCACCACCAGTCAAGGTGTTTATAAGCTCAAACTAGTATTAACAATGGCATCATATGGGTATACTATATATATAAGAGATTGTGGTGAGGAGAAGAGGATTAACACCGGGATATAAGTGGTTCAGCCAATCAGGCCTACGTCCACTGTGCAAGTGTCAGATTAATATTACTGTATGAGGGAACTAGTGGCCATGGATACAATCTCTCAAGATTTCTCTCTCTACTGTATCTTTGCACAGAGTTTCAGCTAGGGTTGCTAATTTTGGATCCCTTACAAGGTAGAGGATGACTTCTATATATAGTGCCTGGGGGGTGTAATGTACCCCCCAAGCATGCAATGAACATGTGCATAAGGATCGAACTAGTATGAGAATGATAGCTGGCTGATCTCATGTAGATAATGATGACCTCAATATTCCCCAACGTGAGGAGAATGATTCAGTCATAACTGATTGTGTACACGTGTTCCCAATAATACATATGTTGATAAGGGCTCGGCCATCTGTGAATGGTCCCAACCTCGGCCTGGAAGAGGACGAGGTGGTGACCTGGGCTCAGTGGGAGAGCTGAGGTAAGGCATGTTGAGCTGCGACGTCGGCCTGAGCCGAGGTAATGGTGGCATAGTAGGAACGTCGGCTAATCCCCAACCGAGATTGGTTATGATGATGTGACAACCTCGGCCTGCATCCAGCCGAGGTTGCAAGCCTTAGATGACCTGATGAATAACCTCCCCTGTGGATTATGGAGACCTCGGTTGCCGAGGTAGCTAGTAACGTCGACCATGGCCGACCTTGCTTAGGACGAGATCGTTGGTTGTTGATCTAAGGCCCTTCCAACATCGGCCATCTCCATGGCCGAGGTTGATGTCTCTGAGCCGAGGGGGTACATTTAGGGCATATCAAATCCAATGTAGATGCTCTGGAAGGGAGAGCCTATACGAAACTGGACCTATCCTATTAATGATCAAGAAAAGGCCCCACATACCTCAGCGCTAGCTTCCCATTATGTCTAAAATTCACAACTCTTTTCATAGGAGACACCTGTAACAATACCTGGTTACCCACCTCCAGCCTTGCGTGCCTCTTATTAGCATCTGCATAACTCTTATTCCTGTCCTAAGCTATTCGTATATGACCCCGAATTAGCTCGATCTTGGAAGAAATATCTTGGATCATCTCAGGTCCAATAAGCTTTTTGTCCCCCACCTCTAACTAACAAGCATTCGAATGATAAGGTCGACCATATAATGCCTCAAAAGTCTCATTGGTGATAGTGAACTGGTACAAGTTATTATAATCGAACTCTACCGATGGAAGGTACTACTCCCAACCTCCCCTAAAATCCAGTATACACATCTTGAGCATATCTTCCATCATCTGATTAACCCTATCAGTATGTCCATCTGTCTGCGAATGGTAAGCCGTACTCAACCACAACTCAGACCACATGGCATCTAGGAAACTTTACTAAAAATGGGATACAAATATCTTATCCTCAATTGGACACAATATTAATCGGGATCCCATTTAACCTCACTATCTCGACTATAATGATTTGGGCATAGTGTCTCGTAGTATAATACATCTGTATTGGCAAATAGGCCACATTGGTCAGGTGATCCATAATGACCCATATGGAATCGTAACCCTGCTGTGATGTCGGTAGCCCCGTAATGAACTCCATCGATATACTCTCCTATTTACAAATTAGAATCTCCAATGGCTGCAACATCTCGTATGATCTCTGATGATTAACCTTCACTAATCAAGAGGTGTTGTATTTCTAGATGAACGCAATAATTTTCCACTTTATCCTAGCCCACCAATATTGTCTCTTCATATACTGGTACATCTTATTCCCACCGGGATGTACCAAAAATTGCGACCCATGAGGCTCGGTCATGATAACATGTTGTAAGTCCCCATCCTCTAGGACTATAAGCCTCCCTCTGAGCTGATCGAGTAAGACTCTATCAACTTTGCTAATAACTGACGCACCCCATCCTGATAGAATCGATTCATTGCATGTTCCTTCGAAACCTACATAATGACCTTGGGTGTTATATTCAACACTTCCATATATGATCTGGAAACTGCATCATCCTATTAAATTTTACTCCACTTCGCCTTCCAGACCTCCGTTAGCTCTCCCGTAGGCCATTGGCTCAATGCGTGTGCCACTACGTTAGCCTTCCTCGGGTGGTATTGAATGTCAAATTGATAGTCTTCCACGAACTCTAGCCATTTATGATGTTGCATATTGAGATTCTTCTATTTGTACAAATACTGCAACGACTTATGATCCGTGAACAGACTGAATTTCTCCACCAGGAGATAGTGCCTCCAAATCCTTAAGGCAAAAATCACCCCGACAAGCTCCAAATCGTGCCTGGGGTAATTCCTCTCATGGAGCTTAAGCTTGCGATAAGAATAAGCTATAATCCAGTCCTCCTTCTCTAACATACCCCCAAGTCCCTGTAAGGACACATATATGAAAACAATATACTCTACTCCTCCTCTAGGCAACACGAGTACTGGTGTCTAAGTCAACTTATCCTTTAGCTCATCAAAGGCCAACTAACATAAGTCACTACACCAAAAAGGATAAATTATCACCTTTGAGCCGACCTGCCTTATCACGGTCATTGATAGTGACCAAAAAACACTCATTTTTTGTCATGATCAATGATCGTGACAAGTCCGTGACAAAAGATATTGCCACGGTCATTAACCATGATAAATTCGTGACAACTAGTATTGTCACGGACTTGTCACGATTAATGGTCGTGACAATATCTTTGTCATGGACTTGTCACGATCATTGACCGTGACAACCTTAGAAATTTATCACGGTCAAAGACTTTGACAGATTCGTGAAAAATCTTTTAACTAAAAACCCTAGTCCCTTTTTTTCCCACCATTTTCATTCGCACCATTTTTCTCTCTCTCTACTGTGTGACGGTTCTCTCTATGTACATTTCAGGTAATTTTTTTCTCTCTCTTTCTTTGTATATATGTGTGTAGGACAGTGTGTGTGTGTGTGTAAGGGTGTGTTTGCATGTGTGTGGGGGGGTGTGGGGGTGGGGTGGGGGCAGTGGGGGGTGATGGTGGGGGGTAGGGTGTGTGTAGGTGTGTATGTATGTAGGTGTGTGGGGTGGGAGTAGGTGTGTGTGGGGGGGGGCGTAGGCGTCTGGGGGTGGCGGGAAGGGGGAAGGGGGTGGGTTAGGGGTGTGTGTGTGTAGGTGTGTGGGCATGATGTGTTTGTATATGGTGTGTTTGTACTTATGGAATGTACTATTTTAAGAAATTTGTAAAATTACATAACGACGATCTTGGAGGGGTGAAGTGAATAGTGGCAAATGATGGTTATTTTCTAAATTTTGAGAATGGATAGAGAATATGTAAAAGTTGATATGATTAATAAAATTTTATAGAAGTGGGATTTTTAATTAATATAGGTTGATATAATTTGCAAAAGGTATGTACGAACAACATTTGTTCATAATGAATGAAGGTGGTAAATTACTAACCCTGTGTTGTTATGGAGTACATCATTTAAAAAGGTGAAAATAACTTTTGGATTTATAATCACGCCTTTGATTAGCATCAACTATTGTTGATTCTCTTAGTATGTATTAAATATAAGGCAAAGTATCACTACTTTCACATTTTTTACTAAAGATGCCCAAGAATAATTATTTTTATAAATTGGTATAAATTGAAATTGAATTTGAATTGGTATTGATATTGGTATAAATTGGTATAAATTGAAATTGAATTTAAACTGGTATTGGTATAAATTGGTATCGGTATTGGCCAATACCAATACCAATTCATGTTTTTGGTGTAGTGTGGCATTGGTATAAATTGTAATTGATATTAATTGGTATTGGTATAAATTGAAATTGAAATAGATATCGTATGTATTGAAATTGGCATAAATTTTAGTTCTTATGCATACTTTAAATAAAATGAAACATACTTTAAATTACATAATTAAATGAAATCTCTTGAATTGTGATAAGACATAATTAAATGAAACATACTTTAAATTACATTTAGTGCGCATAGATACTAGCCTTCTAGTTACTATGCGTACGCATTCAATAACCCTTAGACCCGTTTGAGAGTCATTACCCCTGTAATGTGATCTCTCTAATGTCCCGTTTGGACAGTTTGGGATCGCATAGTTTTTGTATAATATTTAGTGGCTTAAATTTGTTACTTTTGGGGGAAGTTCTGCAGGCATATCTTAATGTTCTTTGGGTACATACTAGATGATGCGATGTTAAGTGTTATTTTAATTGATAAATTGAAATAACACTCACACTTGCGAATCTATGTCGTGTACTTGGAGAACTATGGGGATATGATGTCGAATTTTCCTCAAATTGGAATAATGTATATGAGTTGTTAAGTATATTATAGAAATATGCAGTCTTGAATGGGATAGGACCACTCACCCTTTAGAGGATATGAAGGAAATAGGAATTAATATACGCTTTTGTTTATATTAATCCATGAATATACATAAATAGGAATTGATGTTCACACTTTTTTTTATACTAATCCACAAATATACTTTTCTTACCCATAATAGGTGATTGTTTGTAGTAGTTGTGATGGGATATCCTAAATATAAAGAGTGGATGGGTGAGACAAATAGATTAGGGGATGTGTTTCACAGAGATGCTAATGAATTTTTGAAATACGCAAAGAGATGTCATAATGATGAAGAATTTTTGTGTCTGTGTGCTAGGTGTAAGAATGGTAAGGTGTTTGAGTGGAAAACAGTTGAACTACATTTGTTATTATCGAACGATAATTTAATACGTTTTATTCATTTGTACTTGATCATTTTAATGGTAATTAGAATTTTAATCAATTTAAGCATTAATTCAAAGTCCATGACCTGGGAGTGTGTGTGCGGTGGGGGGGGGGGGAGTGTGCGTGTGTGTAAATTGAATTTGGTATTGGTATTGGTATAAAATTGAAATTGATGTAAATTGGTATTTATATTGGTATAAATTGTAATTGATATAGTATGTATTGTTATTATTGGATTTGAACATTAATTCAAAGTCCATATATATGTTTGTACTACTAATAATATTTTTTTACAGAAAATCCCTTCATCCCAGCATGGTAGCGGAGGTGACGAGGGCTCTTCGACCAGTAGGCCCCTAAAATGGGGAAAATTGGGGTCCGTCGTCGAGAATAAGACGACATTATTGGCTAGATCACTAGATTTGCTGAAGGTGATCGTTGTCCTGGGGTACACTGATTGGAGGGCCATGCCTAATGACCTCAAGATGACCATTTGGACAGCACTAGAGGTAGTATATTTATATATTTTTTTATATTTATATTTATATTTATATTTATAAGAAACGAAAACTTACTTTCTTTATGGTTTGTATTTGATTAACAGGAACAATTCGGTCTGCCCCCACACCTTCGCGACTCCACGCTGGAACAGTTAAGGATCAATATAAGATGTGGACGAAGTATTTGCGGGCATGGTACTTTGGGAAGACCCGGGAGTCCATTCTGAGCTTACGTGAGACCGTCCCCCGGAAGGAGCCGATCTCATTGGCACAGTGGCAAAAGTTTATCGACAATGAGATCGATGAGCGAAAATTTTCACCTCTCCAATTTGTAAGGGATAACCAGGCGAAAAAGTTGGACGTGCACTACTCCGGGCGGACATCTTACGCCGAGGTGGAGCACAGGATGGTAATTTTTATTTTTATTTAATTTTAGTTTTATGTTATTATAATTTAGCATTACTTTGCGTTACTTACTAATTTTGCATTATTTTATTTTAGCAGATGGGGAGTGTCCCTCTAGGTAGGCCATATAGGCTCGATACCGATGTGGCAATTCGGACGAAAAAGGGAAAGGAAAAGGAGGTGGCCCCGAGCGTCACACCCACCAGTGTAAGTTATAAATGTTTAATTTTTAATTAGGTTATAATTTTTTCATTTTCTTAATTAACTAATCGTGTACTTTTTGTCTTTTTAGGCAAAGCTTAAGGAAGTGCATAAGTCACAGTCTGATGCCGACAAAGCATCTTTAGCTACACACGCACTCAGCCAAGTGCTCAGGATGGATCACAAGGGGAGGACTAGGGGGTGAGCTCGCAGGTTGGGAAGTCTAGAATTATTGGAATGGAGATGAGAAACATCGGTTTGGCACATAAGGTGGACACCCATGACGATTAGCTATCAAGGTTTTAGGCGATGGTCCTAGATATGTACGCCTTCATGAAGCATTAGTTAGGGAAGGGGAAGGGAAAGTATAATGAGAAGGAGGTAGAGGTGGACAAGGATGATAGTTCTTCATCATCGATACGCATGGACTCGCTGCCATATGATATATTTCCCATCTTGACTCTCGTGAGCGACCTTTGTCAACAATCGGTTGGCATAGCATGTTTCTACTCAACATATATTATGGGGAGTGGATAGTGAGGGGGTTGAGGGACCCGTCCTTCCTCCCGGGTATGATGGTTCATGGATGTCCCCTCCAAGAAGTTGAGGCAAGGGTGCTCGTCACGCATGTGGTGTCCAGAAAGAAGAACTCACCTTTGTGGTTGCACGAATAATGCAGCGTTCAGAAAATTGATGGGGTTCTTAATGCATATATCATGTGTCCTTCCTTCCTCCTCCAACCTGCTCAAGACCCCCCTGTGCCATGACATTATTTCTATCTTTTTTATTTGGATATGGGATATTTGTATTTCTATTTTATTTGTTAGTTTGGATATGGATATTTTTATTTCTATTTGATTTGGATATGGATTATATATGCCATGATTTGGTACATTATTTTTATTTTATTTGGATATATTCTGTTTGGACATATAATTTTTTTATAACAGGTGCAAATATACTGTTGGGCAATGGCAGTGGCCATACTGCCCTACAGTTTTTTTTAATTCTTAAATTTTATCACGGTCTTTGACCGTGACAAGTCCGTGACAATGGCAGTTGTCACCCTGAGACTTATCACGATCAAAGACCTTGATAAGTTTGACTTGTAATGGTTTTAGACATTGGCAAGTCGATAATTTTGGTGTAATGAGTCATCCCACGCAAACGAAACTCCCTTGCGAGTCAGATTCATCAACGGACCCGCAATCTTTGAAAATTCCTTAATAAAACAACGATAATACCCCACCAATCACAATAAACTATGGATCTCAGTTGGTGATGTGGGCTACCATTGCAACCTTACTCGGGTCCACTGAAATGCCTATGTCAGACCCAATATGACCTAAGAACTTCACCTTATGCAACCAGAACCCACATTTCTTGAACTTGGCGTACAACTGATGGCCCCATAAGTCTGTGCTCTGCGTGATCTCCCTTAATTCGAGAATAAACCAAAATGTCATCGATGAAAATGATAATGAAATGATCCAAGAAGTCTCTAAAAACCTTGTTCAGGAGATCCATAAATACAGTTGGTGCATTGGTTATCCCCAAAAGCATAACCATGAACTCATACGACCCATAACGTGTCAGGAATGCAGTCTTAGGGACATCCTTCTCCCTAATACGTAACTGATGATAACCTGACCTCAAGTCAATCTTCGACAAGTAGGTTGCTCCTCTCAATAGGTCGAATAGGTCATCAATGAAATACAATGGGTATTTATTTCGGATCTTGACCTTGCTAAACTCATATAGTCAACACATAATATCAGCGATCCATCATGATTGTTTATAACTAATATCGAAACACCCCACGATGATGTACTCTGTCGACTGCCCCTAGAGTTATTGGATCTGGTCTCTTAACTCCCACATCTCTAATGGGGTCATGCAATATGGTGCACATTCAATCAATCTAGTCCCAGATGCTAGCTCATTAACGAACTCAATCTCCTTACTCGATGGCAAACCTAGTATTGTCTAGAACACATTCGTAAACTCCCTAACCACTAGGGCCAAATCTAAATAGATAACCACCTCCTGTAAACTCTCATCCTCAGTATATTAAAGGTGCATGCTCGACCATCCTTCAGGAAGAGGCTGCGCCACCAAAAAATCTTCTGCCCTAAAATGGTAAAAGCGATGGTCCTACCAAAACAATCCACCATCACCCAATTCCCTGCCAACCAGTCTATAGTCAGAATGACATCATACTCAATCGTGTCTAACACGAGTAAGTCGGATGCTAAGCATAATCTCCCTATATGTGTCCCCAATCCTCTACATATGGAATGGATAAGGTACCACTACCCAAAGGTGAATCTACACACATAATAATATTGTCAATTCTAATAAACTGGGTGCATGTGAAAATCTAGTAGCAATAAAACATTGTGATTCCTATGTGTCAAATAACACCCGACCCATATGCCTATGGATAGTATACTTACCCTCTATAGATTGTGGCACTTTTGATGCTTATGGAATCATTGCATTCTGGATGTGTAGACATGCCCATAGTGTAACTGTCCCAGCTGTAGTGGGACTGCTGGAGCTGGTGGTGCTGCAGGTGGTAAATGTGCCTGTGGCCCCCTATTGGGCACCCTGCTGCTGATCCCTATCCCGTTGCTCACAAGTTTTCTGAATATGTCTAAGCTCCCCATAAATAAAGCATCTACCTATAAAATATCCATGCCTCTGCCCTACTATCCCTGTCGGGGTTTCCATGGTCTCTAGCCTTAATGGACTCGACCCTGATGGTCACCCTCTTTGTTCTCTTGGCCCTACTGTCCCTGAGGAACATGCTTCTGCTATTCCTATTGGCTTAGCCTAAACCCACTATCACCTGGTCATAATCCCCCTAATAAGAACCTCTTAGTCCAATCCCCTTGTTGGTTATCCAACTCATGTTGCCTACCTGACTGCTACTGCGGTGACCCACTAGCACGATTACCTCCCATCTTGCCCTACTGGATAGACTATCCCTCTCTCTTGCCTCCATTACCATGGAAGTTGTGATCCTAATAGTGAAGAAGTATGACATTGACAACCTCAGTTTAAGTCTTCAATGCCAGATTACCCAGCAAGTGTTGCCAGATCCTCTGATTAAGTTCGTCCATAAACTTCAGCACCTTTTTCTCTTTAGTGTTCACCTCATTAGGAATAAAGTTCTCCATATGGGTGAAATCCTCCTAGTACTCGATCATAGTTCGTCCCTCCTGTGCTATGCCAATAAACCTCTTCTGCATCTCTATCTGAATAGCAGACAAGATGAACTTGTGGCCAAACTGCACCCAAAACTCTCCTATCGTCATAGTGTTCCTCTCCTCAGACGTGGTAACTAATTCCCACCACTGTAATGCTACTCCCACTAGATTGAAAGTAGCCAAGATCTATTTCTGAGTGTCGTTGTACTCAACCATGCGGAGATGTTGTTGTATTTCTTTCTTCCCCTGACTGGAAGCAACCACCTAAGTACTGCCCTGCGTAATACCCCGTATTTTTATAGCTTTTAAAATTATGGGATTTATTAAATTTAATTGAGATAAATTAATTTAATTTTAATCCGGAATGTTACTTTAAATATTTACTAGCGTGACGAGAGTTAGTAATTATTGGAAATTTATTATTTGTTGCATATTACTGGATGAGTATAGTAATGTATGAGATTTATTTTTATAATATTGTCATGTGTGAATAAAATGGCAATTTTGGAAATTTAAGACGGGACGCCCCTGTGTCGTGTCGGGACTAAATATGAATTAATAAAAGTGAATATTTTATAAGTTGTTCGGATGGTCGTTTTGAGTGCGCCAATGCGTCCGGAAGGGTCTAGATAGTCAGAAAAGTGTACCCGGGGGTTTAGTTTGGGTCTCGGGGCGTTTTTAGGCCTAATTGGTACCCCGGGAGGGAAATTTAGTCATTTCACCTTTTTGGGTAATTAAACCCACGAAATTCAGCAACCTATATCAGCCATTTAGGTTAGTCAGCTAGGGTTAGAAAACAAAAACACAAGTGACGGCCATAGGAGAGGGAAGGAGAAAGCTCCAAGGCAATCCAAGGCCCCAAAAGTCACCGGTTTGCACCGCCGCCACCACCACCGTGTAGATCACGAGACGAGGAACGCAGCCATACCAAAATCAGCCGTGAATCAGAATACCAAAAATCCCAGGCAAGTGTTTAACTTGCTATTTTCGTTGGTGCAATCTTCATATTAGTTTAGGAATGATTTGTGATGAAAACTATGGAAGAAAACCCAATTTATGATAGGAGAATCCATGTAGTATTGATTTATATATTGATTCTGGAAACCCTTGCCATGTAGAGGAAATAAACCACGAAATCTTGATGATCATAAGAAATAAATTCTGGAGAAAGATTTGTTAGAAAACTGTTTAAGAAAATTCTAGGGTTCTTGATAATTGGATATAATTTCAGGTTGAAAATCCATGTTTAAATGATGAATATGTACATGCCTTACGTTAGAATCATCTGGTATATTGTTATAATGTTAGTAGTAGATTTCTGGGACGATTGGAACTTGAAAATATGGATTTGGTGTAATTTTGGTGATGAAACTCGTAACTGCATTTCTGCAGATTTTCGTAGACCTGCTTGATCGATCGATCGAGCCTAGAGCTTCGATCGATCGAAGGTTCGATCGATCGAGCCCCAGACCTCGATCGATCGACCCCTCCTGGCAGACTCCTATTTCCCTTGTTTAATTAGTTAAACTAAATTTATCGTGAAATAATTCTTGGGGATTCTTAATAAAATATTTTGGGAGTTAGGAAAGACCAGTAGGGCACATGAATAAGTGTTGGGAACTTTATTATAAGACGAGAAGTTTGCTTTTGGGATAATTATATAATGAACGATGAAACTACGTATTTCAAGTGAGAGATTTCGACGAATAGCTACGATAGTAAATAGAGGTTTACCTACTGAATTTTTTACTTGGACGGATAGAGTCCACGAATGTCACGTAATAAGTGAGAAAACCCTTCGAGTTAAGGTTAGAGATGAAACCTTATACGTAATACTAATAATGTGAAATTTAGGATAAATGTTGTAATTATGGGTGACGGGAAGAACCTATATTAATATGATAAAGTGGTATATTTATGTGATTGTGTGTACATATATTATATACTTGTGAAAATCATGCCCACGCTACTTGCTATCCCTGAGGTTACCGCGCTGGGACAAGTCTTATCTCAATGGGACCTTTATGGGAGATATTGACTTGTACCCTAGAAGATAGATATCCTTGGTACAGGCTATCGACGTGATAGTTCAGACGGTCCTAAGAGACGTCAGCATGTGCCATCCTCTTAGAGACTTGGAATCTATGCTTCGCCTCAATATTGTTTGTGTATTTATGTTAATACAATTCGAGAGTGATTCCGATTGTATTCCCCTTAATATGAGTGATATGGGGTTCTGGATAGTAGAGTATGCCCGCACCATAGTTTATTTGGGGTGTTGTTGTTATATATATATATATATATATATTATACGAGTAGTTAATATATATATATGGAATTCTGAAATTTGGGACTACCTACTGTGAATTGATATGTAGGATATGGTTGATGACTCAAATTGTAAATACTTGTTTTGAGAAAGTATAATATGACACTGAAAAACTTTATTGACTAATAAAGTTAAAATGAGAACTTTAGTTATTACTTGAAATATTCTTTTCAAACAATTGTATTGTTAAATTTTGAATCCTACGAAATACCTAAGATAAGTTAAATCATTGGGGAAAGATAGCGTGTTATATGATGAGTTAAACCATTAGGAGGGTTAGTGCGATAGGAGTGCACATTAGGAGAGAGGTGAGAATTTCTCAAGAGAGTGTCGCACTAATATGTTGTTGCATTGGCCTGTATCAATTTAAATACTTGCTAAACGTATTTTAAATCAAACACACTTTCGGGCTCTGACCCATTTTTTTTTCTCTCTCTCTCTCTCTTGTATATATATGTATGTATTACAGGTGCCCAGCCACAGGGGCGTCTTGCTTAGGATCTCTTGGAAGGAACGCGCTGCAGCTTAGGTGGGAGTTGCAGGTCTCTTGATTAGACGACTTCGTTCATTCGGATCCACTCTTAGTACTTTCTTTTAGTTGGGCATGTCTAGCCCTTTCCATTATTCCATTGTTATTGGGACATTTGTATTTCAGTTATTTCCAGTATTGTTACTATGGATTGATTCAGTTTAGTTATGAGATTTTAGATTTCGTATGCTGACATTCGATTGACGAATGTATTCTATTAATTGGTTTATGTTGCAGAATTTAATGTGGTGTGATTCTTACTATTTGAATGTTGTTAATAAAATAAATGTTTTTCTTTAAATAAAATTTGGTTAGTATGTATAAAAATGATTTTTGACACTTAGCTTAATTACTTAGGGTGTTAAATTGGAAAAATATATTTTTATCGACAGTGATGCTGAAAATGAACCAACTGTTTACCTTGATTTAATTTAATAAAGGAGTGATCGCCCGGTATTTAATTAGGCGGGGTGTCACACCCTGGAAGTCTGGTGGTCACCCTTTCTGAAAAGCCTCCCAAAATCTTTCCCACAATGATATCCCTAGGTGGGCCTGGATTATTGGTGCCATCAACTGATGTGGCTGGGTCTTTGGAAACTATTGTGCCATGGTTGTCATGGAAACATTAACCTCCTGAGCTACTATAGTGGCCACTTCGGTAACCGTCACCATCCCCTATGGCACCTTCGGCTCCTATTGAGCCTCTCATCCGTTAACCCTCCTGGTGGTCTTAGCTAGTCTTCCCCTTTTGGGTGGGGTTTCAGAAACCACACCGAATTTGTTTAGGTTTACAATTAATATCAATCATAATAGTAAAAAAAATGTAAATGCGTAAATGAATACAATAGTTCTAATAATAGGGATCTATATCAAAGGACGCTATGCTGGAATCGTAATAAGCCTCATATATCCAAAGACTCTATAACTTGATGCTCTAATACCATCTGTGATACCCCACCTATTTAAATAATGGGTGGCAAGCCCTCCAGGAATCTCAGACTGGCTATTTCTTAGCATACTATCGAAAACTAAATTACTTATTAATAACCTATTAATACTGATGTCAAATTTTAAGAACTTATTAACTTGACTAAATAAAACTTTTCATCATACAACAACCCATTTCAAATAATTTAAATACGCATTCACCACAGGAATGGAATAAATGCTAAGAGATTGAATAAATAAATTAACCCAAAACACTCGGTAAATCCCAATCAAATAATCCAGTTGAAACTGAAATAAAATAAAGTTTGCATAAAATAAAGATGACTAATAATGGGTGACATACCCTGAATAAATACTGAATGAACTCCTATCTAGAAAGTAATAAGATATGTGTCTAGTCGAAGCCTGCGTTCATCCACAGTTGTTGCAGCATCGTCTAATTGGAAAGATAATCACACCTAGCATCCCTGTGGTTGGGCACCTAAAAGGTTTTGAGAAAATATTTTTGATGTGGGTCAGAGCCCAAAACCATTTGAAAATATTTTGCAATTATTTAAAATGAAGGGATGAAAATGCAGTAATAATCATTCATGTTTAAACTGTTGTCGCACTCACATGAGATACTCCTCACTCCTCATCTACAATGATCATCTAACGCATATAAATGAACACCCTAGTTATACTACCCTACCTAACTAGTACATCACTTACGTTATCCCCACCTGCTAAACTTCTAGCCAAACTGTGCTACATACATTACATTAGTTTGATTTTCAATGAGCTATCACATAAGCTATATCATTATAATTCTTAATCATAATCTTATCATTTATCAATACATATAACATTACACTAGTTATATTTTCAATGTTCACAAATTTGCTTAATTCATATGTATACATTTAACACACTTATATACATATATACATATCACATCTTGTACACATGCATATTTATCACTCGTCATATACATTTAACCGCATTCCCAGAGCGGAGACCTCGCACATACATTTCTTAGCATGCTATCAAGCTTCTGGTACATCACGTACCACTCCTGGGCCACCGGGTCAGAATCTCACCACCGAACTCAAATCGTAAACACATAATCGAAGGAGTTAATAGACTTACATCCATGGGTCATAACCATACTGCATTACCACGCTAGACTTTAAACTCATATACAGTGGCAATGCGATAGTTCTATGACTTGGGGAACCGATCCAACACCTTCTGGTTAATGCCAGGGTGGACTGCTCACTACGCATAACCTCGAACGATATATATATATATATATATATATATATATATATATATATATATATATATATATATATATATATATATATATATATATTATCTCTCTCAAGATGTATATATACATACATCTAACCGGATAAACGCGCATATGTCACTCGTAGTACTAGCCCATAATTAAAGAGTCTACCCCTAATTTCTGAATATTCAAGTAGCTACTTACTTATAATAGATTCATAATTATCATTATTTTTTCAACTAAGCTTATTCTACTCCAGACCTTAGCCTAATACATTCTGAAATCCCAAATCGATTCCCTTAATTATATCTCTAGTGTCATTCACCCTAAAACACCCCTATTCTTGTACTCGGATTATACTCCCGTCTAACCCTAAGTAGGTTATAGTCTCCATTATGGATATCCAGAAGTCCTAAATTACCTAGAGAACCTATTAGACCAAGCTAGACCCTCAATGGAACACGAAATAACATCTATTAAAATTTGGGGCACCATGCCCAGTGACTTGGCTCGCAGGCTACTCGAGCCAGTTCGACCGGTTCGCCCCTGTTTAGCGAACTAGTTCGGTCCCCCTGAACAGGTAGCCTAATTTTGATGGGTTTCCTCCTCATCCCATCCACCATTCACATACCCAACCTCAATCAAACCCAAAATGGGGTCTTTCTAACAATCCTAAATGTAAAGGTAATCATTTTAAGGTCTGAATTCATTTGAAAACTTATCAATTTCATGGGATTCAACATAGTTATCAAGAATCATCTACATTCTTAATTCAATTTAAATATTTCTTCAATTCTCACAAGAACCATTCAAGATCACTTTTTTTACATGAATCAATCTCATATTTATTATGGGATTACAATCAAATTATTTATCTATAATTTCGTTGCCCAAAATCCTAGTTTTACATGTGATTCCCACCCCAAAATTCATATTTCTACACCAACTATGATATGAATTATTAAAAAATTATAAAGCACCAAAGAAAGATAAAAACTTGCCTTTAGATTGTTGAGATTCTAATTTTGATTCTAAGAATGTTATTTACACAATGGTTATATCCCCGAAATTGATCCAATTCTCTCTCGAAATGGCTTTCTTCACTTTCTCTTTGGTTCTCCCTTCTCTGTTTTCTTCTCTCTCAAGTCTAGGTCTTTCAGGATAGTGGAATGGCTTCCCACTCCATCCACCTTCCCTAATTATATACCAAATCCCAAAATTAGGTTAATTCTCATATGCAAAATGACCCTAACACCCCTGTACTGGTCCTATTTAGTCTAAAAAGTCCTCGAAACCGATTACAACTCCGGGTACCTAATTTCGACTATCTTGACGCATTCTGGATCATCGATGCACTAGAAATCACCATCCGAGTCACATAACATAATTTTTCTAGCTCATTCCCAAGACGACATATGCGTCCCAAATGAGATACCGTCAAAATCCATGGATATTTACTCGCTTACGACGTAATATTATTTGATGTAATTTTATTTACTTAGCACACTAGTAAATATATTTTCACATAAATATAAATCCCTTTCTCACTAATTAATATTTATTTAATTCTCATTATTCCTCATTTTATTTAAATTACGTGTGCATGTGTAATTTAAAATCCTCCAGAAATAAATACTCAAAAATATGGGGTGTTATTAAAAAGTTTTAAATCAGTCCTGATTTGGTCATTTTAAAGACTCCCAAAATTGTCGTAATAGCGAGAAAATTCTCATAGGTCGCGTCGTTATCACTGCAGCGAAGCTCCAGTGACACAGGTTGCGCCAGCTTCTAACGGTTAAAAAGTTGTGTAATAGCAGCACAATCTAAAAGGAAATGTACATATTTTTTCTAGGCTACAAATTAGGTCATTTTAATCCCTAAAATACCATATTAGAACAAACGAGCTACAAAATATCATGCCATGGTCCATGGCTATGCCAAATAATCTATAGAAGGAATGGTTTTAGCATTCAAATATCCTAAGATCAGACTAAAGCCATAGAATATATAGAGTGATTTAAATACATAACTTCTGATAAAAAGTGAATAAAATGGACATTAATTCGTAAAATCGAAGAATTAAGATCAATATTTGAACTCACTTTTGAATTTTTTTTATTTTATGAAACAAAGAGAAAGTATCACTTTTCCTTGAAAACAAACAAAATTTTCAACAGTCATTTTTCACCCTCAAATAGTGATTTACAATTAAAACCTTTTAATTCTCATATCCTTGATGTTAATCACTTTTGGACGATAAAAGTCTTTGAAAAGTAACTTTTTGATAAAATTTTGCATGTGGCGAATTTCGATCATTCATTACAACGGTGGAAAACTAGTTCCAATATTCCAAAGGTAGTTCTCACGACCCAATGTTGCAGCCCTTACCACATCATCACTTGTGATTTTGAACATATATATTTTCAACCCCAACCATGATGATAAAAATTCCCATCAACAAAAGGATTAACAATGACACCCTTTCATCAAAATATTACATAAAACTTTTCATTTCCGATAGAACTAGAAAACAAATCCCTTCATTATATCTTTTATGGAATGGATCAAGTTTATTATGTAGTGTAAAAGTGCATAGGTTGTGATAAATGCTCAAAAATATCAAGCTAATTTTACCAAGGAAATTTAATATATAAAGTTAAAGCATGGAGTATTAAAATCCAAAAATAGAACCATTTGTACAAAAATTAAGCATGTAGGTTTGCATTTAAACTCAGGGGAAATAATAATATCTAACATGCCAATAAAATCAATATTGTACAAGCCCAAAAATCTAAAGGTATGTACAAACCAAAGATAATATCTACAGAATAAAAAGATAGTGATAGAGAGAAATCAAGATGTCTACTTAAAAAGTGTAAACCAAACACTCTAAGATACCTAACCCACATTATTTCATTAAAACTATTTTTACATATTTAACAATTACATGAGTGTGAATGAGTGAATCGATTGCAGGGTCAATTATATCATGTTATTAAAGCATGAAAAGAGATTTACTTCTCATCGTATTAACTTGATAGTTGACCTTATGCATTTTGTTTTATCATTCATGCATGTATGATAGTACTCGTGGTAAGCTCTAGAGTTATTTACATTACATTTTTTTTTAACAGTTGTGAGATTTGTCTTGTGGACTCTTATTCGAGATTTTTATTATGGAGATTTATTTATTTAGTTATCCATATGCATTCAGCATTATTGATTTAGTTTTTAGACTCATATTTTTTTATCTCATTCTCATTTACATCTTCTATATATAGGAGTGGATGGTTTTAGTATTCCTTAGTGATTCATCAATGCTTAAGATGATATAAATTGTTTGATATTCTCTATCTTCAGCATTGAGGTTTGGCTACTCGATACGTGGAATATAGGGGTATTATAGAGCATTGAAAAAAAATTCTCCACTTAGATATGATTAAGGATTATGCTCTAGTCAAATGGGAACTTATAGGAGAATAATGCTTATATTGGGTTTTGCGGAGGAATGGGTGGATTTGATTATAAAGTATATTAAATTCACGTCTATTTATGTTCTTATAAATGGAAGACTAGGTCAAAATTTTAAACTAGATGGAGGATTGAGACAAGGAGAAACCTTTTCGATGTATCCATTCTTAATGTGTGTAAAATGATTCTCCTCATTATATATGGGGCATAAGAAGAAGGGGAAAATTTAGGGGGTTTCGACTAGTAGAATAGGGCCCAAAGTGTCCCACTTTTTCTGTTGATTATAATTATTATTTCGAAGATCTATAGTGGAAGATATGTAGTAAATTAAAAGAATTCTCGGGGTGTATGAGGGGGAATCGGGCTAGAAAATTAATTATGATGACTCCAATTTTTGCATAGGAGTATTGTCGATTTACTATCTTCGAGATCTATTAATTGGCAACGCATTGGACATATTGGTATTTTTCCTTCTTTTAGGGTTCTCATATGACATGAAAGTGTGACCTCATTTTTTAGGGATCCCAAAACATGCAGTACCCCTACCTTTTTAAGAAACCCAAATTCTAACATCACTTTCATCATATTCACTACACTAAAACGCATTTTACAGTAGACTCTTTTTTTAATTACTAACAATACCATTACAATTTCTTACAACAAATTATAGTTACTATTTTGTGGTATTTGTTACTAATAGTTTAATATCTTAAAAATGAAAATTCAAATAGAAGAAGGAATTTTTTCCTTCCAACTAAACAAAATGCCCTTCCTCTATACTCCCAAAGAAAAATCCCATAGTCGTAAAGCTTCCAATGACAAATATTACAACGACAAAAGTTGAAGGAACTTTGAACGAATGGATATTCTTTACCATTTTAGCACTTTAGATCCATTCACTAAAAAATGACAAACACAATGAAGTTTTTTCTACAACGTCAACATTTACTTACAACAAGAAGTTAGGTTTTAAAAAGAAGTCATATTGGTCAATTTTTTAGTTTTTTTCTATCATTGAATGTTTAGAATCGATATTTGTTTTAAATCCTTCTATGTTTGGCCAATATTCTTAGGATTTCAACATAGAATTTTTGGGATCTATTCTTTGGCAGCATGGATTTGGCTATTTGGATTGGCTCTGATTTGGCTATGATTTGGCTATTTGAATTGGCTATGATTTTATGAACGTGAATTTTCTGCCAATTTTCAATTAGTTTTCTCACGAATTTTATTTTTTAATATTTTTTAAGGATATTGTATAAGAAAATCTATTTATTAGATCAATCTAATGTGCTTGAGAAGAGAGAAATATGCCTTTTGATTATTAATATTTTATGACTTTTTTTCAAAGTAAATCTCTCTTAAAGATGAAAACAATATTCAATGTGTTTAGTTATGGATATTGTTTAACTATTTCTAAAACTAATCTATATTTTAAATGGGTTTCTATAAACAATACTTTACTCCCAATCTAAATATTGACAAGAAAAATATAGATCTTATTTTTTACTTTCTTTTACAGTAAAACTCTCTTAAAAATCTAAATAATTTTCAGTGTATTTAGTGATGGATCTAACTATTTATGGGACCAATATAGATTTTAAATAGCTTTTATAAACATTAATTTACTCTCAATATAAATATTGAAAATAAAAATACATAGATATCTTAATGATAGAGCTTGTAAAGCTAGAAGTTTTGTAATTGAATAGTGCATATCTCTTAGATCTAATAAGTTTAAGTTGTTTTAAATTATATATATGAAAGACATATGTTTTTCTAGTGAAAGACATATGTTTTCTAGTTTTAAATAAAGAAGAAGTTATTTCAGACACAAGGTTTCAAAAAGAAAACTATATATAATAAGATAGATGTAAAATCTAAATGTTTTTCAAGAACTTTAAAACCAAAGTTGTATTTATAAATGGTATTTTCTAATTTCATCATTTGAAGTATTTGTATGTGTTGTTATCTATCTATCTATATATATATATATATATAGATATATATAGATATATATATATATATAATAAATAAAGTAGGAAACTTATGTATGTCATAAGATTCAACTATGACATCACAAAATGAATTTTGTTTACACTGCCTATTTTGCCCTTGAAATTTTAGGATTCCCCCCTCTATTATTTCTCCACACTTAATTCCCACACTTTCACTTTAATTCAAAAATAAGGACTTTTTGAGTAAATGACTTCCCTTTGCACTATCTCACCCGCCCTCTATCACGACAATACAGACTCTCCTCCTCAAGCTCTCAAAATCGGAACCCAAACCACAAACTCGAAACCCTCTCCTTCACAAACTGAGAGCACCATTTTCTCTCACTTCTCCACTTTTAAGGTATTTTCTCTCGTCGCTCTCTCTCTCTCTCTCTCTCTCACCCCATCTTCTCTTCTCCATAAGGTAAATCAATTGTTTTGTTCAGGTTTTATTTTGAAGATCTAATGGTTTGTTTATGTTTTGTCTTTTATTTTACATTTTTTCGCAAATCAAATTCTAATTGGGCATGGCTTCTACTCTCTTTAGGCTCTTTTGGACATTTTAATGTTTTGTAAACCCTAATTTTTAGGGGGTTTAGGAATCATCTTTTATCTTTAGGCTTTAACATATTCTTTTGGTGTGAAAATTCTTTTGGCTTTAACATATAACAGATTTAAAGACTTGGAACCATTTGTTTCAAAGTTTAGTTTTTTAGGATTTTTTTTAAATTTATTGTGTTTGAAATTTGAATTGGATATTTTCTTGAAATTTAGATTTTACCATAAGGGTTGATGAAGGAGGTTCAAACTGCAGTTCTCACGAGATCGGTTAAAGGTATTATATTTTTTTCAATTTTTGTTTTCTATTATTAATCAAGGCCTCTTATATTAACATGATTGACATATCCATCTGCCAGGGCTTATGTGATGTTTGCATTTGTCATATGGTGTTATTGTAGTAAGTGAGGTTATTGTTAAGGTTATTTGAATTTAGGTTTTTTCTTTGGGACTGTGAGTTCAATTTTTTACTTATTTAGAACTTTGTTTATTATTCTTTCTACTTATTTTGGGTTGTTTTCACGATGTTTCTGTTTATGCCTTTTAGTTCGTCGATTAATTTTTGTTTTTACCCTATTATATCTGACTTTAGAGTTGTTACTCGAGGTTTTGGGCCAACGTTTACATTTATTTGTTTAAACATTTTTTTCTAATGTATTTACAATTTTCTCTTTTATGTTTTAGGTTAAGGAGGGACTTTCTAAAGTTTGTATGATTTTTTAATTTGATTTCATGTTTTTAGGTTTATATGGATCTTGATATTTAACTTCTGAATATGTATGTATGCTTTAATTAATGAATTTACATTGTTTGTTTGTTGGAAGCCATAAATTTAGAAATCTTGCTAAGTTTAAAAGTCTTGAATTGTTTTATTACTCTCTTGAGAACTACCATTCGGTTTCCATATAGAATTTAGTGTTCGATATGTTGTATACTTTCTGTTTGACAAGTTGTTGACGTGACACTTTATTCCCAATGAGGAATAAATCAATTTTCGCTTAAGAGACCTATTGCTCATTTCTCCTACTTGATTTATGATCTCTAGATATATCATGTGCGTCAAATGTATCTATGTATACATGTACATATAGTCAACTCCATTTATCCATGTATCCAACCAAGTTATATTTCTAAACCATCCACCATGGAAGTCACGCTTCCAACCAGCTGCTATGAACTTGAGTTCTCTTTCGATGTTAGTCTAACTACTATTGTAGAACTTCGTCACGAGTTGATTCTAATCCAAAAAAAGAGTCCTTATAATTAGTATATTGTCCATTTGTGGTATGATCGATACAAAACTTGACATCTTAGTTTTCATATGTGGTGCTTTGCTGATGAGTTTTTCTCTAATGCATCGCAGAAACAACTTAAGTTATTCTTTTGTGTAAATGTATCAGTGTTGGATTTAGAGGTTGTATATCGTGCAAGTAAGCTGATTGAAAAAGAAAAAGACTTATTTTTGTATGATGCAATTATGTGTTGTAAGCAACGAGCACACTAAGAACTATATTATAGCTTTGTCGTCGGCATGAGCATCCACAAGCATTATTTTGCCGCCATTTTCTCAATTCAAAATGCATATTTTCAGCGTAAATCAAGTTCTCTGTCTGTCTCTATTGATCAATTCAATTCATTTTGTTGAGGTTATATGTTAATTAGTTCTATTGGATTGATGTGGAATTCAGTTATTTTAATATGAGTGAATTGAGAGTGCTTCATATTATATGGTAGCATGTCTTGGAACTGTGAACTGGTAGTAATCCATGTGAAGTTTATCATGCATGTAGAACAATATATTACAGCATATGTAAGTAGCAGCAGTAGGTAGTTATCCACTTTTTTGTGGCTTTGTTTTCTATATCATAGATGTTGGAGAACTTTCTTTACTAACACTTTATCCAAACTTGTCATCGCAGGGACTATCGATGAGCAGGCCATGCGTCTTGAGAATATTCAGTGTTTCTTTGTGCACTTTAGCCTATCCAAAATCATAGCACATATAAGAACTTTGGGCCCAAATATTTTGACACGCAATAGGTCCATCAACGAATATATCATACACACCCAGGTTCACCGAGAATCGCTTCTGCAATCACATCTAGAGTTGGATTCGTAAAGAAACTCTGCTATAACAACTTGTAGTTTTCAATCCCCTCCACAATTACAATATGCAAAAGATTTTGTTAACTGCTTCAGAAGTTGTGATAAATTAATTAAAATAACTTAGTCTTCAATGTCTTATAAATATAGTTTGAAAGACATAATGGTTCTGAATGTAAATGTCAATGGCAATTGATATCATCTTAAGTAATAAGTTTATAATTTGCATGTCTACTACATATTTCTATTATAATATAAAATGCGAGTCCATTTGGATTGGGTTCATGATAAGATCTAGGACATTATTTCAGCTTCTGTTTTGTTCTAACTTCTACTTGAGGTTATAGATCTGCTATATTTTTAAGGTTGTGCTCCCATCTCTGATCAGGTTTTCGACGAGCTACACGTCCGGATGGTGATGGATTTTCTTAGTATTTTGGTGAGATTTGTATTTTTGTAGATCAATTGTGCTTACACACACACACATATATAAGTTATTAACACACACACAGTCACAAAAAAAAATTAGAAAGGGACTCATCATTTAAGTAAGAAACGAACAGACCTAAATCCAACTTCAACATCTCCAACTCAGGTACCTTTCTCTGATTACATTTCAATTTATGAAATTGTGTTATGTTTCTGGCATTCAATAGTTTGGTGTCATTTACTTATATGTAACATATCAAGAGGTTACTTTTTGTTTGAATCATGTTGTTTCCATTTTAATTATTCTTTACACTCAAATAGAAACTATAGCATGACTTGGTATGTTGATTTGAGAATGGTTTCTTTTGAGTTGGTATGTTGATTTGACTTGGTTAATTGAAGATTATCGTTGTCCACACATAATAAATTCTACTTGGTTTTATTTTTTTATCTCATACATTAGAATCTTTTATTCATTTCAATACATATGTTTCATGATCAGTAACAGTATATGTGAGTTAAACTTAAGTTGATGTTTTTTTGGGGACTATTATTGCATATTTTAGGCGGTAGCTTAGTTATTTGGAAAATCCTCTTCTCTATCTGTCTCAAGTGGGGGTGGTGATGATGCTCCCACCCACCCCCACTAGGTAGATATCACCCACCCCAATTTTGAGGGTGTTCAGTTTCTCATAACTTAAGGAACTAAGAGAGCCATAGGTTTATAATAGTCCTGCTTTGGAACCATCAACTTCAAAATAAACTTCAGATGACGCTAAAAATTATTTCTGACCATTCCATTCCATGGCATTAACCCATCTGGAATTACCGAACCAGTTGCAAATAAGGTCATATTCTCCAGCATACAAAGCTTAGACTAATTATTCGTTGTTTATGTCGGGAATGCCATAGTGAAAGAGGTAGCTGACTTTGAAGGTGTTATAACTGTGCTTTATAGTTTAAAGAGCACAGAGAATGCTCTTATTCTTAGCTGGTTTATGCATAATCAAGTTTTTATTGTACTTAATTTTGTATTGTTATTTTTTTACCCATTATTAATATTAATAAATTGTTGTTTTTGTTATGCAATATCTTTGAATACTCTTGGTTCTAAATTAATAATGGTTCTATAAGTTGTTGCTTTTGTTATGCAATATCTTTGAATATCCAAGTTTTATTTTATACCTCAAAATTTTGCAATCAATAGTTGGGTGTAAGGATATCTATTACCTAATATTTCATATTGTTAGGGGGAGTTCTTACAATCAATACTAAACAGAATCCAGAGTTCATATCTAGAGTTCATATTGTTACAATCAGTACTACATTTGTTGTGTTACAATTAGTACTACATCTGGATTCTGTAAGGATATCTATTACCTAATATTTCATATTGTTAGTTGGATTTCTTACAATCAGTACTACATTTGATGTGTTACATATGGTTTGTGTAGCTCAAAAAAATATATAGTGAAACATCTGTTGATTTTTTTTATAGCTAGAAAGAACAACAAATAATTTGATTGTTTTTTATAGTTAATTGCATTTATATTGTGATAGTATTATTGTTGGAGTATTTTTTTAATTTATTATACAGGAAGAATAATCATATATACAAAGGAATTTATGTACAAATTTTCTAAAATGTCATGTTGTAAAAATAACTTTAGTAATGTTGTTGACTATTTTTTTTATTTCTTAAACATTGTTGATCATCCTATAAACAAATGTAACCATTCCCAATGTTTTTAATTTGTTCATAATTATTTATGTTATATAATTATTTACGATTGTTATGAGGTCCAAGAACAACAATTATTATTATTGTTGGACTAATTTTTTTTTCTTAAACATGATTGATAGTCCTATAAATATAGCCAAAAATTTCAAACTGTTTACACTTATGTATTGTAAAAAGAACTTTTTTACTTGATTACTCAAGATTCAACACTACTTAAATTTACACGATTCAATACTTTGAAAAATTACACTTAAAATATATAAAACATTTGTTATTTACATTATATACGATTTTATACTTTTTAAAATTATCAGCGTGCCTTCAGGCACAGGCATACCCTAGTGTATATATATATATATATATATATATATATATATATGAAAGTCTTATTGTGGAATAATTATCTCGATTGTTTGAATATAATGTGGGGGAAATAAAATATATAATTTATATTATCTCTTTTACCTTGATTTCAGCTTCATGTTATTGACGAGATATTCATCCTTGGCAACAAGTTCAAGAGTAACGTTAACTAAGCTACTGAAAATTGGTTTGTGGTATTTTTTTCCCATCCGATTGATAAATAGTTCTTCCGAAATCAAATGGGTCCTTATATCATGTGTTTCCCCGTTTGTCTGACGTAATCAAAAATACTTCCTGAAATTGCTCCATTATATGGATTAGGTTTTAAATCGTGAAATATACTCCCACCGCAAACACACAACAAAAGCAACTAAGAAAACTAGGCAGGGATTCTGGTTACTTTCCAATTTTTTAATCTTGTTTACTAGATCCTACGTGCGCATGCAAGAATTAAAAATTGTAAAGTGAAAGCACACAACCACAACACACCGATGTACGAGGAAACCCCAAATGGAAAAAACCTTATATGGCCAAGCCTAGAAAAATTCCACTATAAATATGGCTTTACTGGAAGAAACAAAACACTTACAAACTTGAATCTACAAGAACCGTTGATATCATCTTCAACGTCTCCGTCTGTAGCTCCATGTTGTTCCAATACATTACGCAACCCCTCCGTGTTTCGGTATCACTCAAAAGCCTTCACTGTCTCCAACCATGAAGAATCCACAACACAAAGTGATGATAGGGATAAATGATGAATTTTTGGGTTTAAAGCTCTTGAAAACTATCAACAAAGATCATAAAAAATTTGGGAAGAGTTTTATCAAAATGTTAAGGCTTCTTTAAAATCATAAAAGAGGTTATCAATCAATTTTTCAAGGCCCCTTATGTTTGAGAATAAAACTGAGTAATGGGGCATGGAGGTTACTTGAGAAAACTGCATGAAAAAAAAATTACATTTTAAAAAAAGTGCTCGATCATTCGAAAGAGACATAGGCTCGTTTGAACGAAATATACAAATATCATTTGAACGAGAAAGAAATAAGCCTTATAACGAGATGTTAGTGTAGACATAAAGGACCTCGTGAGAATCTTATTTGAAGTCGATCGAATGACTCTCGTTTGAACATGCTACTAATGAAACATTTAACCAAATCCCAATATAGGGTGAAACAAATCTCGTGAGAACTCTCATTTGAGTGAGCTCATTCGAACAAGTGTCAAACCTCATTAGAACAACCTTAGTATTTTTATAAAATTTTGAACCAAGGCATAAAGAGATTTTTATATAAAGGGAAGCCATTAGAAAGATCTCTCCAACAAGTTAAAACAGGGTCATATACCTTTGGGAAATGCGAGTGATAGTACAAGATCTTTGATATGAAATTAAATGCCAATAGCTCTAATTCTTCAACGGCGAATGTGATATGACAATCTATGTGTTTTTTCCAACAAAAATAGCCAATACTACAAATTGACCCAATGTAGAAATTTGTCCTTACAAATCTCCCTCATTGGTTATTCCGGGACAAACAATAAAAAAAAGTTGAAATTCGCTAAGACAAGCCGTCAAGTCGATCCTAATGCCCATCCCCAAACCTAAAAAAAAGGACACCAGACTACCTAACAACCTAGCAGCGTCATGAAATTCTTGAAAGTTATGGTCCAACAATACGATAATATGGCCTACACACATGAAACAACAAATAACATGACGCGTGTGGGGATATAATAAAATAAATATCAAATTAGGGGCTATCCCCCTAACAATGTTCTCCCCTTTTTTGCCCAGAAAGACAAAAGGACAGAACAATAGCTACAATGTTAGTGATATGAATCATTAATCATAATAAATAAATTGAAACACTAACATGAGTATAAAATCCACCAAGAACATGACAATATATAAATCATCCACCACAACAAGAATGGAGAGAAATGAAAATAAGTGGATAAATAATAAAGAACCAATTATCCAGAGTATATGCCAATTGTTAAAAATATCTCAAGAAAATGCTTGAAATAAAGAATATGCAATACTTAAGTACAAATGAGAGAAATAAATGTATCTCTATATACTATAAAATGCAAAACAAGACATTTATGAGCATTTAAGACTCCCCTCATTGAGAGTGTCCACGTGACACTCTATATTTTATACTTCTATAAAATACTTCTCTATATACTATAAAATGCAAAACAAGGCATTTATGAGAATTTAAGACTCCCCTCATTGAGAGTGTCCACGTGACACTCTATATTTTATACTTCTATAAAATACTATACAAGCAATTTAATTGATGCATTAAACTATTGAGTTTTCTCTCTCTCTCCTTCAATTTAATCCATCTACGAAACCAAGTCAAAAGCAATTAAGAATGATATATTTCTTTCGTCCCAATATATAAACATTATTTTTAAGTGCTGCCAATCACCATGGCATCACCATAGACTTTCCCAAAGACCCCAAACCTTCTCCTGAACAAAGGGTTGCACATATGTTAAATCGCCGCCAAAGTTCTCGGCAGGTAATTTCCTTCTTTTCTTTCGTTGATTAATTTGTTAGTTAAGATTAGTAGGGTTTGGAGGTTTCCCACTATTGATAAACCATTTGCTTTCTCTCTTTTTTGGGTTATTTCTTTAACACTGTTTTTTATAACCATTAAATTATATAAAAGCAATGTTTTTCTATAAAAAAAACAGTTTATAATTGTTAAAAGGTTCTTTTATAAACTGTTTTTTTAATTTATCTATAAAATTAATTTTTTACATAAAACGTTAAAAACATTAAAAAAAAAAGTTGATATAAAAACGTTGAAAACACTATATTTAGCTGCTTTTTTTATAAACGTTAAAAAATAGTTTATATAAACCACTATTTTTTTTTTTAAAACACTGCTTTTAAAAACGTTACAAAACACTGATTTTTTAATTGCTTTTTACAAACGGTCAAAAACATTTTATATAAAAACGTTTCTTTTTTTTTAAAACATTGTTTACTAAAAACATTAAAAACACTCTTTTTAATAAACTTAAAAAAATATTTTATATAAAAACATTTTTTTTAAAAACCGCTTATATAAAAATAATGTTTTTAATTTTTTTTTATAAACGTGAAATGGTTTTTTATAAAACTTTTTTAACGTTTTTTTTATAAATCAATTTTTTTATAAACATGTTAAAAAACAGTTTATATAATAACGTTGAAAAATACTGTTTTTTTAACGTTTTTAACATTTTATATGAAAACTGTTCATATAAAAAGTTGCTTTTAATAGTTTATAAAAACTTTTTTTTTAACATTTTTGATGTCTTTTTATAAAAAAAAAATGATTTTATAAAAAACAGTTAAAAAGAGTTTATTAGAAAACCTTTTGATGTTTATAACTGTTAAAAAAAAAAGGTTTTTGTATAAGCAGTTTTTTAACGTATATAAAAAACAATAAAAAAATAGTGTTTTTTTAACCTTTTAAAAAAGCAGTGTTTTTATATAAACTATAAGAGCTTTTCTCTCTCTTATTCTTACTTTCTCTCTTTTTTGGATTATTTTTTTAACACTTTTTTTAAACGTTAAAAAAACACTGTTTTTTATAAACATCAAAAAACAATTTATATAAAATCAATGTTTTTAAAAAAAAAAAAATCAGTTTATAATCGTTAAACGGTTTTTTTATAAACAATTTTTTTAACTTTTTTTATAAAATTATTTTTTACGTAAAACATTCAAAAACAGTTGATATAAAAATGTTAAAAACACTATTTTTTATAAATGTTAAAAAAGTGTTTATATAAACCACTATTTTTTTAAGGAAAAAACACTGTTTTTAAAAAACGTTGCAAAACACTGAATTTTTAACTGTTTTTTATAAACATTCAAAAACAGTTTTATAATTCTATTTAAAAATATGTTGTTTTTATATAAACCATTTTTAATATTTTTTTAAAAGAGTTCTTTTTTTTAAGAACAGTGTTTTTACATAATTTTTTTTAACGTTTATACAAAAAACTGTTAAAAAAATAGTGTTTTTAATGTTTTTATATAAAGTGTTTTTTACGTTTTTAATTTATTCATATAAAGAATTGGTTTTATGAAAAAAGTTGAAAACAATTTACAAAAAAACTTTTGACATTCATAAACAGTTTTTTTATAAGATTGTTTTTATATAACGTTTTTTCAACTTTTATAAAAACAGTTAAAAACAATATTTTTTAATGTTTGTAAAAAAAAGTGCTAAAAAAAGTTTATAAAAAAACCTTTCGATTTTGTAAAACTTTTGATTTAAAAAACAATACTTGTTAAAAAAAGAGTATAAAACTTTTTCATTTTATAAAACTTTCTCATTTTATAAAAAAGTGTTAGTAAAAAAAGTTTTACTATTTAAATCAATAAGATATAATGTAAAATTTGTTTTAATACACTAATAAATACTTATACTAATGGATAAAATAGTCTTTTTGATTGGAAATGAGTCAACTGACCGTCAAACTAGCTAACTAACGTTTTTTGTCGATTTGAATCCCAAACGAGTAGAATGTAAACAAATGGAATAAAACTCTAAATAACTATTGGACCCCAAATAGTAAAAGATCCTTACAAAATTGACAAGGAGCCATAGAATAGACAGTGATTTTGTTTAAGTAGAATGTGTTATGTGAAGATTGAAATAGTGTTTTTCTTAAGATAATTTCGATTGAATCTTTATATAGAAATGTGAGTTTAATTAGTTAGAAGCATATGATGTGAATTTAGTTAGTAGAAGCATATGGTGTATGTTGCTCTATTTTAAAGGAAGTGAGGTATGCTTCCATGTTTAATAACATTATTTTTTAAATAAAATATATAATATTCCTTTTTGGATTTTTCTCTTTTTATATTATGATTGCACAATTATTTTTGTGCTTTGTTATAAGGTTTGATATTTTTATTTTGACTCATTTTCACATTTTTTTTATACAAATTATACCCTTTATGCTTTATTTTCTTAACACACAAGTTCTAAATGTTTGTCATTTCTATCTATCATGTCCATGATACTATTCATTATATTTTTCAAAAATTAGGGGTTAAAGTATAATTTATGTAAAGTTGATTAAGTGCCTAAGTAAAATATTTTGAAATATATATATATATATATGATAGTAATTATCGTGATTATATATGAGTGTCCATTTTCTCTCCATCTATTATTAATTAATACTTATATAATGTGTCAAATAGACATAAAAATATAATTATGTCTTAAATAAAAAAAGTATCTCGGTGTTTAGTGTATACTAATCATAGAACTACCATCTCTAATAAAAAATATAAATATGTAGTTGATTTGTAATTTTAAAATAGAGTCATGTTCATATGTCCCAAATTTTTTATTCATTTTTTTATCTCATATTAACATTAGTTTAAATGTAATGATAATATTATTTATGTGGCATATATTTTACGAATAAAATTATACCACGCTCGCGCATCGCGCGGGGTTTAAAACTAGTAAACTCTAATAACGCTCTCTCATAAGTACAAATGAAATAAATGAATATAAAACCAGCAAGTCACTGGGTCGGATCTGTTGGAAAAATTGGACTTAAATGGGTTTTAAGAAAGCTGTCCAGATTTTTCTGGACAGATTTTTGAGCAACTTTGAGCGCAAATTTAGGTGGGACCCACACTACGGAAATTGTGGGACCATATACGAACGCGTTCACCTCCGCAAGGAGATTAACGTAGTATATTCATATGTCCAATTTCAATAAGTTATGAATGATATTTATGTCCCCAAAGTGACTCACAAAGCAATGAAAGTTAATGAATTGGGTGTGTTTTTACTCTTGTCCCACATTGGAAGAGTAGTGGAATTTTGATGAGTTAATAACACCCCAAGTATGGACTAAGGCTTGGATGCCTTGGGGTATCCCAACTCTTTGAAGGGGAGATGACCTAAGCTATGCACGGGTTGACTTTCGGTCAAAAGTCCACACGCGCGCGTCCGGCCGGCTCGGCTCGGTTCGGGCTTAGGCTTAGGCTTAGGCTTATAAAAATCTCCTACATTTTTGGGCCGAATTTATTTAACTTTCTGGGCTTTAATTATTAATTAATTACGAAATTAATTAATTAGTTGGCAGTTATTGCCAACAGTCAACAGTTAATTTCGTTTAACTGATTAACTGTTTTGACAGTTAATTTCGGTTGACTGTTCCAACAGTCAACACAAAAGCTATAAATTAAACATTCCCCCTACAGAATTAACTACTGAAAAATTTCCCTCCTTCCAGAATTGCTGTCAATTTTGTCCCAGAAAATTTCTGTCCTTCTCCTGCATAACATATCTATACTGTTTGTTATTGAGTTGAGTAAAAGCCACAGATTTGAGTTCGTTGTAATTAATTATTGTCGTGCTACATAATTAATTAGAAAATCCGTTCTATCTTGGGAGACAATATTCATCAACCTCGAAGCACATTGGAGGGAATAATTTGTCTTAAGGACACTGTGAGATTCACAGGGCTCGGATTATATATTTCTAATTTTATTATTGTTTCTGCAAATTCAAGTAAGTGTTTCATTTCTGTAATTCTGTTTTAATTTCGAATTATATTATAATTATTAATTCTGTACAATTGTTTTTTATAAATAGTAGACATAACAGGATCATCGGCAACATCATCTTCATATGAAAGTTCAGAACCCGAAGGACCTGCTCTCCGACGTATCTCCTCCCAATGAAGCTCCTCAAATCGCTGCATCAGCAAAGAATCCCTGCGGTTCTGGGCCTCCTCTCTGTGGGCCTGCGCATCCTCGGCATGTTATGTATCCCCCTACATTGATGCAAAGAACTGCTACATCATAACCCGATCCTAATGTCGTTCCTCGACCATATACTCTACCTATAAATGCATCAACCTAAGATCCTCCGACTCAAATGGGGGATGGTGATGAGAGGAAGATGGTCTGGACTCAAATAAATGATATTTCATTAAGATTTGGCATAAAAAAATTGAAGGTAAAAGGTATGCCAAAAAATCATGAAATTTCATTTAACAAGGTCAAACAAGCAAAAGTGATAAAAAAAATATTTTTGATGTTTTTAAAAAAAAAAAGTATGTAAAAACAGCCCCAAAAAAATATTTGAGTTTTCATTTAGATGGGTTTTTATTTAAAGGAGAAATACATCTCAAAATGAAATTTTGAATGATTAAAATGAACCCAACACAAATGAAATGAATAAAATAAAATAGAAGATAAGAGGAGAGAATACCTTAGTAGAATAATCCCAAACACCCAAAATACTTCTAAGAGAAGAGAAATGGATGAATATGAATGGATGATGGGAGAAAGAATGGAGGTTTTGGTTATGGAGGAGAGGAGGTATGTGTGGAGAGATGGGTAAGAAGTGGAGGAGTTGGGGTTTTAGAGAGAAATAAAACGGCTAAGTTTGAACAAGTAGGAAAAGAAATGAAACATGCCAAAAAAATAAAGGACCCAACCACCCATTTAGACATCCAATTGTTCGAACGAACCTATTTAAATGGCAAAAATAAAGTACAAAAATAAAAATAGGGGAAAATAAGACTAAAAAAATAAAGAAAAATTACATGTCCTAAAAATTGTCCTAGGGAATGTCTAAAACAATCAAAACATGAAAATGGAATAAAAGGGTGTGAACGAACCGAATAGGTGCATACGCCTAAGATTACGTACAAGTGCAAAATGCCAAATAATATTCCTATTAGTCAAGCACTAAAACTAGAATTTTGTGGATAAATGGAATCAAAAGAAGTTAATTCACCTCAACAAAAATTCCAGAAGTTTGACGATTCTTTGGACAATAGTGTCACCTAACAAGCAATATTTTGACTTATTGTGAAAACCCATTGATCTTAGAACTATATCTCCCTCACAAATAATTTTGAAACTCACACAAAGGAAAGAATATATCAAATATATTATTGCCATTGAAGCATCAATGTGAAAGAAAAAATTTGGCATTGGCAAATATATTTTTCTATGCCGAATAATCCTTTAAGCTCTTTTGAATGGTGGCCTTTAACGCAAAAGAGTTTACTCTTTTCGTTACCCATTTCAATTGCTCACACAATTGACATAATTCGTAAAATTGGGCAATGATTCTTACATGAACAATAGTTTATCTATCGTATTTAACATTAAGAAAAAAAATGATAGGGCAGTGCCTTACCCCACCTAGCTTTCGCAGCACGATATTAACATCCTAAAGAACTCGTGAAAGGTGTGTGGATAAAAGGTGATGGCATGAGGCCAACATATAAGGAGATATTACATCAAAGCGTCACAATAACGCATAAAAAGGCACAAGTGAGATGAAATCATGATTAGCTACCTATAGTAAGCCACGTGAATATGGAATGATATTTTGTCCCGAATATCTCAAAACATACCCCCAAAGGACAAAACTAAACGATTTTTATTTTTGAATATTTTATACAATAAATTTGTAAAGATATGTACAAAAATATAATCTAGTTCATAGGGATAATGATAAAACATGAAGCATGTCCTAAACTAGATTTGGACTCCGAACTCAATTAATAGAACAAACACCAATGGATTTCCTAAGATCCTCGAACCTAAAGGCATCTAGAGGCTTGGCAAAGATATTGACCAATTGATGTACGGTGCTGAAAAAACATAAAGAAATTATTTTCTCTTCAACTAATTCGCGAATCACGTGCTCATGAATCCTAATGTTCTTTGTTCTAGAATATTGGATGGGATTTTGAGAGATGTGAATTTCCCCTGTATTATCAAGATAAATAGTCATTGTTCCTTGAGAAATTTCATAATCCTCCAATATTTGCTTCATTCAAATGAGCTGCGTGCAACAACTCTCGGTGGCTATGTATTCGACCTCCGTCGTGGAGAAAGAAATGGAGTTTCGCGTCTTTCTCATCCATGAGAGAAGATCACTCCCAAAATGAAAACATTCATTGAGGCGGTCTTACATCCATCAGCATCTCCTTCCCAAACGGCATTCTAATGCGCCAATAGACAATCATTGGTGGTGAAAGAGTTCCAAATCCTGAAAGACTGGGTCCCACTCACATATCTGATAATACTTTTAACCGCAAGCAATTATGACTCTTTTGAGGCGACTTGATAATGGGTGCAGACTCCTACACTATCGTAAATATCCAAATTACTAGCGATTAAGTAGAGTAAACTACCTATCATGATCCTAAAAAGAGTATGCTTTGCATCCTTTTCTTCAGTGTCTTTGTTAATCTTAGCGGATGAACTCATGGGTGTGCGTGCATGCTTAGCAGAATCTAAATTAAATTTCTTCACAAGATCTTTAGCATAATTATATTGAGATAAAAATATCCCATTATTCAGTTGACACACCTGAAGACATATCTCAAACTCACTTTGCAATTCTCCCGTAAAGAGATGAGTATGTTGGTCACATGTGGACCCAAAAACTATGTCATTGACATACACTTGGGCAACCAAAATAGTACTCTCATCCTGATGTACAAATAACATCTTGTCTACTCTACCTATCATGAAGCTACGAGTAAGGAAATAGGAAGTAATCCTCTCATACCAAGCATGCGTTTCTTTAAATCGTGCAGGGCTTTCTTCAAATAAATAATGTGGTTTGGGTGGTTACGGTATTCAACCCTTTTTATTGTTTCCCATAGACCTCCTCCTGAAGAATGCCATTAAGGAAGGAACTTTTGACATCCATTTGATAAATATTGAATTTTAGATGACATGCAATGGCTAGTAAAAGATGAACTGACTCTAAACTTGCAACATGAGCAAATATCTCATCAAAATCAACACCCTCCATTTCAGTGTACCCTTATGCAACTACCCTCGCTTTATTTTGAATAATGATACCATTTTCATCCATTTTATTTTTATATATCCACTAGGTACCAATGACACTTGTATCACTAGGACGAAGAACTAACTCCCACGCATCATTCTTTTAGAATTAAAGCAACTCCTCTTGCATTGTATTTATCCAATGTTCATCTTATAGTGATTCTTTGACATTTTTGGGTTCAATTTTAGAGGTATAACATAAGTATGTAACCTCATTTTCAAGTTGCACTCTAGTCTTGACACCTAAGTCGAGATTCCTAATAATATTGGTGGGGTCATAAATTTTGTGAACCCAAGGTGATGGATCCTATTTCTCACATGTAGGGTCCACCAAATAATTATGAGGGTCAATGTGTTTTACACTGGAGGGTGCATCGCTCTCACAAGAAGGATCATCATCAACATCAATAAATGTAGTGGGAGCATCATCTTTATAGTAAAATTTATTTATTCCGTAACTTTAGAGCTAGTAAAGTTGTAAACCCTATAAGCTCTACTGTTAGGTGAATAACCTAGATACATAACTTGGTCCTTGATGCCAAAGATAGATAGTGGAAACCATGGCACTACTGTAAATGAACAAAGACTTTGGAGTAATTGTTTATTTTATAGCTCAATAAGCGTTTGCGGAGTTTAAAGTGATAATTCAGGGCAAATACGCGATAAAAGTGGCCTAATCTCGTAACCTGAACCTTGTCCCGTACCGAAACCGAACTTAAACGGTCCACACCGAAACATGTGTGTGTGTGTGTGTGTGTGTGTTGAGTTTGTATTTTTTTAGATTTTTATATTATGTTGTTTTATTTTTTAGGATTTATTTTAGATTTATTTAGAATTTTTAGGATTTATTTTCTACTTCTTTTTATTTAGTATAATTTTATTTTTAGTTTTATAAGTTTTTAGTTTTTAGTTTATTTTATTTTATTTTATTAGGATTAGATTTTAGGATTTTATTTTTAGTTTTATTTGGTTTTACATTTTTTTAGGACTTTAGTTTTTATTTTTATTAGAGATTTTATTTTTGTTTCTTTTATTTTATAGATTAGGAATTTAATTTTAATAGATTTCATTTTATTAATTTGATTTTATATTTTTTAGGATATTAGTTAGTTTATTTTTCATTTTTTTTAATGTACACACACAAAAAAAAAAAAATATCCTACACCTTACCAACACTATATCTCCTCACTCACCCTCACCCTTATCCCATGCACCTCACCTACACCCAAACCCCACCAACTTCTTCTTCAACCTCACACCCACTTCTCCCTCTCCTACTCCATTAAAGCTCAACCCCATCTCCCAATCCAACACCAACCTTATTTCCCCACACTAAATCAACCACCCAAACCACCCCATTACCCACATCTCTAACCTTCTTCCAAACTCTCACCACCACAACCTTAGACCCACCTCCCATGGAAAACCAATACCCCCAAAATCCAAACCATCTTATAAAACGCATTAAAACCAACCCGAGTCAGCCACCTGCTCCGTAACCCGTTTCACCCTTATCTGCCCCATCGCGGCCCTACCAAACCCGCACCTGCTCCGATGCTTGAACCTGCGCCCAAACCTAAGTTCAACCCATGCTAAGGTCGTCCCCTACCTTTTCGACCCATCTCCTCACCATGAACCAACGAACTCCGACCACGCCACCTCCACAACCCGGTTCTAAATCCATTTCAAACCATAAACCCAACCTACCCATTTAAAATCAAAATCGTGTCCCTACCTGCACAAGACCATAAACCAAAGGCACACCGAAAATAAAACTCCAAAACCCCCATGTGTTTAAAAGATTCCACTTTAACACTTTTTCCAAAAATACCCCCAACTAACTTCTTATCCCAATTCAAAAAATACCCCCTATCACCATGAAACAAATCTGATTTCTTCTCCCACATACTCTCATCATCTCAACCCCATGCTCACTTATTTTATCCATACCCAATTTACCCATTCTCCATGTCCACCCTATAAATGCAATACTTGGTGCCATTGAAAGGGGATCTCAAATTTAGTTTTTAAAACTCTTGTGTGATAAATTTTTCTATACTCCTGTATAGAGAGTATTTGCATTTTTTGCAAATATCTCAATATAGAGGTGTGTAGTGAAATTTATCTCTAGGATGAATTCTACCCCATCCCTCTATAATGAATTTTTGCATTTTTAGCAATTATTTCAAAATAGATTGATGTAGTTGAATTCATCCCTTATGGGAGGTAAATTCTAATCCATTCATTTATATTGAGATTTTGCATTTTTAGCAATTATCTCAACATAAAGTAATGATCTAGAATTTATTTCCTTAAATGAGTTCTAATGGAAAATTTTATAATGTTAGGATTTGCATTTTTAGCAAATCACTTTTTTATTATTTAATTGTCCATTATGAATTCATCCATTATCCTTTTTTTTGTAGTTTTTATTTTAGATTCAATAAATATATTAGTGAGGGATTGTGATTGAGAGAATTTTGATGTATAATTGAAGAGTTGCTCCAATTCAAGTACAAACGAGTTTGATCTATTTCTCTTTAATTTCTCTTGATTTAATCATAACATTCTCTTATTGTTTACTTTTACTTTATAATGATGATTATTGAGGGCTAATCTCCCATTCATGGGATGAATTTTGATGCTCTCATGAGTCCAATTTAGTTGGTTTACTTGTTTGCACAATTTTGTTATCTCACTTTTCTTAAATTAGCTTTTACATCTTAGTTGGTTACTTTAAAAATTAGTATAGTTAGTTAATTAATAATCCCTTGAAAAATCCATTAAAAATAGAAAAATTAAAAATAGAAAAACCATAATAATATGCAAATGAATTACACATGTCTTAACATATTTTGTGTTTCATCCTTAGAGTTGGATTGATACTCGTTTACTTACCCCTATACATATTTTGAGTTTATTTGTAGGTTCAAAGGAATTTTGATGGAAAAAGAATTGCAACAACATCAAAAATATAATAGAGACGCATTTTTTTCTATCAATATTAACGATACCTCCACTAAATCCATTTCTCACGCGAATTTAGTTCCAATACATTTTTGTGACCCTCTCGCATCACACCAAACAAACGACAATCATCTCGGAATAAGATTCGTAGTTTCAGTTGCCCCTCACACTGCCAGCTTAATGGTTATTAGACATAACACTCGCGTCCAAATCAAACCAAAAAGTTTTCTACTGATGTCCTTGCTAGACATCCCCCTCTTGTCCCCTGACTCGCTACGGACAAGATCCTCTTATGTGTTTCTACTCTTTTACACATAAGACACCTATATGTGTCATCCCCCTTTCTCTGGCCCCACCGGCCCTATCGGGGTTGTCCTTCTCACGAACCTGGTAGTCTTGACCCTGATCGCTACCCCAAATGTCCCTTTGGATCCGCTGATCCGATAGACTTGTTGCTGGCCTTGACGGCCCTAAATGAACTCACTGCCACTTGGTAGAAACTCTATTGATCTTGATCATAAACTCTAGGTTCTCTACTGGGTATTCCTTCCCTTGAAACCTTACTAGCACTAAAAATCCAATCTTACTCCTCTGATAGATTTTCCAACTCCCTTAGCCCCCCTCTCTCAAGAGCATTGATACTAATGTAAATGTACAACCTTGACGACTATGACATAAGTCATCCTAGCCAGATCTCTTATCCATGCTGGTATATTCTACCCACGGGTCTATTATTAACTTCCAACCCTACTTGATTCGTCGTATTGCTCTCATCTACGAAGTTTGAAAATTTTGTCAACTTTCCTTATCATCCCGCCACTGTTCGACCCTTTTTGAAAGATTAATGAAATTTTCCATGTCTCTCAATTTAACCTCTAATGAGAGAATTCATAATAATCCGAACCCCAAATTCCTCATTATTCGTGGTATCTCCCCATGAATGTGGTGACAGACTCCTGTCATCCCATACTGCTTCTAATAGCAAACTTATTTGCCCTGAATTTTGACTTGAGTATCACTACACTCCCCCACATGTGATCCCAATTGTATGTTATCTACCCATTGCTTACTCCAACTTCAATTGTTCGAACGATTATCATGGTGACTCCTATCGTGTCACTGTTTCTAGCATATTCCATGGCTTCTGTTGAGTCCTCCCTACTACAATCCTTCTAACGTCCCATGTTTGTCGTTCAAAAATGTTCGATCTGCCACTCTCGATCGAAACCGTATATGAATCACATGAACTATACCCTATAGCGGGAGAACGTAAATTGCATACGTGAAGGATTACAATAACCCTATAATAAGGATCTATATCAAAGAATGCTACGCTGAAATGTGAAAAGCCGTACAGATCCTAAGGACACTACAACTTGATGCTCTGATACCATCTGTGACACCCCGCCTAATAAAATACCGGGTGATCAGTCTTATACCAAATTAAACAGGAATCTCATCTGGTTTATTCTTAGCATCACTGTCAAAAAAAATTAAAACTAACTAACCACCTAGTATTCAAAAGACACGGTGTCAAATTTTATCTTTTTATTTAACATCTCAAATAACATGCAAAAGAATGTAATTAACCAATCACACAATCACTGAATCAGTAATACAAAAAAGGAATAAATATAATCCTTGCTGAAATAACCACCGGATACAAATCAAATACCAAAAATATAAACCACAAAAGGAATAACTGAATACATCATCTAACTGAAATAAAATGGAACAACTAAGGCGACATGCCCAAATGGAATACTCACTGCATCCTACTCTAGGAATGAAATGAATGAAACGACTAAGTCAAAGTCCTGCAACATCCACATGTGTCGCATCTGCGTAACCTTGAAACAGAACAGTTCTGGCATCCCTGTGGCTGGACACCTAAAAGGTTTTGAAAATATTTTATAGCAAGGGTTATAACCCAAAATATTTTGAAAATATTTAGCAAGTAAATTTAAATGGAGTAAATTAAAATGCATGAATGTTCTTCATATTTAAGTTGGTGTCGTACACTCTCTTGCGGACACCTGACCCCTTGACTAATGTGCACGCCTAACGTACCTATACATGACCCATCTAGCTATCTACCCCGTAACTAGTCTTATCATATATATATATATATATATATATATATATATATATATATCACTGTTCTAAAAAACCCGCCTAGGCTTAAGGCTTGGGAGAAACGCCTCACCTTACGCTTTTCACGCCTTATTCTTGGTAAAACCCTTAAGGCGCACTTTTTTCTAAAAACAACAATGATTTAATGAAACAATGTCGCCTTTTAAAGAATTTGTTTACAAATCGGACCATTATCTCATCCAAAATAATCAAATAGTATTTTAATTTGCATATATTCAGACATATTTTTATGATCTGTGCAATTTTTGTATTTTAATAGCCTTGTTATGGTTAAAAAATATTAAAATATATTAAGAATGCCTAAACGCCTTTTCACGCCTTTTCACGCCTAGGCCCGCCTAGGCTTCTAAGGCTTAAGGCTTGGCCTCCACGCCTCAATCACGCCCCGCGTTTTTTAGAACCTTGATATATATATATATATCCTACTTTTCCCACTACTCTCTCCCTAGTGAGTTTAGTATACGAGTTATAAGTTATTAATCCCATTAACTTATTAAATATCTTCTCAATTAATACCATATAACATTATCACGAGTTATATAATTTATACATTTTACATTATGTATTTATCCATATATAAATATTCACCATATATACGTATCACTATATTACAGCCTTCACGCTAACTTAATTAAGTTATTTCTCATTTGATATCAAAGAACAACCTCTCAAGTTATATAATTATACATTCCACATCATGTATTCACCCGTATATAAATCTGCACCATATATACGTATCACTATATCCCAACATTCATGCATGTCGTAGATATAAAAATGTTATCACAAGCGCGTAGGAGGCGGCCATATTTCCCCCCGAAAGTGCTCGTCCCATACCATGACGGCTCACTCCTAAAAACAGACGTTGTGATCTGGGGATTATACTCACCCTGCATTCGCTAGCCAGAGGACTCACCCACATCACGCAACC
Organism: Sambucus nigra; assembly: GCA_949130495.1. Lineage (NCBI taxonomy): Eukaryota > Viridiplantae > Streptophyta > Magnoliopsida > Dipsacales > Adoxaceae > Sambucus > Sambucus nigra. Next base: position 12,090,688 of record OX422212.1, on the reverse strand, counting down.
TCCTACGATAGCATTAATATTGGTATGTTTTACTATAAATATTATTCACACAAATATTTATAAATCATATATATATATATATATATATATATATATATACACACACACACACACACTACACATCACCGTATATATATTAAATCCAGGCAAACGGTGTACTACATCCATACACAAGCCTTATGCTTTACTATAAATATTATTCACACAAATATTTATAAATCATATATATATATATATATATATATATATATATATACTACACATCACCGTATATATATTAAATCCAGGCTAACGGTGTACTACGTCTATACACAAGCCTAAAACATGCAAGCCTACAATTCGACTTAATTCCAATTAATGATACACTAATTAATTTTACTATTTTGGTGTCACTCTACCAAATATACCCGAACTATCTCTCTTGGCCCGAAATTCAAAATTCCCAATTCATTATTTAATTTCATTCAATTAAGTTTACCCACTTAATTAATAAGGTTCCAAATCACTCAATCATATCCTCTACTTAATCCAAGGGTAATTTTCACAAATTCAAACCCTAAATTGTAACCGTAATTTTCAGATTCAACCAACACAGGAATAATTCATCATAGATTAACAATCAGGTCTAAAACAGGGTAAGGGAAGAAATCTGTCAAAATTAATCAGGTCTTTCAAACGACCAGCCATGTCGTTCGAACGACACTGGCTCTCGTTTGAACGAGACACTAGGTCGTTCGAACGACCCTGGTGTTCTCTCTCCTCAATCATTGCCCAGAAAACCAGTCCACCATTAAAGTTTTCAAACCTTCAATTCTTCACAGATTACCCTAAAACATTCCCAGATTTCATCCTAAATCCACCCATTTGATTTACTCAATTTAACTACATCATTTACCCCAATTGGGACATCAAATCTACAAAATCTTATCATCTCTACAGATTTATAAATCCCAACATGAAATCCCCAAATTCTAATGTAGAATAAACCCTAACATATTAATTAATTCACACCTTCTTTAATATGAATAGAAAAACTGCAATTTAATAAATGCAAGTTAAACCACTTGCCTTAGGGTTTGTAGAATCAAATTCTTTGATGAAGATGATGGGTTGGATTACATGGTCTCCTCTTGGTCTTGAAGTAATCTCCTAAAATCTTCAAAATCTCTTCTAATTGTTCTCCTCTAAGGCTCTCCCTAATTTTGGTCTTCTAAAATGAATAAAGTCCTCTCACCCTTTCACAATTAGGGTTATTAACTCTAATCCTGTTTTTGGGCTTTTGAACCTTCTAAAAAAGGGTCCAAACACTTATTTGAGAGCTCAAATATGTCTAGAAAAGTCTCGAAACTCATATTATACCTATGGTGACTCTTTTTCAACTATTTTGACCCATCCGGACTTAACCGTGCACTCTGAATTGTCATCCGAATTATTTTATGACATTCTCCAGATTCTTGACCTCAAAATGCAACACACAAGATAGTCCAAATAATAAATCCTTAATTCACCAGATTAATAAATTCCTCAAATTTAAAAAAAAAATCAAATCACGAATTTAATTCATCACAATAAAATAAATTCTTTTTTTTCCAAAAGATTATTTTAATCAAATGTCCTTGAATTTACGGGGTCTTACAGCTAGAAGGGAAAATACGACACATCAGTGCGTCGTTATGATTCCACAGAGTCATGGCCTGCCTGTATTGCCAAACATGGTCAATGAAATCAGTCTTGCCATCGTAGATCTTAAATTGGGGGGTCACAAACTTCTTTGGGGTTCCTCTTCAATAGTCATCGAGAAAAGAGACTTCATCTGAGTGGTAAGAACTCTCCTTGCCACCTCCTTTGTGGACCTTACCCCTCGATGAGTAGGGTGTTGGTCCATTTCTCTTTGAACTAGTCTTCTTATGTCATCCTTGTGGCGCTCGTTATCCATGTGATGCTTTGCTTGATTACTTCCATGCTCTGAGCATTCTTGGTCGCGCCTGACACTCCTTCATCGGATGCGAGTCTTGGTCACCTGAGGGCTAGAAGTACGAGCACGACGATTGCGATCGTGGCTGAGTTATCTCTCCACTTTTTCTAGTCATCGTTGGAGGTGAGAATTTTCTTCAATCGGGAGGCGAGCTCGTGTGGTGATTGAATTGATCAAAGAACTCCTTTAGCTTCAGATAAGCTTGTGTATAGACTCCCGGAATATCTCGTCCGAGATTTAGGTTACCAACGTGAGCAAATTGTAACTGTTGATATGTTCATAGTTATCCATGTGATAAATGATGTCAATAATCCTCGTTGTTACTACGATGGGTCGGGCATGCCCCACACGCTGTTAGGCTTGGTCGGCTGATTTTGAATTGGACCTAATTTATCTTTAGGTCTCCACAGTTATGTATATTGTTGACGTCATATACTTATTATATGTTTAGTGTATATGATTTATTAGACTGGAAATGATTAGTGAGGTGGTTATTGTGATGGTTATGGGTATGGATATGGTTACGTCATGGCTAGGGCTTTGGTTATAATTTATGTTACGGGTATGTTTAGTAAGTATATTAAATTTATTCTTACTTTATATATTGGAAAAGTTGGTGAAACTTGATAAGTAGGGCTATGTGTCTTGAAAGTTTAGTAATTGATTGGATATAGATATAGGTATTGATATATAAAGAAATGTTTATATCCTTAAAGGCAAAGAGATGAGTTGATTATAACTCGGATATGTTAGTTATTTAATCCAAATCGATGTTATTACCTAAATGGTACGGCGACGTTATAGTCGTAGAGGCAAGAGATGTTGGATATTAATTCAAAGGGATGTTATTGCCTAAATGACATACAAATGTTATAGTCGTGGAGGTAAGAAATGTTTGATATTAATCCAAAGAGATGTTACCTAAATAGCGTAGAGATGTTATAGTTGTAGAGGCAAGATATGTTGGACATTATCCAAAGAGACGGTATTCCCTAAATGGCATAAATATGTTATAGTCGTAGAGGCAAAAAATGTTGAATATTAATCCAAAGAGATGTTATTACCTAAATGGCATAGAGATATTTATAACTGTAGAGGGAAGAGATGTTGGACATTAATCCAAAAAGGTATTATTGTATATTGGCAAGAGAAGTTTAACGTTTTAGTGCAGGTGGCGTGATATGATTAACTACAAGAGATATGATATACTTTATTCATGAGAATGTGATAAGGCCCTAATAGAAGGTAAGGCACGAGCAAAAGGGTAAGAATATGATATGGTTGAGTTTTAAGATTTTGTTCATTGGATATGTTTTACAAATAATATAATTATGATTGGATTGGAAGAATTATGTTGTGATTGATTTGTATAATTTGAGTGTAATTTCATGTGAATGTTTGTGAAGGTGGACCAGGGTATATGGTCAGTTTAATTTTGTTAAATTGGTTAGTGATACTTTAAGTTGTGACATGTTAATAAAATGAATAAGCTAATTAAATTGAAAGTTACATATATTAATTACTATAGTGTTTTGAGTTATACTCACTGAGCTATTTGGCTCACATATCCTTATGTTTGAAATTTTCAGGTGTTAAATTCTACTGCAAAATCTAGGATGTCTGGGTAGGTGGATGAAAAGAAAAAAGTGATAAATTGTCTTATGAATATTAGTTTAAAATAGTAATGATTTTATTCAGTTTGACTGTTGTAGTTTAATTATAAGAAATTGTGCTGGGGTGTGTCATTTTAGTTCCTCGAAAACAGGCCTCAAACTCCATTGGTTTACGAAATGAACTTATCTCCTAGCACAATCAATTTGAAAGTTAGTTAACAATAAATCCATATCACATCAAACTCATTGAGCTATACAAGTATTGGGTTAGCCTTTATCATTTTACCCTCAAGCTCCACGGCATATCTAAGATGAATGGATGTGGACGCAATTGTTACTCCTACTCGAGTTTCTAGTACTAATGTAGGTTTGAGAGTTTGGGTCCTTGTCCTTAACTTAGTGCAAAAAAAATTAGCTACAAAAGTGTGTGTTGCATCATAATCACATAGGTCTTATGACTTTCTATAATCAATGACAATGTCACTTGTTATCACGTCCTAGGGATGTTTTGCCTCATTTTTATTAATAAAAAAATCTTTAGCTTGAGTTCGCAATTGGGCAATGTCCTTCTTTAGTAGTCTGTAGTTTATATCAATGTGGCCAGGTTTGCAAAGGTTGCTCACTCCTAACAGACAACTCTTGAACACATGAAATATTCCTTCGACATTATAATAAGTGATGCATATATCATCCTTTTTCTCATAGAGCTTGTTATATGTTGTCTTATTGTTAGTACACAACCTTTAAACTTGTTGTCGCGGCCTATCATATTTCTTGTAAAATCCCTCCTTTCTTTTACCTTGAGAACATCTTTAAAGTCATTTTTCATGATTTGGACCACGTGCGATGTGATAAGAATACTACCTCAAAACCACTAGCCAAGAAACACTATGAATTAAGTCTGAATCTACTCGACTTTAGGCTTTTGGCTTTATGGCTCTCTCTCTCTCTCTCTCTCTCTCTCAACACAAACACATATAGAGGCAAGCTCTCGTACATACCAAGTTTACATACTTGCTAGCGCAAACCTATTTTAATAAAATATTATTAAAAAAAAGAAATTTGAGTTGAATTTGTGTATGTGATATTTAAACATTTCAAGGAACCCATATAAAAAAATCTGCTCAAAACAACTTTTTTTGCTATTTTTAAAAAATTGATCAAACTTTCACACCTTTTAAAGTGCTTTAAAAGTCGTAAAAGTTAGACCAATTTTTTAAAAATAGCAAAAAAAAAAATTATTTCAAGCTTATTTTTTTATATGGGTTCATTGAAATGTTTAAATACCATATAAAAAAATTCAACTCAAAAATAATTTTTTTATTATTTTTAAAAAATTGGTATGTAAACTTGGTATGTATGAGAGTTGAGCTCCTCTCACACACACACACAATTATACTAACTCTTAAGGGTATCTCTAATGTTGGATCTTAGGTGCTAGAGGATGGCCTCTAAGAATGATGAATGCTTAATGTTGAACTTCGAATATTGAATTTGAATATAATATCACAATGCCACTACAAAGATCAATGGAAAAGTCGAGGGATAAAGAGCATTTGCAATGCCTAACTTGCATGGTTTCATAGTGGGGGATCTTAAGGAATGTTGGACGGTTAATGTTGGACTTAGAATGTTGAAATTTAAAATTATGTTTGTATTTCTGTCTAAAGAAATCTCAAATCCCTTCAAGTCCACGCCTAAGAGTATTAAATATAACTCCTTATTCATGGCACTGCCTTAAGGAATGATGACCTTTAATGTTGAATTTAGAATATTAAATTGGAAAATTATGTTGCATTCCAACTACAAAGATCAATGGCAAGGTTAGGAGTAACTTGCATTATCCCATAGTTGAGGGTCTTATGGAATGTTGGAGGCTTAATGTTTAACATTTCAACGGTTAAAAATGCATATTTTTACCCTTTTTTTACATATCACCTCATCTTAACGGTTTATTTATTGAATTTTTTGACGACAAAAATTGGAGATGATCTTCTCACCATAGAGATCATATCCATGAAGTTTTATCAAAAAATTCATTTTTTTACTATTTTAAAAAAATAAAATGTACCAGGATCTCTACCATAAAGAATTCTTACAGGAGTTTTTTTTTTTTTTTTTGTGTGTGTATATATATATATATATATATATATATATATATATATATATATATAGAGAGAGAGAGAGAGAGAGAGAGAGAGAGAGAGAAAGGTCACCTACATCATGATATATACATCACACCTAGTTCTAGGCGCTAAGAAACTTTTTCTCCAAATTTTTTATTTTTTCCTTGAAATCAACCAATATTCAAAAAATTAGATCAATACATTTTGTAACTATTTTTAAAAAATTCACAAAAAACTACTAACGCGGAACCTTATAAATAAGGTATTTTGAGCAATTTTTTGTGCACGTTTTAAAAATAGCTACAAAACGTATTTTGACCTAATTTTTTGAACACGGATTTATTAAAAGCTGCAAAACGTATTTTGACCTAATTTTTTGAACACGAATTTATTAAAAGATTAATTTGAAGAAAAAAAATAAAAAAATTGAAAAAAAACATATTTATATCCTACAACTAGGTATGATGTATAAAGCATGATGTAGGTGAGTCTTCTTTTATATATATATATATATATATATATAGACACACACACACACACACACACACACACACAAACTACTGAAAATAGCCCCATTGTTTTTATTCATCAAAGGATCAAATCTTATCTTTCATAAGATCTCCACAAGGTGATGAAATCTCATTGCGATATAACAACTTAATGGTAGGGTGATCATCTCAACCCTTTATAATTATTAAATATAAAGGGTCAAGATCAATCCAATTTTTTTTATTAAAACAAAATCAAATGTAATAAGATGATATTTAAAATGAGCGATTAAGAGTGACAAAATTCTACCTGGTAGATTATTTTGCAACTCCCAAGGAGCCATATTTCAATCATGTGTCATAATTTAATTGATCAATTAGTGATTGCTTATGAATAAGGGAGTGGGTCCGGCCCACTACCCACCAATCACATTAATAAACAATCAAATTCACCTAATCAAGTTACATTGTAATAATAAAAAGGTAATTCTAGAGAGACCCCTTAGTTATACCCCCAAAACAAACCCGATGATTTGTCATAAATGTATATTGGTTAATATTTTATATGGACCCCATATGAACCCCACACACCAGCCAATGCTTTTCTAACAACTCAGTCGGGTCTACTTTGTAGGTATAATTTGAGGATATGTCTAAAATTACTTTTAAAAAATTAATAGGGTACAAGGTGATTCAAAATAATTAGGAAAAATAATAAAACACCATAAAAAACGAGTTTCAATTCAAAGGAATAGACAAATCCGCGGATCAAAGTCCGTATACCCAACATCCACAAGGCAAAGGCCATCGGGAGGTGCTGGTGGGGCAGTGGCACGTCTACATGTTGCGCTCATCAACTTTATCAACGAATCATCGTCTGCACCAGCTGCCGCTTCTCTTATTGTTGTTGACACAAGAACGCGAACCATCTGCCATGCATGGTTAACCACCGTAAAATGATGATTGAACGGGAATGAAAATTATATGGGGCTATTTTTCCGCATATCCTATTCATTATATTTGATGTATATTTAAGAAAACATGATATACCATTTTTTTTAAATACCAAATTTTGAGTTGATTTTTTTTATGGGTGCACTAAAATGTTTAAAATCCATTAAAAATGACCTTTTTTTGTATTTAAAAAAAAAACATCCATTTTTGGGTTGTCCGTTAGAGATCCATATATATATATATATATATATATATATATATAGAGAGAGAGAGAGAGAGGATCAAGTGAGGGCCCTCAGTTTGAGGACCCTGAATGAAGTCTATTTGTTTAAATAGTAAAAATATTATTTTGGAGTTGATTTTTTTCTATGATTTTTAAACATTTCAGTAGGATCACAAAAAAATAATCAGCTCAAAATGAATTTTTTTACTATTTTGAAAAAATCGGTCAAACTTTATTAGTTTTTAACAGTTTAAAAACAACTTAAAAACTTACACAATTTGACCGGTTTTTTTAAAATAGCAAAAAAAATCATTTTGAGCTAATTATTTTTTTATGGTCCTACTGAAATGTTTAAAAACAACAAAAAAAAAAAAGCCCAAAATAGTTTTTTTTACTATTTTAAAAAAATAGACCTCATTCAGGATCCTCAAACTGGGAGCTCACTTGATCATTTATATATATATATATATATCTTTGGAGGAAGGGTATAAGAAAAGTGAGTTACGCAATTTTTTGAAAAGGAAAAAAAGGCCTAAGACTATTTTTAATGCAAAAAAAGAACCATGAATTCATACGGAAATCTTTTGATGGCACATTGAGAGGTCATTGCAACAAAGTAGTTAGAGGGGGACATTTAGTCTTTTTGCAATTTAAAATGTAGTAGTTGGGGGGGGGGGGGGGGGGGGGTAGTTTGGGGTAAAAATGTTTGCATATTAAAACTTTTGGGGTCCACTTTCACCTTCTGCATCAATTTTTATATTTTTGCAACACTTATTTTCTCATAAAAGCATCGCAAATAGTGAAAGTGGACCCCAAACTGCAAATATGTAAATTTTGGATCCCCGACTAAAAATAAGCATCACTACTCGACCCCAAAATGCAAATGGTGTGGGATGTTTTGCACTAAAATAGTCCTAGGGAGTGTTTCTTGCAAAACTGCAGAATTTAAGAGGTGGATTTGTTGTTTGGGGGGGGGGGGGGGGGGGGGGGCGGGGCGCTCTCTACACTTTAACCCTATTTCATTAGGCTAGTTTGAATCTCGAAAATTATAAAGAAGATGGGAAGGAAATGAAAAATATAATATGATTAATTCTAACTAAAAAGTACATTTCATTTTCCTCACTTTTCTTCTATAATTTTTATAGTTTTTTTTTTTACTTTAATACATCCATAATTACCCTCTTTCGAGTTTGGTACCTTTAACTAATTTTTAATTAACTTTAGTACATTTTTCGGTGCTAAATGTTAAATTTTCGCGCAAAAAGTGGTCCGTGGTGACATTTATGTGCGGAAGATTTGCTAAAAGTAAAAAAAAAGTGAATGGTACCAAACTCAAAACATTGAAATTATGGACATATTAAAGTCATAAAAACAATCTTACTTTGTGAAAGGGTATCTCAAGCATCAAAAATATACAAATATAGATATGCATTTTATGGTGATGAGAAGGTTAGTGAAAACAAGTACCCTGCGCAAGAACCGGTTAGCGACCAATTCAATACACATCGCCTTTGTCGACTCCCCATCCTTCAATTATAAGAGAAGATAACAATGTTAATTAGAGAGACAAAGCCAAGGTGAATTGTAACTGTTATAAAATGAAACAGGTTAAAGGAGCATATGAAGTTCTCAATCATGTCCGATTTTTATTCAAATACATACAGATTTGAAAAAAGTATTTCCTATGATGTTCCTTCACACTAGGGAAGCATGGACACTTCTACGGAGGTGCAGTACCCGTGTCGAACACTCCTGACACGTGTATGACACGGCTCGGACACGTTTCTGACACGCCAAGTGACGCGTCAGACTTGTTAGACATTTTAGCGGACAGCGTGGACACTCTGTGGACACGAGGAACGCCAAAAAATTAATTAACTAAAAAAAATCACGTCAATCATGTAAAATTAATCCTTTTAGGAGTTTATAAATAATAAGAGGAAAGGTTAAAAAGAATGAAGTTAGTCTCACTTGATTTCAATGCATACCTTTTAACTTATTGTTTAAATATTATTATGAAATATTTAACAATATTAATTTCGATAAATTAGTTTAACAATTAACTTTTCTTTTTAAAGTGCAAAATATATGAAACCATTAGCAAACTCAGTGCATGAGACTCCCGCAATTGCGGGGTTGTGGGGGTAGATGTACGCAGTCTTACCCCTGCATATATAGGTATACGCATAATTTAATAATACATCTATTTGACGTTGCGTAGTGTCTTAACATTTTGAGATTTTCAGTGTTGGACACGACACCCGTAAACACTTCCGTGCTTCATTGTCTTCAAAGGAATATTACCCCTATCACACTTGAACAACATTGGGTTAAAGATATAGATGTGGATCATTATGACGAAGCTAACATATATACTCTTAAGCTGCTTTTGATTGAAAAGACGGAAAACAAAACGTTTTACCTGGAAGTGTTTAATTGTAAACGGAAAGAGGTTGTTTGTATAGACTGAACTTTTCCCACTTTCTTGGTAAATGTTTTCCTATCAAAGGCTGGGAATATAAAAAATGAAAAATTTGAAGCTTTAAGTAGTTGTACCTTACCCTAAATGACATAGAATGCACAGTGAAGGCGATTGATATTTTACATGGAATTATATTTGATTTTTGGATAAATCGGGTAATAATTATTGGACTTTATGAGTTTTTTTAGATTATAACTTTGCCTACGATTAATGTGTAATTAAGCCTATATATAGGGATGTAATCTTCATTGTTTTATTTACACTCGAAAATTACCTTGTGAACTTCCTATATATAATGTATCAAGTCTGTACAAGATAGGATGTTGTGGTCACCTTGTCATATGCAAGCTATGCCTAAACATGTATTTAGAAAGTTTAATGGATTAAAAATGACACAATATCTTGTGATTCATATTCCCCAAAATTTTCTCTAATCGTCTATTTTTCACTTTCTACAGTTCTTAAATTTATTTATGTGTCTACTCAATATCAAAATATCATACCATAACAGCGTTTGAAATTGCGTCGCAAAACGCGCCATATTGCGTGTAATGTGGCTTTGCGGCCCTGAAATGCAACAAGGCAAACCTGGGAGTGTGGAACACATGAAATGCGTGAGCGAAACAATGACGAAGCACGCGAAACGCGCGACATAGCTCTTTGCGTACACGAAATGAGCTTTTTTTTTAAATGACGGGGGCCTTCAAACGTCATTGTTTTAACTCATTTAACCCTGTTTTTTGGAAATCACACATCTCACCCTATTTGGGGGGGGGGAATTTGTTATTGTTGCTTGCTGTCTTTGTTGATATTTTAGTAATTAGTAAAATAAATATATTTTATTTCAGTACCTAAACCTTAGCGCGTTATCATGATTTCAAACATTGTACCATAATAACAGATGTGGTATTGTTGGAAGTCGTTTAAATGAAAGGAAATAAGTTGTAACCACGCGCTTACACATTTTTCATGTTTTTCAAGTAACATTAAAAAAAGGCAAATTCTAATATTAAAATGGAGTAATAACGAGCCGAGTAATAGGAGAAAACCTTTTCAGCAGTTGGCAATGTGATTTCAGATGCTCGTGCATGGAAGATAAAACACTCCGTTGGTGGGCCCCTGCAATCAATAAAAATATAAATTAAAAAATTAAAATAAAAAATAAAAAATAAAAGCATGTCAAGACTAACTTCATGCTAACTACCTTGAATCAAGAAACCTGGTTACATTCAAATATGTATCCAACTTAAACATAATTATCAATTAATTAAACGAAGTAAGAAAGCATGATACGCAATATTCGATTGCAAAGCTGGTTTTAGAACTCACCCCTCCAAATTGAGAAACCATCAATTCCAATGGCTCAATCAGGTATATCTATCTAGGCCCTGTTCAGTTCCACATGAAATTACTTGTTTGGGAGAAATTTTTTTAACACTATTTATGTCTAAAGCATATAATTATATCACGTACACTTAATTTTTATTTTACAAGAACAAGAATTGTAACTCCAAATCGGTGACCATTTTTCACCTTTCTATCACGTGGGTACAAAATATCTCACCTTTCACCATTCTATCGCTTGCGTAAAATATATTTCACCACAAACCAAACCGGGAGCTACCAAGGAGAAGGCCAAAAAGAATTCGGATAAAAACTGTGAGAAAATACATGATGATCTTTTACCTACCACAATACAAGCCGCAATAGTTCAAATTATTCTAAATTACTCATTTAGTTTACCCCAATTTTTAAGAGTGGGCATCTAATTGATAGGTTGAAAAGCATGCGCAACTATGATAAAAGAATTTGTGGATTAGCATATATAAATATGATTTAGGTAGGGCTCTCTACATATGCAGAGGTAAGGTTGCGTACATCTAACCCCCCCCAGTACCCCGCAGTGGCGGAGGCCTCGTGCACTAGGTTTGCCTTTTTTTTAGCATATATAAATGTGATTTGCATGCATGCATGTGTTTGTATGTAGATACGCATGTCTATTCATGCTTGTAGATTTAAGATAATACAACGCGAATAATATAAAAAGTCGTATCCAGTGCACAAGGCCCCCGCTTAACTCAGGTCTAAGAGAGGCGGATGTCGGCTGGCCTTACCCCCATTGTATGGAGAGGCTGCTCCCATGTCTCGAACTCGAGAGCAACCGTAGCTTAGGCGAGGGCACTTGCCATCTCACCAAGTACGAAAAAGTTGAACGTAAAATGATATGGGAGTAGTTGTGATTGACTATATTGACAATCAGCGGAACCCACCATTGCCTGACCAATCATAATTATTGCTACATCATTTTATGAGACTTTTGAACCCATTTTGCCTCATATTACTCTTTCCATAACTCAAACAAGTGATGCCAGGTTAAATATAGAGCAACAATACTATTGAGCCAAGGCCCACCCTCCAATGAACTAAAATATGAAGATTTTATAAAAAGAGTAAATTAAACTGGTGGCACCTTTGGGCAGTGTAATGTTTTGGCCCTCAAACTTTTTTGAAACATTTAAGCCCCTAACTATGTTATTTTTGCACCAGTTGCCCTACTGTATACGTTATTGTTGATTCTAATAGAATTTGTCGTCTAAAATGTCTTTAATAACCACCATACCCAAAACCCATACCCAAACCCATTATTTGCAAAGTAATAACATATTTTATCCATGTTTTTTTTGTTCTTTTGGGTATGATTCGGAGTTATTTAGGGAATAAGGTTCAAGTATGAGGGTGATAAATGAAATTATGCTTGATATAGTAGTAGTCACGTTGACTAATTTTCTTGGATTTAAAGGAAAAGCTGACAGAAGGGCCACAGCTGCAAACATAACAAACTTTAAGGGATTAAATGTTAAAAAAAAGCTCAAGGGCCAAAACGTTACACTGCACAAAGTTCAGGGACCATTAGTCTAATTTACTCAAATTTAAAAAATAAAGATTTTCTTACAGAATAACGAATATAACATATCCAGCGACCAAAAAGCACAATGAACTGTACACATATTTTCAATTTAGTAACTAAATTCTCAATATTTTTTGCCAAAAAAACCATTAAACTTGTTTAAGCCTTTAATTTTAGGCCAATAGTGTCGAAACATGTTGCTATAAGTCCAAAATGAAAAGTTCAGAGAAGTCTGACTATCCTGGCAAAAAACAAGTTAAGGGAACTAAATTGAAAAAACGGGTATAGTTCGTTGTGCTTTTTAGTCATTAAAACTCTATGAACATAACATTGGGTTTTCAATCTTACACGTTTCTCGAGGCTTTCGTATCCCGCGCAAAATTCTTGTAGGATAACAACTTCCCTTCTAGTTGACGAAGAAGTTGATTAACTTTGCTAACTTTGAACCTCGTTGGCTTCTTTCCGTTTTCCAGTTCCTCCTCATCACTGTCAACTACGTTTTCGATATTTTCTTCACCAATGTATTTCCAACATTCATTTATTTCACCACCGTCATTTTTGTTATACTCAATATACTCGCCATCATCCTTACCCTGACTGCTTTGATCCCCTTCCTCTCCATTATTAAGAGGGAAGATATACAAATAGTGCCTCCATTTAGCAGAGAAGTTAGGGTGAAATACACGCGACACCTATAAAATACTTCACTGTAAATTCTCTAACCGATGTCAACATTCAATAAAAGCTATGAAGCACGGACTCGAAACGTGACACGGGATTCGAAACGACCCGCGATACGCGATTTTTACAAAATGTAGGATACAATACGCTAGGATACGTATTATATATATATATATATATATATATATATATATATATATATATATATATATATTTAATTAAATATAACACAATTATAACATAAATCCCTTGAATTTAGTAAAAAAATAATACAACAAAAAAACAAATTTAAACAAGAAACAAATACAAATCAATAAAATTGCAAATAAAATGAATATGGTTTGCAAAAATAGGGTTTGTTTTCTTTTAATGAATATATACGGTCCCTTCTATTTCTTTTTATGTTTTACAATCAATGTTTTTAGTTATTAAACTTCGACCTCATTTTAAGTTTTAAAAACATTAAATCTACCCCTGCATGTCAAAAAAACATGTCCAATCGTCCTAACGCGTCCCCCAACGTGTCCGGCAGAAAAATAACTAGATACTCTAGGGTTTGATTTATTTTGCAATTTAACCCTTGTGGGCTCAGAGTTTGAATCAGCAAAGAATGCATAGAATTTGATTTTGTGCTTGTTTACGCACGAAAATTGAGAACGGCGTTACCTTAGTAACAGATATTGCCCTGAGCTTTCCTGGTGCTTCATCATTAATGGCCACTTCAATGTCTCGAGCGCTAACATCCTTTTTCCAAGTATCTAGATATAATAAGTTTGATGATTAAAGAATTTCCAAAACCATGAACATGGTGAAATTCACAAAATACTCCACAAAAAAGGGTTTAAATGATTATTCAATATATATATATATATATATATAAGAGAGAGAGAGAGAGAGGCACGATCAAGTAAGGACTTGTGAAGGAACAATTTTTTCAAATTAGAAAAAATTATATTTTTAGCTTATTTTTTTTTTTAGATTATGCACTTTTAGGACTTAAAATAATATTGGTTCTGGATATAGGACAACAAAAATTTTGTTTTTATTTGTAGTCCTTATTTTTAAATTATCGGCTGATGTGGCATGCCATGATTGGTTGACGTTTTATGGATATGGGTCCGCGCCAGCGGCTTTATTCAAAAATAGGGACTAAAAATGGAAACAAAATGTTTGTTGTCCTATTTCCAGAATACATATTACAATATGTCCTAAATTTACAAAGGCCGTTTTGGTTGGGGGGGGGGGTATTTCAAATTTCAGCATACCCCCAAAAAAATCAGCTTAAAAAGTTTTTTTTTTTGCTATTTTAAAAAAGTCGGTCAATATTATGACTGTTTACAAGGGCTAAAAAAGTCATATTGACCATTTTTAAAATAACAAAAAAAGTCATTTTGAGCTCTTTTTTTTGGGGGGGGTGGGGGGTGGTAGCCGAAATGTTTAAATACCCAAGAAAAAATCAACTCATTTTTTTTCCTATTTTAAAAAAATTGGTCCTTAAGGATTGGTTCTTACTTGATATGCATAAAGGGTTGAACATCCCCTTAAGCTTGCAATTATAGGTTTCATTTCATTGGTTAAGCTTCGCTAATCAAACTACACTAACATAATATGATAAGTCATAAATTAATTAGAAAATGTCAAAAAGACCCTATTCCATCATATATTTTTCACAAAAAAACCCTCCAAAAAGATTTCCTGAATCGATCAACCATATCAAAAGATTTCCCAAATCGATCCACAAAATAGGATCGGTTTGGAAAATCTTAAGCTCCTGCAAGTGGTCCTCGCTAGGCACTTGGAAGGAGAATGTGTAAGATTTCCAAACCGATTCAATTTGTGGGAGTATTTGGGAAATCTTTTTGGAGGTGATTTCTTTTCGTAAAAACATGTTACAAAAGGACCATTTTGACATTAGCCCTAAAAACTAATGTTTTAATATTACCACTACCAAGTGATAGCCCCTTTGGGTTAGTAAGATTAGGGCAATAAACACATCCCATTTTGACTCGAAACCTATGAAGAACGGACTCAACACGTAATACGTGTTTCGACAAGACACGCGATACGTGATTTTTCCAAAAACTAGGATACGACACGCTAGGATACGTATAATATCTAATATATGTTAAAATATATAATATAAATTTAAATATATATATTAATGAAATAAAACAGATTTTTTTCCATAAAATACATTATTAGAGCATTCTTAACATGAAATTATGAAAATGGACCATACAAAACAAAATTTAAACACACTTTAACATTAAAAATCATAAATAAGGTAGAATCACCATCATATAAGAAAAAAATATTTAAAAAAAAATTATAAAAAATAAAAAATAAATAAATAAAAGTGTCATTTTACGTTTCCCAGCGTGTCGGAGCGTGTCGCGTGTCGGACTCGTGTCAAAGCCGACTCGTGGCTACCAGGAGAGTGTCGATGCTTCATAGCTAGAAACTGATTGAAAAAATTAGGTACAAACCCAAGCCCATACCTACCGTGAATAATGCAGTGTGTGTTCTACATATGCTTGAAAAATTCCTTTAAGGTGACCTTTTATGAAGCATGGATACTTTATTATTAAGGGACCTTGTACCGTTATTAGATACATATATACTGATACGAGAATACATGATACATTCCCATGTACCTTGATGTAGTTATTTTTAGGGTATGGCTTGAAAATGTGAGGGGGTGCAAAGATATAATTGAAGGATATATGCGGATACGGTAAGCTCCAAGGATATGATAAGGGCACTTTTGCTAATCTTTGAATGAGGCCACTTTGTAATTATCATTGTCCTAAACATTTTTTCCTAGTCATATTGTTCATTGAGTTATTAAATTAGTTGAAAAATTATTTGAACACACAAATAATCACTAAACTCACATTAATATTGAATTGATTCAATGACTCAATGAGGGTCCCCAAGGTCCTTATTTATAGAGAAGTTCTAATCCAATCATTTAACTAAGAGATAAGCCTAAATAAATAAGGATTTAAAACTAAACCTAAAAGCCTGAGGATAATTTAATGATAATAACTAAAAATAACAAAAACAAAAAAAGAAGTATATCTCCTTTTCTCTCCCAAGGCAGACAACCCCATACCGTAAATATCATTTTCCCCCTCTTTGAAAAAGCTCATCCTCGAGCTTGCACCGAAAATTAAAGAAGCCCGAACCACTTAAAGAGTCACTTCGAATAATTTCATCACTTGAACGTTGGTCCGGCTTGAAATCGTGGCACATGAGTCATCCCAAAAATTGAATTCCAAAATATATATTAATCATTGACAACATTAAGTTTTCTACTCAAATACGGGAGATTTCAGGAACCAATTCTGAAAATAAATTAATTTCGGGGTTGGTCTGCAACTTTCCAAACATTGCAGCACTTTGAACACAAAAAGCTGAAGGAAGGGAGTTATTATGCGGAAGAAGAGTCAATTAGGGTCATGTTGTAATTTGGAGTTTTAGAATAGGCCCCGGGGAAGAGGGGGGGACTCTGATGGCAACTTATGAGGCTTGTGGTGAGATCACCAAAGCTATGCTCGGGGTGACGGAAGTGCATATCGGAGATCTAGGATTTCCTCGACATTTTGTTGCAGAGATGCAAGGTTGGTTTTTTCCAAGCATGGACGATATTCGGAAGCTTCGCCGATGGGTGGCCACTAGCCGTCCTTCGCCTCTCGCCCGCAGAGGTCGTTGGCTGACGGCTAAGGGCAAGAGAGTTCAGATGCATGTGCAGAGGTTCTAAATCTAGAGGTCTGCAGTTGGTTTAGGTTTGCTATGCCGTGGTAGTGGGTTGTTTGGGTTGCAAGAGGGTTTGCCGAAGGTCTTGGGGGTCCGGCAAAGGTTTGCCAAGGTCGCCCGGTGGCAACCCTGTACAATCAATGTAGCTATGATACTACTTTGATGTGCACACATGAAGAATCACTAAATTCTCACATTAATATTGGATGAATACAATGAGAGCCAAAGGCCTTATTTATAGATAAAATAATCTAAAGTCCTAATCTAAGGATAATCTAATGGATAATAACTAAACTAACCAAACATAAAAAAGAAGTAAATCTCCTTTTCTCTCTCCTGGCGGATAACCCCAAGGGGAAACCCGTACACATCATTTTTATACATACAAAGTTACATTTTATAAGTTTACTATCTATCTTATCATAGTTGTTTTAGCTTTGACACATACTTGTATCCATATCGTATACGCACATCCATATTCGTGCTTCATAGGTGACCTTAAAGTAGAATCAGTTTTTAACGGGCTATGTATGAAGCACGGACACTCTCCCGGAAGCCACGAATCATCTTTGACACGAGTCTGACACGTTGTCGACACACTGGGACACGTTAGGACACATTGCGGACACGTTGGGACATGTTGCCGACACGCTAGAACACGTAAAATGACACTTTTTTTTTAATTTTTTTTTCTTATTTTTTTTTCTTATGTGATGCTGATTACGCTTTATTTATGATTTTTAATGTTAAAGTGTGTTTGAATTTTGTTTTGCAGGGTCCATTTTCTTAATTTCATATTAAGAATGCTTTAATAATGTATTTTATGGGAAAATTTTGTTTTATTTCATTAATATATATATTTAAATATATATTATATATTATACGTATCCTAACGTGTCGTATCCTAGTTTTAGAAAAAAATACGTGTCACATGTCGTGTCGAAACACGTATTACATGTCGAGTCCGTGCTTCATAGTTAACAGGAGGATCGATACTGCTTTACCAACCCCCTGTATTACCTTCCATAGTGCCTTTTTCAATTAGAGTAGGAGCTACATTATCACGAGGTGCCCAAAAAAACTATTGGTTGATGCTCTTAACAGCCCATTTCATCATCCTTAATCCGATTAATCAATGAGCATTGTGCCCAACTAATAGCAGCAAATTCCTTATTGCTCAAAGAGTCGCCAATCGCCTAAAACGATTACCTAGGTCTCTTATGAACTTTGCTTAAACATTAAAAAAGTAACGAAGGCAACCCAATTGGAAATATATCCAGAGCATGGAATTACCAAAAAGAATGCATGCTTCTAAAAAGTTCTTTCTTATACGAGAGATCTCCTGGAAGTTGAAAGGGTTATATTGACAAAACCACGGTTTAATGATACGATATTTGACTTAATCCCGGCTTTGGCAAATCATCAGACATCCAACCAATTTCGTGCAAATCGACACATTATAAGCAAATCAACTACAATAGGCACATATAACAGGGTAATATACACAATAAATGCAAATCAACACTTTTTTCACGAAATTGGTGTGATGTTTAATTATTTACAAAAACTAGAGTTATGTCAAATATCATATTATCAAACCAAGGTTTTGTCAAAATGACCGGAGTTGAAACCATATTTAGTATGGGAGTGGTACCAATTAAGTATAAAAAATAATTAAAATATATATATATATATATATATATATATATATATATATATATAATAATGCTCTTGTGCGGACTAGTCCGCATTTTAAGAATGCGGACCGGACATGTGTCACCTAACGGTGCGCCGAGAAATTATCGCCTAAATTATAGGCACACTCTCTCTCTTTTCTGGGCTCACCGCCAGGTGACACATGTCCAGTCCGCATTCTTAAAATGCGGACTAGTCCGCACAAGAGCATGACTGTATATATATATATATATATATATATATATATATATATATATATAAAACAAGGTTCTAAAAAACGCGGGGCGTGACCGAGGCGTGTAGGCCAAGCCTTAAGCCTTAGAAGCCTAGGCGGGCCTTAGGTGTAAAAAGGCGTGAAAGGGGGTTTAGGCCTTTTTTAATATATTTTAATATTTTTTAACTATGATAAGGCTATTAAAAATACTAAAATGGTACATTACCTTAAAAATATCTCCAAATATTTGTAAATTAAAATACTATTTTTTTTTAAATACTAAAATAAATAAATAAAAACTCGCGTTTTTCGCGCCTTACTTCTAAAAAAACTCGCGTTTTTTCATGTCTTGCCCCCAAAAAATGCACGTTTTTTCACGCATTACCCAAAAAAAAACGTTGACCATCGTTGACCAAGCCTTATTCCACGCCTAGGGCCAAAACTTGGCGTATCTAAAAAGCCCCGTGCCGCCTAGGCGCGTTTTTTAGAACACTGATATATAACGATGGGTTTGCATACAAATGACTCAAGGTAGTGCATTAGGAAGTTCTACCATAAACATTATTAAAGAGGATAATTACATACACCTATATACACGTGTAGATGTACAACGAAAAAACAAACAGTTATGTGGTGAGCATCTGATTATAACATACAAAAAGAACAAACTTGTTTGAAAGCCGACACGCCTTTGTCGGTGCGGCCGGCGACCGAAGCACAGCCTTCCATTGGTAAACCCTTGTTTCTCAGCAATTCAGCTTTCTTCTCATCAATAAATTGTCCCAGAGATCTTTCAACTACGCTGCATGCAACAAACAGCGTGAAATACTCGGAATAATGGAGGAAGAAACAATCTTTAAAATATGCACGGAATCTTTGTTAACATTTAAGAAGCACGGACACGGATATGGGTGTCGTGTCTGACACGACACGGACACGTTGACACGGAAAATCTAAATAAATTACGACACGGGAACACATCAATAAAAAGATATATTTATATAAATTTATTTAGAGAAAACAAGCACATCGAAAAAACAGAAGAAACAAAGAACATGTGTGAATAATTATAAAAAAAGAATGAACTAATATTTTTAAGCAAAACATGAAAATAAAGGTTTTTTATGTAATAATTTTCTGGAGAACCATACCATTCGACCACTAGAGCAGGACCATTAGAGCAACCATTAGTGCAGGACCATTAGAGCAGACATTAGAACAGATCATTGGAGCATATTTTTTAATGGATGGTGCCTAAAACGATAACACCAATTTAACTTAATATGTAATATAGTTATAAATTTGGTAGACACGTGCCAACAGATATTGGACACGCAAAAATAAATGCAGACACGTGAATATAGTGTCGGTCAGATTAATATTATCTTTAAATTATGGACACGTGAAAAGGAGTGCCAAACACGTGTCCGAGAGTGTCAGTTGAGTGTCGGACACCTCGATTTCTTAGAAGTGTCTGTGCTTCCTAGGTTAACATAGACTCAATTCAATATCGTTTTATTTCATTGACTTCACTAAATGAGTTGACATCTCTAAGAAGGGAAATCTGCTAATATTTTCAAGATTTTCTGGACAGTTTTGTTGTCGGGTCGTATTTGTAATAGTTATGTTGTGTTATGTCATATTGAAACTATATAGGGTACTTATGTAATTTTTGAAACATATTAATATAAGTAAAATGTGATGGAGAGAATGAAGGTATTCATTCATTCATTCCTCTTTGTTGATTTCTCTCATCTCTCTTCTTCTCCTCTTCTCTTCATCCACCTTTATTATGTAAATAGATTATGATGAGATTTAGGATTTATTTTAGTATTTTCTTACATTTTTCATTTCGTAGTACTTTTCTTTTATTAGTTGTTGCGTATTTTTGTTATTTTCTTAATTGTATTATAGGGCTAGTAGGTGGAGGCTTCTAAATAGGACATCATGGGTATATTTTGTAAAAGGGTGTACCCAAGTCATGTGACATCACATGGGCCTAAGCCCAGTTCCTTATTTAGGGTTATGAGTGCCCCCTTCTAGATTCTTCCCTATTCCCCTATAAATATCCCCTTATGTCATTCTACGCTTCTAAAAATTAATGTTAATTCTCTCACTTGTGTGTCTTTCTTTATTGCCATTGACAGTTCACTTTACACTAATTGGTATAAGAGCGAGGACGCTCAACCCATTTGTTGTTCCAAAAAAAACGTAAAAGATAATCCTAGAATGGCGCTAAGGAAACCCACTAATGCTAAAAGAAGAAACGTCTTATTAGAAGAAGCACTAGCAAAGTTGGCCCAAAAAGTTAACTTACTCCTCCACGAGCACCACCGTCTCGCCGCCCTAACTCCACCTCCTGCCAATTGCCCAAACAATTGTCCCCCGCTCCAATCCAACCGCTAACCAGTCCCACCTTCTGCCACTATAGAACCACCCACCCCCTGGCAAGGCTGTCGACCCCGCCACCGATTCGACCAAGAGTCGGCTCACCCGACCAGCCCGAGTCAGTTTTGGGTACACCACACCCCCTTTTCGGTGAGAATCCCTTACGATTTTGTAACACCCTGTATTTTTAAATTACACATGTGCACGTAATTTTAATTTAACTAGAATATGAATTGGCTTCGATAAATATTAATTAGCGAATAAAAAGGATTAATATTTATGTATATTTATATTTACTTATGTGATAAGTAAATGATAACATATTATGTTATGTCGTAAGTGAGTTAAAGCGACGGGTTTATCGGTATTTCATTTGGGGCATGAGATGAAATTTTAAGTTAGGTGACTCGGATGGTAGTTTTGAGTGCGTCGATGGTCCGGAATAGGTTGAAATAGTACAGAATAGGTACCCGGGGGTTACAGTTGGGTTTCGGGGGCTTTTTAGACCAAGTGTGAACCGTAGGAGGGCATACGGATCATTTCACCTAAGGGGACTGACTCTAATCGGAGTTTAGAGAGTTTAAGGATGATAGTTAATGAAGGTGGATAGAGGAGGGTTGTTATCAATCCATCCAAAATGGCTAGGGTTTGTGAGAGTGAGAAAAGATAAGAAAAAGTAAAAAAAGAGGAAGAAGACAGGATCCGGGAAGGAAAGCTCTCATCATCAGGTTGTAAATCGTCACCAAAAGAAGTATTTCAGAAGGAAAAACACAGATTTCATCATCTTTAAGGCAAGTATTTACTTGCTTTGATAATCTTTTGGAGTTACATTTATTCATGCAAACTTTGGTGTAGAATAGCATGTGAAAACTATTGATTTTCGAGTTGGGAACGTAAGATAAATTCGGGTTTGAAAAGATATGAAACAAGGGAGATGAATCTAATGATGTTTTTAGAATGAATATGATATACATCTATAAAGAAGGATAAGTTCCTGAATAAATTAAGAAGAAGAAACCAAATCTTGAAACTAGGGTTTGTTATTGTGTTGAATCTTGAGTAAACTCGTTTTTTATAGATGGTTACGTTTTGGAATCGAAGATAAGATTCCGACCCGGTGGCCCGGGAGTGGTACGTGATGTACATGGTGCTTGATAGCATACTAGGGATGCATTCGGAAGGTCCCACTCGAGGATGATATGTATATACGTATAAAGAGTAATATATGTATATGTGCTTACATGGATGTGTGAATATCAAGTTATCGCTAGTGTATGGTTACGTTGCCTATGTAGTGATAAATGCAATTGAGAAACCTAAGTTATAGCTTAAGTATTAGATACTTAACGCATAGTGTGAGGTAGCATATGGGCAGCACGGATAGGCTAGATGTTTAGCGGATTAAAGTATGCTAAGGTTGGTTAGACTAGTTAGGCGGGGTGGCATAACTAGGCGAATAAAGTAAGTACGTTAGGTGAGGATAATCTCATGTGAGTGCGACACTAAGTTAACATGAATATTTCATACTACCTTACTATTATTACATTTAAATACTTGCAACTGCTTTTTAAATGTTTTGGGAGCTGACCCGTATCAAAAATATTTTCAAAGCCTTTTAGGGACTCAGCCATATGGTCACCAGTGATAGTCATTCCCTTCCGGTCAGACGATGATGCATCAGCTATGGATGCATGCGGGACTTGATTAAATGCTTCTCTTTATTCTATCTAGATAGGATTTTATTACGGTATTTTTCTCTTTGGTCATGTTGCCCGCAGTTAGACATTTTCGTTATCAGACATTATTTATGTTTCCCAGTTTTAGCATTTGGATTATGGTCTCCAAGAGACCGAGGACTTATTTGATTTATTTATTTATTTATGCTATCAGTATTCTTTGCGTTTCAGTCACTGTAGCTGTTTATTGATACATATTGTTGAATGGTTTCAATTATGCATGTTATCAAGATTATAATTGACACCGGACTTAATAGGTTATTAGTTTCACTAATTGATTTTCGACAGGGATGCTAAGAATAAAATCAGATACGATTCCCGTTTAATTTAATAAAGGGCTGATCAACCAGTATTAGACTAGGCGGGGTGTCACAGATTTATGCCCCTGAACCCACACCACCCGGTTCCTTTCCCTGCCAACCCCAGCCCCGACTCCAGGCGCCACCCTCGACCATCCTCGTTACCAAACAACCCAACCCGATTCTACCCAGGACCTCCCGCCTCTTCCCAAAACATGCCTTTCCCACCGACTCACCCTTGAACCAACCCGACCCCTCATCAACCCACCCCACTCACCTGTTGGTGAAACCGACCCGAACAGCGCCTGAACTTCCCACCTCCCACCATCCCTGCACTTCCTACCCTCAACTGAACCAGGGCCATCCGCCCCTAAGCTGGTCTGGCCTTACCGACCCTATTTCCCTAGCCCAGCTTACCTCAATCCCGACCCAAGTTGCCCCCACCAGAACCCTTGTCGGTCCCAAAACCCTTCCCAACCCCATGGATGTAAAAAACCCTCAAAACCACCCCCTTTGTCACCATACTCGCGTCCCCCGACTTGATTCCGTGTGGGATACTCGTACCGCCAGCTCAGCCCCAATCAACCCACAAGACTCCGCTCAGAATTGTCGTCAGCGAGTAAAAGAATGGTTCTGCCAACCTTTAAACTTTGACCATCCATACATCCTATTCGGGTGATATGAAGGTGATGTTCACCCACCCAAACCCGCATCCCTTTATGGGGATGGTAGGGTTCCAATGCCTAATGAGTGGCGCATCAACCTTTCTCCATTTGACTCTCTCAGCCCCAAGTTCACAACATTTGTACCAGTGGGAGGCTGCCACTATTTTCTATGTCACGAGCGGTGCCATTTAATGGACGTTTGTCCATATTATCCACCAAAGGAGCCTGATGACCCTGTTATGATGACATGCCTGACCGATTGAGTTGCCCCCAGTTCATCAGTCGGCCCCGTCCTAGGCC
Source organism: Sambucus nigra (assembly GCA_949130495.1). Taxonomy (NCBI): domain Eukaryota; kingdom Viridiplantae; phylum Streptophyta; class Magnoliopsida; order Dipsacales; family Adoxaceae; genus Sambucus; species Sambucus nigra. The sequence continues at coordinate 12,066,182 of OX422212.1, read as the reverse complement.
CGCAAGGGAGGAGTTTATGGGTAATGAGGAGGATGACTTGATGGGTATTGAGGAGGATGACTTGATGAATGCTCCGCCCGTGGATGATCACTTAACCCTCGCACTCCGACTCCTCGCTAAGAGCCTTCATGGTGATATATGAATTGATGTGCCGATGTTTGATGGGCACCTGGACCCCGATGCCCTTGTTGATTGGATCGTTTCTATGGAGACAGTGTTTGATTATAAGCGGGTTAGCAGGCGCAAATGAGTCTAGCAAGCGCAAACGTGTCGAGTACGGGACCAAGGTCGGCCTACCATCGTTTTCCGGCCATTCTAGCCTCCCGAGCCACCCCCTCCTCAGTAACCCCTCCCCAGGCACCGGATGCTCCCCCGCTCGCAATGAAATGTTTCAACTGTGGAATGGTGGGTCACCACGCAGCAGTGTCCTAAGGCACGTAAGACGACTTTGCTCTGATGGACGAGTGGGAGCCGCCTGACGAGTTTGCTGAGAAGGAGATTCGGCATCAGGCATAGATTGCCTCAGTCATTCCCATCGAGCCTGATACGAATGGTCTTCCCCTCTGAACTCGTGGACAAAGTCTTTTTAAGTGGGGAGAGTGATGAGATTTAGAATTTATTTTAGTATTTTCTTGAATTTTTCATTTCATAGTACCTTTCTTTTATTAGTTGTTGCATATTTTTATTATTTTCTTAGTTGTATTATAGGACTTGTATTATAGGGCTAGTAGGTGGAGGCTTCTAGAAGGGGAGTCTTAGGTATATTTTGTAAAATGTGTGCCTAGGTTATGTGACAGCACATGGGCCTAGGCCCACTTCCTTATTTAGGATTATGAGTACCCCCTTCTAGATCCTTCCTACTCTCTTATAAATATCCCCTGTTAATGCTTAGAATTTTACATCATTGACAATTCATTTTACATCATATTATCACAAAAATCTAACAAGTTTGTCTTAGTTTGTTGTTTTTTTTGGGTCTTGCTATATATCAATGGTTCATGGGTTACTCTCAACTCTTTTCAGTGGATTCTTATCTACTCCCTTTTTAAGATGTCTCAAATTAAGAGCCACATTTTAAAAATCAATGTACCAATTTGCAAGGTAGTTAAATAAAATTTGATTCTGACTATTGATTGCATTAAATTAGTATATTCTAAGAATGTTTGACCTTTCGTCTCAAAAGGAGGTTTTTTATTTAGCATAGAGCTTAAATGGGGTTTTCATCGAGATTGCGATTAATAATAAATATGTTTACATCCCTCAGCGTCGATTAGCAGCCCGAAAAATGAAAGGCGTCAAGAAAATAGCAGTAGTCTAACTCAAATGGAGGAATTGCCCCGGTAAATCTAATGGAATGGTAAATCAAATTTGATCCGCTTTCAATGGCAAGAAACATTTACAAACATTTTGTGTCGAAATCGAAGATTAAGCAAAACCAAGTTAGTAATGAAGTTGATCAAAAATCTCCATGGAGCAGCTTTAAGGATTATTGAGCTTACGCAAGCTTTATGGATATGTCAAATGCTTAAAGGTTCAAAAGCTAAGGCATGGATCATTAAAAGCAAAGACCACTTGGTTTAAATGGAACGAACAAAAGCGGAGCTTTGTGGAACTCTATGTTAAATTTCACAATGAAAAGGGAGTTAATAACAACTTAACATCATGGTCTCAGCAGGACAAAAAGGTTCATGGATGGAATAAAATGACAGTTATGAGACATTCTTTCAGGTGGTATGATGAAAGAAGTTGCACGGTTCAAAGACACGATTTTGGTCGTTTCCGTTTCGGAGGATCAAATGCAATTTTGAAAAATAATGGGACTCGGCAAATTGGCGATATTCAGTATCAAATTCAGTGAGTCAAGTTGAGTTGAGTTGAGTTCGGTAACATTAAGGTACGGCTAACAGTTTGTCGTGCTACGCAGCATGGCATCAATGTAGTTGGATGTGGTTCCAACATTAATAAATTCACAATAGGCTGGGTTTAGCATTAATGGTTCGTTTTATATGGCTAACTGTCTTCAATTCAGTGGGTACTGAAACAATGTCAATTCGGCCGTGCCGATTTCGTTTTGGCTTTTACTTTGAACCATGAGAAACGGAAATGCATACAGAGGATATGAAATTATGTAACCCCAAGATTCCTTTGTGAAAAAAAATGAATGTGTACCGATACCTCCGGCACTATTTCATTCTCCGCGACGAAAATTTCCCCATCCTCTCTATTCTCAACTTGCTTATCATATTGCTCGCTTTTATGCCACTAATTCTCCTATGAAAAAGGCTTGTATATTGTTGTCCCATTCCTGGAAACATTTTTCTTTCTCTTTTCGATTTTATGATCCTTCAAAAGAATTTCCTCCAATTTGTTTTTAATCTCCTCTATCTATCCTTATAGAACGCATTAATTTTTTTTCCACCACCTCCAATTCATAATTCTACTAAATTATATTTACTATACCAATATTTTCTAATTACTAGCTAAATATACTCCTAGTAATAGTCAACCAGCTAATTATCTCCCAAACATCTCTTACGTAATATTCTCTTTGAGCTTCTTTTAATTAACCTTAGAAGGAGATTATTATGTAAACAATGTAGATGTATATTTTCCCTTGATTTTCTATCTTGTATTTGGAAGATCTCTTTTCCTCTATTGCGATGTAATATTTATCTTCATAAATAAAATTAGTTTCCTACCCAAAAAAAAGAATGAAAACTATGTTAGGATGTACTTGGGCACTTTGTGAAAGCAGTTTGTTATTTTTAAAATTGAAATGCAAAAATATAGTTAAGATTATTGAAGTTATTACCAAAAGGATATAAAACAGAACAATCTTTGAAGAAACAATCAAACACATGAAACAAAGTAAAGTAATTCCACATCCCATAATGCATAAAATCAGCTCATTATGTATGTCTTGTAGATTATAATGAAGTAATTTTTGGTGACTAATGTTTTAGCAAAAGAATTCACAAGCCATCGAACATCACTTATTTGATAGATGATGAAATTTCATGTATGATATTTGAATTCAAAATATATATACAGACGGCTCAGGAGGGACAGACGGTCGTTTTGTTAACGACCGGCATCCATGTGTAACAATAAAAAGCTGTGACAAATTCATTTGCAACATTTTCATATCTTTCGCGGTAAATTTTCACGATTTTTTACCATTACAAATGGATGCTCGTAAATTTTAAACATAAATAAATAAAAAAGAGGTCATCATTTCCTAATACTCATGTGTGTGCGTGTGCGTGTATATATATATAAAGCGACTTCTCCAACATACCTCATGTGCAGTGTTTTAAATTGCGCGCAATTGCACAATTGGGTCCCAAAATGTGACATAGCTCACTCATAATTGCGGATGTAGCAAATAGTGTTCGCTATTTGGTGACATGACACGCTATTGGGCACTATTTATCACTATTGTGTGCTATTTGACGCAACAGACGTGCTTTTTGTGCATTCTTTTTTACTCACTAATTTTACTGAACACAGTAGTTTTGGCCACATAAAAAAAAAGGAGGTAACTGACTCATATATCATTAAAAAAAAAAGGAAACCCTTGACTTTGTTTCAACCAAACCCTTTACATCTCACTTTTATTCTGTAGAAAAAAAAAACTTAGGAACTTAAGAAACCCCTTGTCTATTATTAATGTTTTGACTTTTACTACATAAGTTCTCTAAAACATCTTAAGTTATACAATTGCTTTTTTTACATAAGTCAATTTAAGATATTACATTTTTATTACAAATGTCAATTTAAAACATCTTAATTGTTTTTTTTTTTCCTTTTCTTTTTACAAATTTCAGTTTAAATTGTTACATTTTTTACAAATTTCAGTTTAATATGTTATTTAATTTACAAATTGCAGTTGCAGTTTACAAAGTTAATTTTTTACAAATGTCTAACAAGAAAGATTTTGAACTTATTTGGAGTGATTGTTTGAACTTATCTATTGACTTATATTTTTACCAATTGAAAACTGAAATGCATGAATTGCTTGCACGATGCGAACCCAAAACTAAAACGCGACACCTTGCCTGACCGTAATTAAAAAGAATGATCAGGTAACATGCCTAAAGAACTCTATTCTTTTTTTTGTTGTTTGGGGGGTTGGGGGGTTGGGGGGGTGGGGGGGTGGTGATCTAATAAATTTCGATAGGGATGACCGCTGCACTATAAACATCATTTGCACTAAATTTCATCAAAAAATTCAACCATTTAGTGAATGAAATGATAATCAAAGCTCGAAAGTTTCAAAGGTCGAAAATGCACATATATCCATTTTAACTTTCACCCACCGAATGGTTGGAGTTTTTGATGAAGATCATTGGAGAATGGCTTTACCAAATTTTATCAAAATATTCATTCATTTACACCGCAGCCCAAAAGGAAATTAGTAGTAATACAGATACATTTTTTTTTTTTTTTTTAAAAGGTATGTTCTTTGGGTGTGTTAAATGAGGTAAGGGAGTCTGACCATGTATTTGCATAAATATGAATAGTGATCCAATAAAAATTACCTTTGAACTGTGTTCAGGCCAGGCTGCTTCTGCCACCCATCGAATGAACCCCCATGATATGACAAGACTATCTTAAAGTTCGCTCTTGCCCACCTTCCGGCCCTATCGTCATTTGAACCACTCACCAATTCCCACTTATTAAAATCCTCTACAATATCATCATCGTGATGAATTGGACCTGTCTGTCAAGAAATAAGTCTATCACTCACAATATTATTATATCCTCATGAAATGAACTTGTAAAATATATTGAAGGACTTATATAACTTCTGGAAGAGAATATGCAAGTAGAGAATGTACTAGCAGACACTTTCTTTTAAATATGAATAAAGGAATATCATATTTTGATATAGGGCATCATTTTGGGAGATAGGGAGGGAGGGGGCGTATAAAAAAAGGTCGTACACAATGCACAAGTCTCCCGTTTAACTGTAGGGTCTGGAAGAGGCGGATGTCGGCAGGCCTTACCTCCATATATATAGAGAGAGGTTGCTCCAATGTCTCGAACCCAAGACCAGCCGGGGGGAGGGGGTGGGGGGGTATATTTGATATAAATATCTTAATGTGACGTGTTGTATTCCTATAAATAAAGTCCTCCCTCGTAATTGTCGTTCACTTAATTAATGTAATTCTTACTTTCTGCTTAATATTTCGATTCACATGAGAGAGAGAGAGAGAGAGCTCCCAATATAACCCCAAACAAAGCAGCCGGAGAAACAAAGTCATTAGTCTCTAACCCCAAGATTCCTTATAAAAAATAGATGGGTTTTTTAGTTAGATACCTCCATAATTGAAACGTTTTGACTTTAGTACCTTTACTAATTTAGTTTGGGCCTGAGGTCTATAACGCTCAATAATCATGTGCATAGAAATTATTTCAGGAATTAAAAGAATTATTCAAATTAATATAGTAGGTAAAAAAAATACAAAAAAGACGAAGATAGAATAAATTTTCCCTGTGGAAAAGGACCCATTGCTTACAATCTATTTATCTAGTAATTTCATATCATTTCGATGAAGCATCGAAGAATGCCCATAAGAAATTACCAGGGCTTTGAACAAACCCCAAGGCTCAAGTAGAAGACTAGTTTCTACCAAAAACCTTCTCATTTTCAACTTGAAAATGTGTGGAACCATTGTATCAAAGAACAAGAGAAGAAAGTACACTTATATGCCTCGTTCCATTCTCAAATAAAAATCAAAACATCATCTGTTTGCATGCTTATAAAACCTCTGGCCGAGATGGAATATCTGCTTCTTTCTTGAGATCTTGGGCTGTGTTTGATCGGCCATATTTTTCAACTCTTGGTGTGTTTGATTGCCAAAATATTCCTTGAAATATTGATAATGCACACTTTGGACAATTTCCATTGAAAATTTTTCTTTAGGACCATGAAATTATCTTCCTTGAAAATATGTTCTACACAGTCCAATCGAAGACACCCTCGCTGGCTTAAATTTAGGAAACATCTCATTTAAAAGGTGTAATAATTTCTTCAAAACACGTTTAGCAAAAGCACGACTCCAGAAATCAGAATTTCAAGCGAACTCTCCAAATCAGGTATTGGGGTCTGTCTCGGAAGAGTGTTTGACTGTGTTTCTGGTATCGTCTTTTCGGCAAAGTTTCTTCGCAAACTCTCCCAACCGGATTCCCATTATCGTAACCTCATAATTACACCAAATGAATACCTATCATGTCCCGTCTACAATCATTTGGTGTAATATCTCTAGCGGTGGCAATTTAGAAACGACACGAAAAAAGGCACAAAACGACATGAAATTGTCCCGCAACTTTCGTGTCAAAATTATGAATTGTGTTATCGTGTCTTGTCGTGTCAATCTATTTCTGTTAAATTGCTTGTAAATTTTACGAAGTCGTGTCATGTTTTATACGGATCGTGTTCGTGTAAAATAAAATAAAAATAAAAAAGTTGTATCGTGTCATGTTCGTGTTCAAAAACTCTTGGTCTTGTCGTCCCAAACCACGAATTTCCACCCCTACTTTTCTCCCCTCGCTTGTGTTGGAATAAAAAGGATCAAATTGATTTAGTTGTGTTTTTTTCGTGAGACCTTAGATCGCATACCAATAGATATGAAAGAGAGCATGATGTAAATCTGGATTACTTTCCTTGCAATTATTTTTTATTTTCGTTATTTCTCACTTAAAGAGACTCAGCTTTAGTAGATAGAACCAGCCAATTAGGATTTATCTTTTGGAATAAATGGCCAGTTGGGCTACAAAGATTTTAAGGATAAGTTAGGCAGGCTGCAAACGAACCGAGCCAAGCAAAATTCGAGCCGAGCTTAGTTCAACTCGATTCTCGAACGAGCTTGAGATCATATTTGAGCACAGTTCATTTGAACGAGCCAAACTTGAGAAACTCGACTTTGTAGGGGTATAACTGAGCTTGTTTATGCCTTAAAAGACGAGCTCGAGCCGAGAATTTTTTTAAACAAGGTCAAAATCGTGATCGATCTCGGTTCGTTTTTTTGACAAACAAGCCTAGCACGAGTTGTTCGCAAACATCTTGATTCGTTTGTAGCCCTATATTTGGCTATAAATAGTGTCTTACGTCATCAATCTTGCCTCTTTTGTATGGGTTCCTTTGGTTGTGTACTCTAATGTTAGCATAGCAACATGAGAGAGAGAGAGAGAGAGAGAGAGAGAGAGAGAGAGAGAGAGAGAGAGAGAGAGAGAGAGAGAGAATTGGATATGGGCGAATGGATATTCTCTCACATTGACTACATATATAGGTATATCAATAGATAGATAATGGTTTATATTTGACACAATGGTTGGTTGAGGTGTTTTAACATATACTTGGTGTGTGTTTGGATGCACAAAAACGAGTGTGATAAACAATCATCATCCCCCTTTTGATCAAAACTAAATGGTAGTTTTTATTACAGTTGGTGTATTTCTTGGTAACATTGGTATATTCAATTGCACATAGACCGGCATCAAAATAATGGTATTGAACCTATATCATTTTACCATATGTTTTGATCACGTCCTTTCATATAACTGCTATTCTCAACGAAATATACAAGCGTCTTCACTTCACTAGATTTTCTCTACCAAGTTAATGGCATTGGTATCTTTTTACACCATGCGCTGATTAAGCGTAAATATTTCATATTTATCCCCTTAATTTCGATACTTTTACGGTCCCATGCAGCGTAATTAGACTAGACAGCATATATTTCGTATTTTGTGTATCTCTCTTAGTTTACAGGCATTTAGTGCAAGTGGATGCGAGAGGAAAACCGAAACGGTGAAAGAAAAGAAAGAAATGAAAGACAATGGCATTATCCAAAATTCGAAGATTTCGAAAGAGGAGCCAACTGAAAAGTCGAAAATTTCGAAGTCGCGAACACACTGGAAGAAACGACACCTAAATCCAAGCTACTATGAAAAAGTTATGAGCAATTAAGTTAAGAAACAAATTGAGGGGTAGAAGCGAAAATACGAAGAAATTCATACAAAATAAGGCAACCAATGCAGTCCCCATGGCCAAACCTGATTCGCCAGGCAGAACCGGTTCGGTTAACCTGATACGGAAATTTCGTTTTAAGCCTAACTTTTAGCCCACAAAATCTTATGTTTTAAGGACTCTTCCAAATGACTTGGGACTTATGTAAACACCCCTATTAGGAGTCTAAAAGGATAGTTTTTGATAGTTTTTCATTCACTAGAAGGTTAGAAAAGGAGAGGAACATCAAGACTCAAGTTTGTAATTCACATGCATGCAAAATTCAATACAAAGCTAGATTTCTTTTCGGCTTTCATTCAAGCTTGGTTTGTGCATGTTCTTTCTTCTTTATTTCTTTATTGATATTATTTACATGTTTTCTTGCTATATTTCCATCATCATGTCTTCATGCAACGATAATAACACATGCATAGTTAGATTTAACATATCCAACTAATTTATTTGAGGGTTGGGATACATGAATCCATAGGTATATAAGTTGGATATAAAATTGGAGAAAATTATATAAATAATTAGTAGGTTTGAACTTCGTTTGCCCTAGGTAACCGGAGTGTTTTGAGGGTATAATACAAGGATCGGCAATCTTGTCAATCACGTCAAATTAATTATTAACTAAATAGCGTGCGCAGTAAAATTCTCATATATTTAGTACTTTGATGGATTGAATATTTTCTTCTAATTATATATATAATTATTGAAAATTTTATATCTAACGAAAATACCAACGGTTCGGGGGATTGAATCCCGATCCACTTTTCTCAAATAGATTTCAAAATCCAAATTTTCAGTTTTTTCTTTCACTTAAGCACTTGATAGCTAGTTCGTTTTAGATAAGTAAACATTCTCATAAAAATTCATCACCTTTTCTTTTTCCTTCCGATGAGTCGATATTTAAGTTTTAGACATCTTCCTTGTAGTTGTCATTACGATTTCGTCCTATTCCCTGCGGATTCGACCCCGACTTACCGGGATTATTACTTGATCAACTGTGATTGGAGTACCCAGACAACGAGCAATTTCAAATAAGATCTTAGGCCTCCAACATACAGTATTAAGTCCAGCAAATTTAGCCCAAACACAGGGAGTAGTAGGCCTAAGGTCAGAGGGTTTGAAGTCTGGGCTCCATTTGAAAAGTTTATGTATATCAGGTTCAAGAGAAAGAGATCCTCTAGACCAAATTTGTTGCATGATTTCAAAAGAAGGGAATTGCATTTCAAAGAAACCCAAGTTGTTGTCGCTGCCATAAATGAGATAATATATCCTTCAAATCATGTGTTTTCCAAATATCCTCTCTTTTTTAAAGAATAACACGGGCAATGAAATTAGATTGATTCTCTTTCAAAGATTGTTGGAACTCTTCCTCAGATATCTAGATATCAGTATGGTCATGAGACTACTACTCAAGTAGGATTTATACATAGTCAATAGAATAATCTTATCTTCATTCGTGGTTTTGCTGACAACTTTAGCGTATGAACAAGGCGTATCACTGTCAGCCTCAATAATCTTCCCCTTGCCTCTGTTCACAATAGTAGATGAGATAGCCAATGACTTCTCCATGGCAGCTACATCCGGACCACAGAATCCATGGTGAATCCATTCCCATGTGTGCATGAGTGTGGGAAGACATGGTGATGATAAACGATGAGAGACGAACTGCAATCAAGAGAGAATAGGCATGACAAACGTCCTGCACAAGCCTTGTACATGAGACTGTCCACTGGCTGTGCATAGAAAACCTTTTCCATTTCTTGTCATTCCACATTGGTGTTTGGGCACGTCGTTAGTTAAAATTTGACCTTTGGATACTATGCTCAACGGTTTGCTATTTTCCATTTTGCTCGATTTGAGTACTTTTATTATATACTTTTCGTGATCAAATTATTAAAAAAAATATTTTTCCCATCGTTCTCCCCCATATTTGTACCTTAATGATCAATAAATTTTGTTTTCCTCTTCATTGTTTATGTATTGCCCAAAAATAAAACAAAAAAAAGGTCGTACGCAGTGAACAAGGCTTCCGTTTAACTGCAAGTTCTGGGAGAGGCGGATGTCAGCTGGCTTACTCCATATATGGAGAGGCTGCTCCCATGTATTACCCGAAAATAAATAGGAAAAAACAAAAAGAATAATCCCATCCCAGCAAAGAATAGAATAATCCCAGCAACAATTGTCTATGATGTGTACGGGTCTTATGGTTTGGTACAAGATATAATCTGTAATCTTTTATTTTTATTAGTAAATTTAGTTTAGGACCCATTTTTATTTGTCCTTAACTTTATCTATGATTATCTTTGAGTTATGTGTTGGAACTGGGAAACTTTTTAAGAGCCTATAAATAAAGGCCTTCACTTTTGTAGTTGATCAATTCAGTTATTAGTTAATTTGAGAGTGTCTTTGCTTATTGCAATATTGAGATTGCACTTTGTCGATATTGAGATCGATTTTGTGAGTGTTATTAATTCCTCTGTATTTTAACTCAGCCTTATCAAATATTGAAGCAATCTCATTACAAGTTGTTTTGAAGAATCCAAATAATGAAAAGAACATATTTTTTAGGGTCAATTGATCTAATTGACATTTTTTATAACTGGGCAATATTGAAACAACAGTAGATACAGCTACTCATATAGGACAATTTAGAGGACTTGAGAGTACAAAAAATAACTCAAATGATGGATTTTTATACAACATTTTATAATCAGTGTCACAAAGCCATAACTTTTTGCTAGAAAATTGAAAACACAAACTAAATAAGTATCAATGCGAAATATATAATTTTTTGCAGTGACCGACCTCAGTTCCAAATAATCCAGACAACGACAAGTGAGAATTCACCAAATTCGAATAAAAATCAACAACTTTATGCCATGGCCTGGCATACATGAACTGGTAAGACTCCCTGCCACAAAAAAATACATAAAAATTAACTATGGAAGTGATAATTGCAGCAAATTCGAAAATAAACAAGATAATTTGACTTTACACCCTACGTTTGATATATATTGGAGAAACGTGGAGCATGGTTGTGCTCCCGAGAAAAGATTATCTTTTTTCTATTTTTTAGTCTGGGGTATTATTGTCATTTTCTTTTATTTTTAGTCTTTAATTAGTCTCCAAGCATGTTTGGGGCTAATTAGTCATTTTTACTTATTAGTTGCCTTTTTAGCCTTTTTTAACCTCTCCTATAAATAGGCCATTGGCCTTCATTTGTAATTACACTTGAATATTGATAAAAGAATATAGAGAGAGAAAGAAATTCTTTTTCTTAGTTTAGTTTTATTTGGTGTAGTTAATTGGTGTAGAGTAGTTAGAAGTTGGTGTGTAGTCTAACAATAACGCTTTCGCATTCTTGATTCACATCAAATTGGTATCAGAGCTGCATTTGTTCTTGGTGTTCGTCGTGGTGCATGAAGTGGGTATCGAGTTGTGATTCTAACTCGGGCGACCCTTCAATCAGGTGGATTGATAAATGTCCAAATGGGAATCGGGTGGATGGAAACCCTAAATTCCATCACTGCTAAAAGGGGGGATACCAACCCTTTTAGCCTCCTCCACCGTCACCTTCCTCCACCTCCATCTCCTACCGCCACACAACCACACCCCCTCTTCTATGGCCACATCATCTCTTCCCCCCACTCAAAACCCTCGCAGCCCCCCTACTGCCCCGCCCAAAGAAACCTTAAACCTAGCTGTCCAAACACCACCCCACTGCCCTAAAACCACTGCCGAACAATCCCCCCTTGTTCCAACTTCTCCGGCCCAAAAACAGCCCTACCCATAACCGGATCTGCCCAGAAGGGGCCGGATATCCTTGCCGTGGCCGCCGATTGCCGAACAGGCCACCCCTTTTCCCCTCTGCCAGAACCTCCCCCACCCCTGTTTGACCCCGCCGACCCTCCCCTGCCCTATTCCGACCACCTCTAGCCCTAAACCCAACCCCTACCCTATGCCGACCACACCCCTGCCCTTAAAACCCATCGCCCCTCCTCCACAAGGGTCGGCCAAACCCCAATGGCTGCTGACCAGCCTTGTTGTCCCCTACTGCCACCTCCATCACATTAATCCAACCCCCACCAGCCAAGAAACTAGCCCCACCCCCTTTTACTCTATTTTTACCCTTTCCCCGATCATTAATGCCCAACCATAATCAAACCCAACAAAAATGGGATTCCCTACTCCGATCCAATCTTCTACCCCCTATTTGACCTCAAATCCGATCAAAATTGGTCTTATGACCTATTTGTGACACAACTCCAAATTTCCATGAAAAATGCGTCCCACTTGGGGGCCATTTTGGGTTCGGCTTTCCGAAATGTCGCTGTCTTCAGTCCGCTTGTTTCGCCATCGTACGCGCAAAGGTGCGGTCGCCGAAGTTACCATCCGGTCAGATTCAGGGGCCACCACACCAAGTAGCAACCATGTACCTGTGATATCGAGAAGGCGGATATGGTCGTCAGTTTTTGGTTGCTAGGATTTTGTAGAGGGACATCGACGGGATTTGGGTTTATTAGACCCATTATTTATGAGGTTCATATACATGGGACTAATTCCAGTTGGGTTGCCCGCGTTTGATTGAGTTTGATTGAGGTGCAAAGCTTTTCTTCGTTCATATCATGTGGCATTGATGAGTCACCCAACACTCTCGAGGATGAGCTTTTTCGAAGACGGTGAGAATGATGTATATTGGTGACACGTGGTGCGTGGTTGTGCTCCCTAGAGAAGACTATCTTTTTTCTATTTTTTAGTTTAGGGTATTATTGTCATTTTCTTTTATTTTTAGTCTTCAACCATGTTTGGGGCTAATTAGTCATTTTTTGTTATTAGTTACCCTTTTTAGTCTTTTTGGGTCTTAACTTGGTTAGCAAGCTAACCTCTCCTATATATAGGCCCTTGGCCTTCATTTGTAATTAGACTTGAATATTGACAAAAGAATATAAAGAGAGAAATGAACTATTTTTCTTAGTTTAGTTTTATTTGGTGTAGTTAGTTGTTGTGGTGTAGTTAGTAGTTGGTGTGTAGTGTAATAATGATGCTTTCGCATTCTTGATTCACATCAATGATTTGAGTCATATTTTGACTTTTCACCTTACATTTTGAAAATCTTTGACTTTGTACCATGATGTGCATCAATAGAGCTAAAAAAAGTGTGCTTAAGGGTTGTTTGTTTTGCCTCTTAATTTGAAGCATTCGTACTTCAACGGTACCAAATAGTGTTGTTTGTTTGTTTTGAATTTTCAAAGATATGGTTATTAAGAGGTACAAGTGCATGGTTTTATTCACAAAATAAACAAACATATTTTCAGTTACAAATAATTTTTAAAAAAAGATTTTGTTTGGTTCACGGACGAAATGTAATTGAAAATCATTTTCACTGCCTTTACCTTTTACTCAAGCAGAAATATTTTACCCTGCACCAAAGGGGGCTTAAAAACTAAAATATGTGTCACTAAAGCTAACATTATGTGCAAAATCAAATAATTTTAAATATGGGATACAATGTCAAAGCCCGGTGAAAACATATGGTGCAAACTCAAAATATCTTAATAAAATCCCTCTCAAAAAATTCAACAGATTAGAGTCAAAACCTGACTCAATCTATTCAAAAACTAAATGGGATATGTTATATTGAGTATAAACGTTCTTTTGTGTTGGGCGTTCCATAAGAAATATCACTGTTTGTTCTACCCCAGAATGGGATATGTTACTACCATACCCTCTTTGACCCTCGTTCATTATGTCGGTTAGAACTTTAGGTGCTAACTTAGACGATCATTTTCACTCTCTACAACAGTTTTCATGGGTCCATTTGGTTTAGGATTAAAAATAATGCACCACGATGAAAAGTAAAATGGTGAAATATGTTTTCCCTATTTAGAATTAAATCTTGTTCACTATTTTTGTTCAATATCGCATAAAAATTTATTTAATTATGTGAAAAACATTTCACCATTTTACTTTTGTACCCCAAACCAAAAGGGGCCTTAGCGGAAAGAAGTGTAACAAAAAGTACATATCCACATAAAGTGATAATAAGTTGAAGTTTGGCACTTTGGTGGCCAAACGCCAAATCATCCTTTAAAAAATAGAGTTATTTGGCGTTTGGCACTATAACTGAGTTTACACCACCACCCCCGGTAATATTCATTTCTCGGGGTTTAACCCCCCAAAATGACTTTTAGCAACACAAGAAGTGTCTCAAACTTTTACCAAGTGTTTTTGCGACACTTTTGGCCTCGCTAAAAGTCTTTTGGGAATTAAACCCCAAAAATGATAATGTTGAGGGTCAACTCAAAATCAATATCAAATAATTGGGAGCCAAAACCCGAATACCCTAAAAATATGGCGTGTGCAAAGTCAAAAGTGATATCCAAAATATCTCAAAATAAAATCCCTCCCAAGAAATTCAATCCATTTGACCCAAAACCTAACTATATGAACAACGTGGTTCAATCAAGAACTCCATTAATATTTCACATTCTTTAATACTTTCGCATATTAGTAGACACACAAATTGACCACCCATTACTTTCAATTTGAATTACCAGACATTTGAAGTATAAAAGGATATTTCGTTAATGAATCTAACCCCATAATTTTCATTTCTTTGGGTTTGACCCCAAAATGATTTTTAGCAATACAAGAAAAACAGAGTTATTTGGGAATTGGTCCCCTTGATTTTTTTGTAACTGTGTTTAACCCCCGTAATTTTCATTTCTTGGTGTTTGACTCCATAATGACTTTTAGCGACAAACGCCCAAACACCAAATGACCATTTAAAGAATAGACTTATTTGGGGTTTGCACCCATTATTCTTTTGTAACCGAGTTCAAGCCCCGTAATCTTCATTTCTTGGGATTTTAACCCCAAAAATGACTCTTTTGCATGCAAAAAAGGCCACAAAGTTTTACCAAATGCTTTTTTCGACACTTTTGGGGTCCCTAGGATTCATTTTAGGGTAAAACCCCAAGAAGTGATAATGTTGGGAGCAAAACCAATATCAAATAATTAGGGGGCAAACCCCAAATAATCCTAAAAATATGGTGTTAAAAATTACTAAAATATCTCAAAATAAAATCACTCTCAAGAAATTCAACCCATTTGACTCATAATCAAACTCTGACCTATTTAAAACTATAATGGTTCGATCAAAAACACCATTAAACATTGTCATTCTTTCAAAACTCCAAATTTCAATAGACTCACAAACTAACCCGAAAGACCACTCATTACACTCAATTTGAATTGGCAACCTATTTGAAAGTATAAGAGGATAAATTTTTAACGGGATAAAATAAAGATGGTAATATAAGATCAAGAAAGGTTAAAGAGATAGAAGTGAGTTTATTTACCTAGCAGTCCAGCTTGAGTGCAAGCATCATAATGGTTATATTGGGTATAAACTTTTTTGGGCGATGGGTTCTCCATAAGAAACTCACTATTCGTTTTATCCTCAAAATGGGATATGTTACTACCATTTATCACATTGTTGCTAACATACCATTTTCACTTTCTACAACATTTTATGACCATTTGCAGAAGTGAAAATCCACACAAAGTGATTCTACGTTAAATTTTTGGCACTTTGTAGACCAATGCCAAATGACCCTTTGAAAATATAGTTATTTAAGGTTTGACCCCCTAATTCCTTAATTCTGATTTTGACCCCCGACAATACCACTTCTTAGAACTTGACCCCAAGTGCCACAAAATATTTTACCAAGTGGTCTTTATGAAATTTTGTGGCAGTCTCTAATAGTCATTTTCGGGTCAAACCCAAATAATGTTGGGTTTGACCAAGTGAAATTTTTTGGGACCAAAATCACTATCAAAGAATCAGGAGTCAAAACTCAAATAACCATAAAATGTGGGCTGCCACGTCAAAGTGAAATCCAAATATCTCAAAAAATTCAATCCATTTGACTCATTACCCAACTCACCCTATTCAAAAACTGCATGCACAACTGGATTCAATAAAAAAAACATTAATGTTGCACTTTCTTTAATAGACTCACAAATTGAGCACCCATTAAGGTTAAATTATTAATGGGATAAAATAAAGAAGGGTAATATAAGATCAAGAGAAGGTTAAGGAGAGGGTGAGTTAGTTTACCTAGCAGTTCACCTTGAGTACTTGCTAGCATCAGTGTGGTTATATTGGGTATATATTTTCTTTGGTGTTGGATTTTCCATAAGAAACCTTAGACTATCATTTTCACTTTCTCCAGAAGTTTTATGTCCTTCTGCGAGAAGTGTCGAAAATAGTGAATCAAAATTCGTACAAAGTGATGTTACGTTAAATTTTGGCACTTTATAGGCCAAACGCCAAATGACCCTTTTAAAAATGGAGTTATTTATGGCTTGGCCCCCTAATTCTTTAATAGTGATTTTGGTCCAAAACATTATCAATTTTTTGGGGTTTGACCTCAAAATAACTTTTAGCTAGAAGAAAAGTGTGTTCTTTGCGACATTATTGGCGTCTCTAAAAGTCATTTAGGGGTCAAACCCAAATAATGTTGGGTTTGACCAATTGAGAATGTTTTTTCATTGAGAGGGGAAATCGGGAGCTAGCACTTTTTGACACGATAACCCGTTCACGATAATAACCCGATATAGCCCAAAGAGGACATGATAACCCGTTTACGGTAATAACCCGATATGGCCCAACACGATTAGCTTGTGTTGTGGATATTTTAAAGTACTCAAACCGAAACCAACACAATCCTAAAATGATATAACTAACCCATATTGCCACCTTAATCTTTTTTTTGGGGGGGTATCATACCACGTGGTGTCCGGGTCAGCTTTAAGCGCACCTCAACTAATCCACGCTCGCGGTTTGTGGCTTCCGCTGGCCAAGCATTATATTGACAGTGCCAGGGAACGAAGTGGGACCAAACCCAAGACTGTCCCACTGGCAGCCTTATACCACTGGGGGAAGAGGCTTGGTTCACCTTAATCAGTATCAAAGAATCTGGGGGGGAAAGTCAAAGTGAAAACTAAAATATCTCAAAAATGAAACCCCCACTCAAGAAATTCAACCTAAATTTAGACACAAAACCTAACTCAACCCATTCAAATACTAAATGCACATATGGGTTCAATCAAAAACACCATTAATATTGCAGTTTCTTTAATAGACTCACAAATTGGCCACCCATTACTTACAAAAGGATAAATTTTGAATGGGATAAAATAAAAATGGTAATATAAGATCAAGAAAAGGGTTTATTTACCTAGCAGTCCACCTTGAGAATTTGCAAGCATCAGTGTGGTTATATTGGGTGTAAACTTTTTTGGGTGTTGGGTTTTCCATTAGAAATCTCACTGATTGCTCAACTATAGGAATGGGTTGTGTTATTACCATAACTTCTTCCTTACACTCGCATGAGGATTCTCGCTTGTGAGAAAATTAAAGGGTGAGTTCGTTTGTTTATTCAGAAATTTATAGGGCATACCCATTTTATTTTTTTATTGTTTTTTTTGGTATCATAACACGTGATGTCCACGTTTGCGGTTCGTGACCTCTGCTGGCGAATCATTATTTTGACAATGTCAGGAATCGAACTGGGGATCAAACTCAATCTACCCCCAAAACTGTTCCGTTTTATTTACCCAACTATTTTAGGCTTATATTTCTTTTAACTTTCCCACGACCACGATTTGTAAAATAAAAAGCAAAATGGGTTATTTCGATGTTCTTACATATATGTCATATACGAAGTAAATGTGATGGCTCGGGAATTATTACTTGTATGGAATTTATCAAGGCCAACTCTCGGTCAATAACAATTGCATAAGGGGGCGTAGACGGTTGTAAAATATCTTTTAAACAACGTAATGCCTGTGTAAAGTTATTTTCCTTCTCCGATTTAAGATATGCATGTCCAACAATAAAAATCTTATTCGTAGATGTCACACCAACTATCTCTAGTAAGGGCCTGTCATGTTTATTGATCTTGTATGTACAATGCATTAAAAGAATTTATGGGAAACATTTCGTAAGGGAAGTGGAATAGGGATGTGCAAAAAATATATCCAATACCTCATCTGTAACTAGAGCTCTCTTGTGAAATTCCATGTATTATTTAGTATCCAATATGTGCAGCAACTGTTGCATTTTTGTTCTTCCTTGCTTTTTAATAATTTGATTCTTTGCTTTGTAGTTATATATTGTTTTCAATGGTGGATGCATTATTTGGATCCCTTCTTTTCAACACACCGAGAATCTCTCTTGGTTTGACCACGCATACGCTCATGTCAAGCACTATTTGCTCCTCCTCTTTAGTCAACCTCCCAATATATGAACTCCCTTCAAATGTTGTATCTCTATCAAGTGAATGGTTGTGAGACCCGCATACAACGTTAACTTTCCATTGGTCATAATTTGGCAATTTAATTTCTTTAACCAAAAATAGACAACAACACTTTTTGGTTCTGGTTCTCCTAATTTGCTTTCGCTTCTCATTGTTCTGCTCTAACTCCACATTATTTATGTTTTTTCTGCTCTTTTTGTACTTTCCTCCCCTTTCACAAATGAACCATACTCGACCACGTCGACCATACTTTCGATTATCCGATTTTGTAATACACACAACCATCCCACAAGTTTTGCCAACCGACTTACACCACACGATTAATTCATCCCGTAAATCAAATACCTACAAATAACATATACAAACATTTAATATGTTGCTAAAAATATTTAAAGGAATTTTTTTGTTAAAGACCAGTACTACCTTATCCGTGATAAATTGAGATTTACAGTCCCATTCCACTTCTTCCTTATCACCACTACTATCACTTTCATATGATTGTATTAGAGATAATGAATTCATAATATTCGTTTTATTCAAAATTATGTCTTGAAATTAAAATTATTTCTAAATTAATAACATATTGATCCAATTGTAATTATTATTGAATATTTGCGAGTACTCACCTGTTTATTTTCTTGGATTTCTTCCATTACAGGTTGTTTTGAAGAATGTAATATGGTTCAATAATGAGGAGCAAGATTTTTTTGTAATGTGAGGAGCAATTTTTTGTTGTATTAGATTTTGAGAAAGGGAGGACTGTTTTGATATATTATTTATTGTTGTGACTGCTTTTTATTGTATTAATTGGTGTTTGTTTTTAATTGGACTCTTTTTTGGTTGTTTATCTGATTTTATATACACATAAAAAATTTAATTGCTTATCATTGTTGCTGTAGCGATTTTAGTTGCCTCATTTTAGAGAGCAACTAGAAAGAAGTTGTTGTACGCAGCTTAGATCTAATATGTTTTTGGCGGTGGGTAACAATAAAGGGCATAATGGTCATTTATGATTTATACTTTAAAAAACGGGTGGTGTTAATTAGAAGCCCTGGTACGTTAAAAAACTCCCTTTTATATCTGAATCTCATGTGTCAATTTGACATCCAAATGTAAATCTGAATCAATGTAAGTTGGGTTTTAATCTGAACCATTTCAACTTAGGGAACAAATTTTATTTATTTTTTAAATGATTAAGAGACTAATGACTATATTTTTCTCTGAAGGATTAAGAGGTAGAGTTTATGAATCTGAAATCTGAATCAGTCTAAATACATTTATTCAGAGGTACATTCAGACATAAGAGCAAACATATTTTTTCAAATTTAGATTTCACACTTCAGATTCAGTTTTCAGATTTCAAATTCAGAATTCAGATTCAGATGAAAAAACAAACACAACCTAAGACTTCAGATTCAGACTTCAAATTACATTATCTCTTTTAATCATTTAAAGGTAAAAATAGTCATTAGCCTATTAATTATTTAAAAAATAAACACAAATTGGTGTCTTTTAAATTTGAATAGTTCAGATTTGGACTTAAGGGGTAAAAACAAACAACATCATAGTCCCTTATACAATTTTTTAATAAACGTTTAGTCCAAAAAAAATATTTCGTTTAAAAATTTATGTCGTCATATAAAAACACTCAAAATAAAAATACACATAAATTCATTTACCCTTCATCTACTCCATTACCGAAGCTCCGGCTTTAGCAGAGTGGGTGGGTTGTTGTCGATAGTACAAATCTTTAAAAATAAGAGAGTATTGAGTAAATGGGTGTTTAAGGGACTAAATGGATTAAAATAAAAATAAATAATTTTTTACATAATACGTATTTGTAACACCCCGCCCGCCCGGGGAGAGCGAGCGGAGCGCTACTCATCGATAAAACTAAACTAATCCGCAATATACCAAGGTATAGAGCATCTAAAAATCCCACAATACAAAAGAAACCACTAATCTCATCTTCAAATTAAATACAACGATTCTCTCGAAATAAATACAACAATCTAACTATCTCGAAAACAGTAAATCTCCAAATGCTCTATACATCAAAATAAATACAAGTCTTCTCATCTCTTGTATTAAAAATCTTCCCAAAATAATCCTCGCTAAAAACCATTCTCCAAATCAAATCCAAAGCGCCCAAATCTGCGCTAAACTGCCACTAAAAGAAAATATGGGAAAGTATACAATACGACATGAAGATGCTCAACAAATATGTTAGCGTTGAATAAAACGTCATAATACGAATACGAATATTCAAATCAAATGCGAATCACATAAGC
Organism: Sambucus nigra; assembly: GCA_949130495.1. Classification (NCBI taxonomy): domain Eukaryota; kingdom Viridiplantae; phylum Streptophyta; class Magnoliopsida; order Dipsacales; family Adoxaceae; genus Sambucus; species Sambucus nigra. The sequence goes on along the minus strand of OX422212.1, from coordinate 12,045,540 downwards.
AATTATATCACTATAATTTCTCAACAACACATTAACTGGGTCACCAAGCCTCACCAACGTACCGCGCCTATGCATTTTTAGCATATCCGAAAAAAGAAATATTAACGGGTGCCCAACGTCCGTGCCATATTAAAATCTTCATGACAACATGCTCAACACAATAATAATACCACATGAATCATAATTAGATTCCAATAAAAATTTCCAGATTCCAATGAATTTAGCAGTTAAAATATGAGTCAATAATTACAAGAAAACAACGAGAATAATACTCGCGAGATTAAGGAGCATATCGTGTAAAACTCCATACCTTAAACCACCAAAAGAACCAACAATAATTCTGCCCAGAAATCACAGAATAAGTCACCAAAAATCAGTCCTCAAACATCATCAAAACTTCCTCCAAGATCAACCTCAAAATAGCCCCCAACAACACCCCAAAAACTAAGGTTGAAAGCATAAATTAAAGGGCATGTTTGTGTATAAAAAGAGAGGAAATAAAAATATACTTTCTGAGTATTTTTGTGCCCCAAGGCTGCTCCAAAACAATAGCCAACGAACCCTTTTTATAAGCTAAAAACAATAGAGTTTGAATCAAAACCAAACTCCTCAAAAATCCTTGCTGCTCACGTTTTCTGGGAGGGTCGATCGATCTACCCCCAGGGATCGATCGATCGATCACCCCGAAAAACTGAAAATTCGCCCAAAAAAATGTCATAAGGCAAAATATTATAAAATCAATATAAAATCCGTTTTAACTCCGATTTTAATTCCGCTTGAAGTTTTATTCTTCTAAAATCATAACCAACATATTTAGCAATAAAAAATAATTTTATGAAAAAAATTATTTTTCCTCTTTATTTTGAAAATACCCCAAAAATTACACGGGTTGTTACAGTATTGTTTTGGGAACTATAAATTAATTGCTTAAATTTAAAATTTTAATCTAAAAAATATATGGGGTTATTAGTCTTAAGTCGTTCTTGTTTTAGAGTGATGTTGAAAAGTATATTTGTTTTTTTTATCGAAATGAACTTATGAATGTATTTTGTTCATTTGGAGTTATATGGCTCTGAATGATAATATTATTGATTTGATCGTTTTGTCATAACTTACAATTTATTGTTTTGTTATATGTTAATGTCCTTCGACAAATAAAATAAGAGTAAAACTGAAATGAAATTTCATTAAAATTATGCACTAAGCATTAAGCATTTAAAGGGGTACTTGACACTTAATGCTTATCGATGAATTTTATCTATTTTTCATCACTAAGAAGTAAAAAAAAATTACATTTTAATGTTTAATGAAACTTAATTCGTAAAAAAAATATTATATTTTATTGTTTAATGAAACTTAATTCAACATTAAAATATTAAAACAAGCACCCCCTTAAGTCTGAATTTGAACCATTCAAACTTACATTGCATTTGTTTTTCAATTAAATCTGAATCTAAAAAATATATATTTATTTTTATACCTGAATAAATCATTAAATAGATGTATTTAGTCAGATTCAACATTTTGAGGCAATTTTACCTCTTAACCATTCAGAGGCTAAAATATAGTCGTTAGACTCTATTTATCATTTAAAAGAACAAACACTATTTGCTATTTTGAGAGAGTGTTTATTTTTACTACCTAAGTCTGAATCTGAACCTTCATATTCAAAAGCTACCAAATAGTGTGTGTGTGTGTATGTGTGTGTGTGTGTGTGTGTGTGTGTGTGTGTGTGTGTGTGATTAAGAGGTTAACGACTATATTTAACTTTAAATGGTTAAGAGAATCTGACTATGTCTAAATACATCCAATTAGAGGTATGGTGGGCATTGGAATCGTGAGAGACCTCAGACCGAACAAGTGTTCTCCTCGGTACCTCGGACAGGTTAATGGGAGATGTGTCAAAGTAAGAGATAAGAATATAAAGTGTTTTGGACCTCGGTTGAGAGTCCTACATCCATTGTCAAAGGGTGTTTCGTTGTTTAATATATCATAAAATGGTTATTACAATCTATGATACCTCTTGGGCTTTGGCTAAGAAAGTCTGAGATCCCTTTGGCCTTTGTCACTAATCTAGAGGGCATTAGGAAGTAATTAGTGGATTTATCTAAGAGTTCCAAAGTATTAATTTAGGACTCAATAGGGTGTACATGTTATAAAATATATCGAAGTGGTCCAAGTTATGGTTTCATGTTCACAATAGTGGGTTGAAAATGTGTTGAACAATGGGAAATCACTTGTTCAATTTAAATCTCTTTATTCTACTGGTGTATGATGAGTTGAACATATTCTTAACTGATCACAAGTCTTCTATTTATGAGCATTATCTTGGAAAGGGAATGAATGGACTGCAATAATATGGTCGGTTTTCCCTTTGAGGTATGACGGCTATAATACTAAGGTGGAGTGTGAGATAAATATTTGCATGTGGTATAAGGTAGTTAGTGGGTGCATTAATTGCGAGTGGGAGTCATTAATTCAAGTGGAGTTAATTGGTATCGGTAGGTAGAATAGTGTTGTCCTTTTCAATTGCCCACCAAATAAGCTACATGGATTCAGCCAGACTTTCAGGAGGTTGAGAATCATCAGTGGTTTGCCGATCTGAAGGTATGTTATGATGATACATTTTTGTGTTGAGGACTATATGACCTCTAGAGGGAATTTCTCTTCAGATAGAGGTTTGATGGGTGTGTCATATACAACGAGACGCTGGTGTTGAGGTGTCTGAGCTTGGTAGTGGAGATATATTAGAACAACTTACCATTCTGGGGGACTGAGGATGTAGATGAGGCATTATACTGTGTTGTGATTCTTTTTGGTAGGTATCAGAGGTCTTAGGAGCTTGGCAGTGTTCTGGAAGAGGTCAAAGGTTGCCCCTATGACCTCGTTCTTATGAGGGTGGGGGTGGAAAGTTTAAGGAATCTTAGAATAGTAGTAGCTAAATAGGGTATCATAAGTAGCCCCTTATTTTTCTTTGCAATAATTTCAAGGGGCCCCACTTATCCATTAAGTAAGTTAGGGGTAGGAACGTAAATAACCACCAAGATTCTTGACATAATGATATTGCATTGGGAAGGAGTTTGCATATTGAGTGTGAAAAAATGGGCTGAGAGTACTGATGCGACTGAAAGGAGTGAAGCGTCAGGCCTTGGGGGCTATAAAGGATCCCCTTGGGCTGGTTTGAATTCTTCACCTTTCATTCCCGCTATTATCTCCTTCCTTGGAGATTATTTGGTAATTAACTATTTTCTCTCCTTTTATTCGTCAAAAATGCCAATCGAAAACATCTTTCCCTCAAAGTCTTTAGACATCACAACCCCCTCAATCGTTGGGTCTCATATTTTCCTTCCTTCGAATGTGGAACAAAAGGCTTGGACCTCAACCCACCTACCCACCTAGATGATTCCATTTGTCTCCTTAGTAATTAATTACCAGAGGTCTCGTGATGTTAAATTCTTTGGCGATGTCATTCTGCTTCTCGAATTACTAAATGGGATTTGGTAGAGATCGGGGAGACATATCAAATCCCTGAGTCTGTCACTTTAAGGGCCGTAATACTATAGCATAGGGCATGATTTTTGGTATCCAATCATGTATGCTTAAATGAGTGTTTTTTCAGTGCGGTGCCAAGTTCACACTACCTCTACGGGTGGTGAGAATCTTGAAATAGGGGGCGGGTTCATTTTTCCTACATCAGTATCAGGCTTAGTGCTGCTTACTCTCTCTACGCCACTGAGCACAGCCTGGGGCTACTCGCCAGCATCACAGCCAACTCCCCGGTACATTGGAATCCTCATTGCTACCATGTATTCTCCTTTAATCTCACACTTGTACGCCTCTTTAGGCTTAATTATATCGTATTATGCAACGCATATAATGATAATGGAGCAACACAGTGGAAGTAGGCCTATTTTAGAGTCTGGACCACTTTATATCTTGTCTTTTATCTCTCCTTATTTTCTCTATTTGCTTATTATGCACAGTATACTTGATTTGCTGGTACGGAATGACAAGTTGACGATTTCTCGTATCATCAATTTGGCATCGTCAGTGGGAACCGAGATATTTCAGTCTTGTTACTCTATGTTTTGAGTTCTTAAACACCTTATTTTATTCATGGGGATCCTTTGGATCATGATCTCATGAGTAAATTTTGGTTATTGAGCTCTATTTTATATTTACACCCTTAAATGGGTATGTTATATATTTAGATCTGCTATTGGGTCTTCATTTTATGACCTTAGATCTATTTTGCATACCCCTGTGATATCATTTAATCTAGATAATCCTGAAAAGCATGATGGGCTTTAGCCCCATAAAGATGAGTGATTATGAAAGGATTACATTTACTCCTTTTTTGCTATTCTTGACCTATGATCTAGGGTTTATCATTGGAACTATGTCGTTTTGTGCACCTGGGGGTATTCTCTTAGTAATAGACCCCAATAAGATCTCTCTCCACGTGTTTTGGGAGAAAAACTTAATTATTGGGTATCAATTTTGGGATTGTTTCCTTCACTGCCTAGACAGGAATGCGACCTGGCAGTTTAACTCTCCCTTGTCACTGCCCCTACTAGCGCAGTTCTATTACAACAACTCTAAATCATTGGGGAAATGACTCAAGTGGTCTTCATCTCAACCTTGGTGAATACCATTCAAAGGCCACGACAGTACAGCTATGTGCCTAACTGGCCCTAGCCTCATCAATAGTATCATGCAAAAGTGAAAACGCTGCATCCCGACTTCCTACTTGGTTAATCTAATATTTTTATGATTACTCACTTCTGTTAGTTTTATCTCAGATTATATATACTTTATAAAGACTAACAAAGCAGAAAATGGAAGGAGAATCCAACCAAAGTGCAGAAGTCAAAGATGAGATTGTGCAGCCGTACAATCACCTCAACCATCTCTACGATAGTCATGCCTCACTCCAAACCCGGGTCAATTACTTGACCCAGAGGGTCCTCATACTAGACGCTACAACCTCATCTAATGTGGGTGTGGTACCCAGGATCATTGCCTCAACAGCCTTCGCTGCCGCGACAGTACCAGAAGATCCATCCCCGAAAGTAGCCAGCAGGAGCCAGAAAAGGAAAACAAAGAAGGCAGAAAAGAGCAAGAGCTCTAGGGCTTACACCCCATTGCCCTTCCCAATTGTAGACATCTTCGAGTCCATTAAAGAGGACAAGCTGCTGAAGTGGCCAGAAAAGCTTAAGGCTCCACCCCACAAGAGGAACAAAGCCAAGTGGTGCAAATCCCATTTGGACCACAACCATGACACTGAGCAATGTTATGCACTGAAGGATGAAATTAAAAGGCTGATTGGACAATGGATGCTGTAGAGGTTCCTCAAAGATGTTTAGGGGATGCAACCTAGTCTGACAGACCACATGCCCATTTTTCATGCTTATGTTTTATATTTCATCTATTTCCATTTCACAGTGAAACCCTTCTTACGCTGTTTTAAATTAAACTTTGTATTGTCCTTACAAAGTCATATATATATGAATAGATATACGAAATCAAATTCACTCTTATAGTGCCATGTTTTGATTCTCATTTCCATGAAGTGTTATCTTATAAACGATCGTTTTGTCTTAAATAGATCTCGATTCGAGACAATATGTTATATCGGGAATGATAATATCTAAGCGGGTCCACTACGCCCGTTAAGACGCTAGATTGCTCGAAAGTAAGTAACAATTAAAAATGGCGAAAGAAACTATCGAGAGTAACTATCTGAATTGGTTCGCGACATCACTTATAGCTTTTATCTTATCCCTACATATTATGGATGAATTATGGAGAGCGTTTATTAGAAAGTGTTATTAGCCACGGGGGCTTACAGTGCTTGTTCTTAACTCTCGGGATGCGTTATTAAGCCGGGAGGCTTGCAATATCTAGCCAGGGATGACTTTTATATATCAGCAGCTGTGGGTGGCTTAATAACATAACCCAGCTTGGGGAGGCTTGATAGTGTCCCATATATTAGTTGTGGGTGGCTTAATAACATAACCCAGCCCTGGGAGGCTTGATAGTATCCCATATGCTAGCTGTGGATGGCTTAATAACATAACCTAGCCTGTGGAGGCTTGATAGTATCCCATATACTAGCTGTGTGTGGCTTAATAACATAACCCATCCTGGGGAGGCTTGATAGTATCCTGTATATTAGCTGTGGGTGGCTTCATAACATAACCTAGCCTAGGGAGGCTTGATAGTATCCCATATATTAGTTGTGGGTGGCTTAACATAACCCAGGCTGGGAAGGCTTGATAGTATCATGTATATTAGTTGTGGGTGGCTTCATAACATAACCCAGTCTGGGGAGGGTTGATAGTATCCCATATATGTACAGAGGCCTGAAGAGATAAAAGCTATATTCCATTGGTACTGCAGCTTAGGGGATCATTGCCCTACAAAATAAAGTTTGAAAGACTACAAGGCAAGATACAAGAATACAAGTGGTGTGCAAAGGCTCACCATTGTAAGCCGTGACCTTATTTTCCTGGCTGCAGATATCTAAAAACTCAAGTTGTTAGAGTACCACAGAAGTATCACATGAGATGTAACCTTCAAGTCCAGATTTTTGGGTCTATTGTCACGACCTACTCAAGAGATTAGTGAATTTTGTGAAGAAAAGACAAAGAAAAGGTATAGGGCTAAAGCACGACAGGCTACAGCCTATCCTTAACGTTACAAATAAGAAATTAAGTGGAAAGTCCTAGGAGAAGAAATCTGACGCAGCCTATGTGAAGAAACCATTTATACTATGGTGTCGCGGCCTTAATTTATTAGTGAACATTCAATCAATCAAGCAAGTAAGAAATCAAGATTTGAAGCATTGGAAGTACACAGCATGCAAAAATGGCCGCAGCCTTGATAATAAAGATCGAAAATTAAAAACCCTTGGCAAAGATTAGTGTTAAGGTTATACAAATAAAGGTCGCACCCTTGAATATCAAAAGTTAAATTGAGAGGGACACAACCCCAATGATTGAGAATTAAAGGAAGACTAGGAGGTGCCATCATCTTCATCATTTCCCTCGTCATCATCTGTTGCGGTCTCAGTCTCCTGATTTGCTACCGCGGCCTCTGCCTCTACCCTCAGCCTGGACCTTTCTTCGGATACAACCTTCGTTTCGGCCACACAGGCATCATGTTCAGCATTCGCGATTCTCCAAGATTTAATTATAGCCGCGGCATCAGGGAAATTCTTTGCTTCTCTATACCTCAGCTCTTGGTAGTCGCGAATATAAGCTTTGTTATTGACAAGGAATAAGTCCGGGGATCCTTTATATGATGCAACAGTTTTGTCAATGGCTAATTGAAGGGCTTCGCCATGTTGTTCATCTTTTTTGGTAAAGGCCACAGCATGGTCATCCTCTATCTTCTTAATAGCCGGTATGAATTTCCTCCATCTTCTTTAGCTCAGCGGTATAACCCTCGTCATCATTAACAACCTTGATCTCCAATGCCTCGTACTTCTTTTGAAGAAGTCCAAGCTTGGAATTAGAGGACTCTGCGACCTTGGAAGCTTTCACAGTCTGCGATTGGGATACCTTGAAGGACTCCGCAGCCTGCTTAAAATTCTCCTCAGCTTCCTCCTTGGCTTTGATAGCGGCTTTAAGGTCCATCTAAGCTGCCTGGAGTGCCACGACAGAGGATTTTTTTCCATCTTTGAAAGATTCATCTCTTACCTTGGCCAAATCAGCTGCATAAACACTTTTCGTGACCTCCTTAAGTCTGTAGAGACCCTCATACTTGAGTTTCTGGGTCGCCACAGCTTCCACAGCCTGTATGTAAATGTATTAAGAGTTAGAAAATAAAGCAGAAACTACAAAGAATATTAGAAGGCTGGAATTACTTACCCTCAGCAAACTGTGAAGGGAATAAGACTCCACGTCCTCATGGTCCTCATCTACCAATCGATCTAGGTCGGTTCCATCCATCGCCTTACTAATCTTATAGATGGAATGGGCAGTTGTGTCTCAAGAAGACTGGGGGTCTAGTCTGTGCAGGGGGAGGAGAATTTCTCTCATATACAGGCAAAGTGTCGCGGATACCTTAATCAGATAGTGGTGACATCAGACCTTCCGCGGCTAGATTAGCCCCAATATCATCATCGAAAGTGCCCTCAGGCTTCTCATTAGGAGCCAACTCCTCAACTTGGAGTGAGGGCGCGACAACAGTGGTTTAATCTGGAGCCATATTTTGGGGCACTGCTGGCTCAACTTAGCCACTAGGGGCAACTGCGGAAGGAGCCTTGGACTTGGTCCTTTTCCTCTTCCTCTGTCTAGCAGTGTTATTGAGGAAAACCGCGTCCTAATCCATCTCAACAAGCTGAGCTGCTAATCGAGACCTATCAATCTCCTCACCTGAGAAAAAATAAAGCAAAGTTAATATCCAAAGTTAAAGACAATTACCGCGGAATCAAAAAATCAAATAATAATACCTTCAACACCCATATCTTTGGGAATATATTTATTGGGGAAGTAGCCCGCTTCAAATATGGAGGCAGAGGTTACAAGTGTGTTGAACTTCTTCTCCTCAGCAGGAACTGACGCGGCCTTGTCAACTCTCTACTCTTTCCGCTTACTCAGCTGCAAATTGTCAAGAACTGCAGAAAAATACAAAGGTTAGTAAAGAAGCAAAGTGGAGAATAATATGTAACTATAAATAGGGGACGCAATTATAATTGAAAACGTAACTAGTTTGGAGGGACACTCCCATTGTCGCGGCATGCTAAATGATCTCTCCCTCTCCCTCTCTTTAGGGTGGATCTCCCACCCTTCTCTAGAAATGTAGAAGTATTTTCCCTTCCAGTTCTTTACACTGGTAGGCCCCCAGAGTAAAGTGTCTCATCCCTGTCGCGAACTGAAAAGTAGTAGTACCCCACGAACTTTACGAAATTTTCCTTTGGGCAGTAGAAGTGGAAAAACTCCGCAGGAGTAATGTCTCTCTTGAATTGATTCTCCCATCGTACAACAGCTGCAAGAATGGACCTCCAGCCATTGGGATCTAATTGGGTTGGAGCTAACCTCATTGTTTGAAGATTCCTTCTAATGGGAACAGGGATAGGCAGTCGCAACCCATAATAAAGGCGTGCAGGGGGAAGCAGATCCCCATCGTCAGCAAGTGCCGTGCATGGCCTTTGTTCCGCGGCAGGTGCTGAGCACATCAAACTCTCAGGAAACTCAAAGGCCTCAGCTACCTGATCAACCCATTCTTGGGTCATAGCACTGCAGATACTAAGTGCAGCAAGAGGTCTCTCAGCCCTGGCATATCCCTAACATTAGATGCACCCCCTGTCGCGGCATTCTCATCTATATCCATCGGTTGGTTGCTAAAATTAGCCTCTTCTTCCATGGTCTCAGAGTCTAGACTTGAATCTGAATCTGAATCTAGTGCTATACAGTTAGGGCAATCTTTTAGTTGGCAGGGTCCAACTAATTTCAAAGGGCGCACGGAAGGAAGTTCGAGAGGAGAGGCTCCAAAATGTTTGTTCCAAAAGCCTCTCAAAAATTCATCTGGGTCAAAGTTCATACGACTGTTGCAGTACCTGAAAAGCAGAGAGTCCACAGTTAGGCGGCGCAGTCAATATGGTCCTAAGGCCTCTCATAGGCCATGGCAGGAATAATGATATATCAAGAAGAGGATAAACAAGAAATATTGGGAAAAATTGAAGTTAATTATCACCGCGGCATATTGTTTGGGGGGAAAGATATAGACGATTTCTGGCATACCATAGTCATTAAATTATGGGTTAAATGTTGCGACCCCTAATCTGAGAACCTAGGAGAGTTGCTATAGGCCGCAACTAAATATTTACATACCGCAGACTATGCTTTCTGTATACCGCAGTATTATGTTTAATCCCACCGTAACAACATTTGTATGCCGTAGGTGTCTCTTAAACAAATCAATATTTAAAATTTGCATTGATACATGACAGCCTTAATTTACTAAGGGGATTTCACCATGCCGCGGCTACTCACTCAAACAGGTTAGTATTTAGTCCGAGTAAATTCAAAGATAAAAAAAATCCTAGAATACGAAGAGTCCTTCTCAAGAACGTCAAGAACATAATGGGTTACCTAGTTCAAATTTTAAAGTCTAACCCAAACCAACGAAACTCATTTATTGGGTCAACATTAAAGAATCGATTCAGTACAAGTTCGGTTACCTAGTTAAAATCCAAACAGCTACGTGAATTCAAATGGGTTCGATTTATTGGGACAAACAAATATATTCAAGCATCAAACATGATTGCAATTCAATAAAAACACATTTAAGAAAGTTTTGTAGATATAATTCAAGATTGGGTGATTCACAAATACAGAAATGCAGAAATTCAGTTGATGAATTGGTGAATTGTGAACTAAAAAAGCTATTAAAGAGGTTGGTTATTGAAAAAATAATCTAGAAATGAAGAAACCAACGGTGCTCAGCCTCAAACCACCTCAAAACACCTAAGAACCACCACACGCAGCTTTTGAAAGTCGCCGGAAAAAGTAAGAGGACGAACGAACAGAGTTTGGCTATCGATATGCTCTCAAAGATTTGGGAAGCGTAATGAAGTCCACGTCCGGAACAATTTATATAAGAGGGCGCGGGAAGACGAAGCGTCGCCTTGGAGGTACCGCGGAACCTTGAGAGGACTGGACTACTCAGCCGCAAACCCAATCGTAATCTCTTGTCACTATGACTTGGGGGCTTATTGATAGTATAGATATAGTACCTTGTCGCAGAATGTATACAATGGCAAGTGCTGAGGACTTATTGCCGCGACCCCTTCTTACACAGGGTGCGGCTCCTCAATGCTAAGGGCGTGACCCAACTTTCTACAAGGTGCGACCCCAGTCTTATTATATTAACTGGCCGCACCCCCCTTTCACTTACCAACAATACAACACTTATAAATAGAGGACCACACCTCAAAATATGGGGCGGGTTCATTTTTCCTACATCAGTATCAGTCTTAGTGCTGCTTACTCTCTCTACGCCACTGAGCACAGCCTGGGGGCTACTCGCTGGCATCACAGCCAACTCCCTGGTACACCGGAATACTCATTACTCCCATGTATTCTCCTTTATTCTCACACTTGTACGCCTCTTTAGGATTTATTATATCGTACTATGCAACGCATATAATGACAATGGAGCAACACAATGGACATCGACCTATTTTAAAGGCTGAACCACTCTATATCTTGTCTTTTATCTCTCCTTATTTGCTATATTTTCTTATTATGCACATTATACTTGATTTGTTGGTACGAAAATGACAAGTGGACGATTTTTCGTATCATCAACTGGGATATCCCCTTCTCAACTAGTGGTAAACTCTTGGAGGTCATTTATGGATATTATTTTGGCTTTTAAGGAGTCAAGCGGGGGAACATAAGATGTCATTCCAACCCATTTCTTTAAGCTTTATATGGTTCAGGAGCAAAGCAAACCCAAAGACAAGGGGTTGAAGTATTTCTCTTATAAAGGTGCAATGGACTTTTCTAGAAACAAACATAATTCCCTAGACAACTCGAATGAGAGGTTCTTCTTTATTAGTGGAGCTTAGGCCACACCTGATCCAACAGAGAAGAATATTTCCCCTACCATCTAGTGAACTCCTCTAAGGTTGCCTTGGTATTTGACCTTATTTATTCATCTCAAGTCTGAGCTTTACTAATGTCTTTTCTTTATGCAATGTTTGTTGAGCCCATAAAGGAGAGGTCCTTGTTACTCCAAGGTTCATTTTTAAGAATTGACTAGGTCCCAAACCTAAATCCTTAACATTAAGAGGTGCACCATAGGCTCCCAAGATAGTGGTTGGGGAATCTGAGGGGGACGAGTTCTTTACTCTAGTGCCTAGGAAGAGGAAAGATGTTGTTGTGACATATTTTGAAGTCCCCAAGGCCTCCAAGTGTGAGGGCAACAAGACTAGGGTTAAGGTTTTGCTTCTCCCAAGATTAAAGAGGTCCTCCCCAAAGTTGGAGGTGCAATCTGATAGACTTTGATTGTTCCCCCAGTAAGTAATTTTCCCTTTCTTCTACTTTTACCTTTATCTTTAGCCATTGGTAACTAACTTTGATATTATTAATGATCTAGTAGAAGATGGGAGGAGAGGAGGATGACACATTTTTACTCCAATAAAGCCTCTTTTGGGCATGTGATTAATAAGAGGAAGAGTTTTAAATTTACTAAGCGCCTAAAATTTAGTATGACTACTGACATCCCAGTTCCCAGAAATAAGTTAGTGGAGAAGGTTAAGCTGAAGCTTGGATTTGGTGAATGCCCATTGTTGGGTTCAGTTACCGAAATCCTTCCCTCGTTGGAAGCGTATTCGAGGGCAAGTGGTACCTCTAGGGCAACCCATAGAGATCCTTCTATTTTAGGTAAATTATGGCCCTTGGTCTCATAGGTTAAAAAAACTTCTAGTGATCATCTCTTATAGGTGAATGAGGTGATGGTGTTCCCTTAGAAGGAGGGAGGCATGGGTCGGTTACACTAAGGCCTTGGGTTAACCCAAGGGATTAGCTACTGAAGAGATGGAATGGTTACTGACCTCTGGAGTGAAGGCGTACTTCATACCTCCTTCTTTAAAGGAAAGGAATCCATATGATTTGGTTGTGGAGGATTTAAAATTGATGGTTAAGATCAATTGCTCTGAAATGCTGGCCATATTAAGGGGCCTGGGGACCTCAACTAATGCTCTCAGAAGCTAATTCACCTTTTAGGCAATGTACTTATATAGCGTGTTTTACTTTTTCTTAGCCAATTTTTTTATTTGATACGCCCCATTCTTATATTGTGTTCCCTTTTGCAGGCTCAACACTTGATAGAAGCCTTTATGGATGATGCCATTAAGGGTCATAGAGCGTGGAATAAGGAGCTAGAGATGACTAACAAATGGGATATGACCCATTTGGATATGAACCAAATGATCAACAGTTAGAGGTGGATGATTTGGAGAATGAGAGAGTGGGGTTAAGTTTGCATATTAAAACTCTTGATCAGGACCAACTTCTCAATGAGAAGACCCTTAATAATAGTGCATTGTAACACCCCGTATTTTTGTGCATTTAATATTTAATTAATTCAGGATTTTAAATTACTGGTGTGTTGTAATTTTAATTGAATTAATTATGACAATATATTTATTTAAATATTAATCGGGAAGCGAATGGTTAATGTTTAGAAACATTTATTTACTAAGTGAATAGTAATAATTTAATTACGTCATTTCGAGTATTAATGACGAGGTATACACTTATCCCAATCGGGAGTCGGTATAGGCTAAACGGGGTGTGAGATAAGAATTTTTATAAATTAATTCGGATGTCAATTCTGAGTGCGCGGTTGAGTCCAGATGGGTCGAGATAGTCAGAAAAGACTATCCGGGGGTAGTAATTGGGTCTCGGGGTAATTTTGGGCATAGCCGGGCCCACACGAGATGAGTTGGACCACTTTAATTAAGCCCATTAGGTGAAAAACGGGATTAAGGGTTTTAACCTAAGTGGGGGGATTAAGAAATCAGCAGCCAACACAATTCTAAGCCTAGGGCTTGAGAGGAAAATTGGGGGAAAGCTTAGGAAGAGCAATTGGGAGCTTTTGGAGCCAAATTAAAGGGTTAATTTGGGGTGTTCTTCGTCAACCAATCTCTACAACAACGGAATCAGACCCTACGAACGATTCCAGGCAAGTGGTTAACTGTTTTGATTCTTAAAGCATGATAATCAATTCATATCATAGTGATGTGTAAGCCAAAATTCGTTTTTGGGTGTAAATGGGTACAAAATGGGGTTTTTGTTTTTGAAACATTTAAATGAGATTCAAAGTAAGATTTAGATGGGTGATTGATATCTGAATATGTATACATGATTTGAACGAGAAATCCAGAACATAAAAGAGTGGAAATCGAATCTAGAAATTGGGATTTAAAATAGATGATTGAATTTTATGGAGAAAGACCCATTTCGAAAATTATGAGATAATTAGAGGGGTTAATTATCTTAATGGTCTCTATGATGAATAGGATGTGGATTAACCATGTGTAGATGATGGAATGATGTAATTAGAGGTTTAAGTTATGGTTTAAAAACCTTGAAATTCGTTAATGGTGGAAAACAGGGGGAAGAAGAGCTGTAACGAAGGGGTCGATCGATCGATCGACGATGAGAAATTCTGGGCAGTTCGGCCTGGGTAAGGTATATGGGGGAATCAATTATAAATTAATTTTTCCATACAATTATTAGTGATAAATAATTATGAAACAAATATTCCTAGCAATTATGGGAGAAAGTAATTGGGACTAGGATGAATTTATGTGGGGCATTTAACGGATGAATTTGAGAGATTTTTATTCCAAAAATAGTGAGTTACGGATCAAGTGAGTGATTCCGGGTATATTGTTCATGCGACCCCAAGGTAGTGAATTAAGTTTAGAAATAAACTAAATTATTTTGAGTCGGGATATAGACTCGGGGAATATTTAATTATGGACCAAGTGGGCGAGTCCGAGCATGTTGGTAATTATAGGTAAATATAATTCGGAAAATTATGGAAATAAATGTGTGACACATTGGGGGTGAAAAAGGTGGGAAAGAAATTATGAGATATAAATTGGACCAAGTGAGCGAGTCCGGGTATGTTGGTTAAGTGACATCAAGGCATTAAATTAATTATCGAGAGAAAGTAATTAGTTTGGAGTCGGAACATTGACTCGAAAAATGTTGAGGTACGGGCCAAGTGAGAGAGTCCCGGGATAATGGTTGGGTGACACCAAGTTATTAAATTAATAAATGTGTTAATTAATTTAGTTAGAGTCGGATTGTAGACTCAGGTAATATTAAATTAATAAGAGTGATAATTAATTTAATAAGAGTCGGATTGTAGACTCGGGTAGTATTAAATTAATAAGTGTATTAATTAATTTAATTAGAGTCGGTTTGTAGACTCGGGTAGGATTAAATTAACAAGGGTGTTGATTAATTTAATTAAAGTCGGTTTATAGACTCGGGTATGATTAAATTAATGGGTGGAATAATTAGTTTAATCAAAATCGGATTGTAAACTCGTGAAGGGTACTTATTAATTAATGTGAAAATTAATTATATTAGAGTCGGACCATAGACTCGGGAAGAGGATAAGTTATTAAGGGAGAAAATTAATTACATTGAGTCGGGCCACAGACTCAGGAAATTACAGGCAGTGTACGGGATTTTGAGTACACAATAAAACCGGGGTTTATATTATATATATACGGTGTCGTGATAGTATATATATACGTGTATTTATTGTGCGTGATACTAAATATCAGTGATTAGATATTTATTAAATTTATATACTCTAATGCTATCAAGGGAGGTTGCGCGAAGTGGGTGAATCCCTTAGCTTGAGGAGTAGGGCGAGTATATCCCCAGGTCATAGTGTCCGGTATATATGGGTGAGGGATTTATCTCACTTTCAGGGAAGGAATATGACCGCCTCCACTTCGTTTATATTTTTGGTCCAAGTTGGTGAGCGATTCTAACTTGGGGAAAACTAGGTTTTGTGAGCACACCTAGTGAGATAGCATTCTAGAGGGAATCATCCGGTGAGGGTAAACTCGGAAGGATGGATACGTGTATGATATATGTGTGGACGTTAGTAAAGGTACGTATAATATGGTAGTAAATATTATATGTAGGTGATAATACAGTGTGTGATGTATTTATCTTATATAACTCGGGTTACAGTTATATGCTGTTAATTAATGAGAAATTAATTAAGTTAATCATTGGTGGAAATAATACAGTGTATGATGTATGTATTTTATATAACTTGTGACACGGTTATATGCTATTATTTAAGAGGAATTAATTAAGTTAATTGTGAAATAACTTATAATTCAAGAATCATTATACTCGGGTTAGAGTGGTATGGCAAGGGAAGGTTATACCAGGACTAGTTGGACGGGGTAGCACAACTAGGTGGGGTTAAGGTAACCGGTAGATGTGCACAATAGTGGAGGGGTGAGAATGTCCACAAGGGAGTGCGACACTAACTTAAATATGAAGCGCATTCATGCATTTTAAATTACTGCAGTTAATTTACTTGCTAAATATTTTCAAAATGTTTTGGGTTCTAATCCTTGCTATAAAACTATTTTCAAAACCTTTTAGGTGTCCAGCCACAGGGACGCCAGGATCGATATTCTATTCCAGGGACACGGAGCTGCGGCATATGTGGATGCTAGCATGAGTTGGATTAGACGCATCGTTCATTCATTCCTAGAGTAGGAATCATTTCTCAGTTCAGTTTTATTTAGGGCTTGTCGCCCAGACTTCTCGGTACAGTTTTCAGGTGTATTTATTCAGGTGTTGAATATTTGTATTGGATTATTTCTTTGGTGGCCGGTGATTTATTCGGCAAGTTGTGTAATTATAATTCAGTTATTTTTCATTCAGTTGTGTGAATGGTTTATATTTTAATTCCGCATGTATTGTTTTGTTTAATTAAAAAGTTAAAATTGGCACCAGTTTTTGGAATACTAGGTGGTTAGTAAGTTTTAAAAAGTTTTCGACAGTGATGCTAAGGATGATCCAACTGGGATTCCTGTTTTAATTTGGTATAGGACTGATCACCCGGTATTTTATTAGGCGGGGTGTCACATACATCCCTTATTTTTATTGGTCGAGATTCTTTAGCCAATGATGAGTAAGCACATTCGTTTGGTATGATTGAGTACGGGGTGGTTGTGGAGGCACTTTGGGACTAAGTTTCAAGCTCCAAAGTGCCTAGGATAAAATTCTTCATTCTTTCGAGGATATGGATCTTCATAAACAACAAGCTTTGGACCTCAAAATTATAAAGGACTTATTGAAATTCAAAGGAAAAAAGATGCATGAGGAGTATTCTGATTTTGAAGTAAAGTACATTGAGCTCCCGGGGTGGATATATGCCACTATGATGAGTATACCTTGCTTTTGAGACTTATAAAAAATTTATCTTCTATAAGTATGCCTCGGTACTTAAGGCTTTCAAAGCAAGGTTCAGTAGCTCTTCTCTGAGATGGATGTCTTTGGCCAGTTCCCTGAAGCCCCCCACTCTGCTGATGAAAGCTTTAATAGTGAGAGCAATAACAAGGGTGATGCTGTTAAAGCCTGAGCCTCCATTGCCAAAGAAGAAGAAGAGTTCGAGAAAGAGCCCCTGCTCCCGAGCGCATGTCAAGCCCTTCAAACAAGGAAACTGGATCCCTTGCGAAAGAAAGCCCCACTCATCCCAAACCTTAAAGAGGCTTTTATGTATTTTTTTATTTAAACTCTTTTAGGCTATGGGGCTTTTAATGTTATCCTATGACTTCCACTACATAAGGAATGAAAATATTAGAAGGTTTTGTTGAGTTATTGATTCTTGTGTTTCTTGTTTCTTTTTTATTGCTTTACTTTTGCTTTGCCTGGGAATTTTTTCACTTTCATTTATCTGTCTAAGGTTTACCAAGTAAGTATTATTCCCCTCCCCACCCCCTCTCCCCCCACAAAGACTTATTGGCAAAGGAAAGAATGTGGGCAATAACATTGTTGAAATAGACTATGCTTGTGGAAGCTTCTGAAGTCAAAACTGAGGTTCTTTATGTGACACCCTGCAAAATTTATTAATAGATTGGTCAATTATAATACAAAATTCACAGGTATAAAAAATATTTGGTAACATTGTTATCATAATGAAATAACCAAAATTAAACAAATAATATAACGAGATAGTGAAATAATAGATAAAACAAAACCAACTATGATACCAATCGTCGCTAATATAGAAATCGAACTCTAGAACGTGACCTCCAACTGGGAGTCTTCAGGAAGGCCAACCTGATCGAAGAACCAAACAAACTTTGGTGAGCGAGCAACAGCTACACATTCAATCCACGGGTTTGCCTGGTCACCATCCAACTCATAAACTTCCTCCACGTCTCTATATGCAGCCTCATCATACGCTATTACTGCATTCACTTCCTCTAAAGTGCAGGCTCCCGACTGCCTATCGAGTCCCTTAATGGGATCGTATATTCCTTTCTCTTAGTCCTTTGCCCCTTCAACCCCGTCATGCAAATGGATCTGAGATAATTCGAAGGTGCATTCTTCTAAAGACCCTTCGAAAACATCATTGGAAGATCCTTCAAAGTCACTTCCTTAGAGCCACTGTCCCCTCATCAATCGCTCAGCCTCCTTATTAAAAGCGCTAGATATATGGGCCCCATAAGGTGGCAGAGGGTTATCGTTTACATTAGTTTGTGGCAATAAAACATCCCCATTCTTCACATGGCGGTTGATCTACCTTCTTAGTGAGAAACACACTTTGGTAGGGTGGTTTACCCTATTATGGAGTGCGCAATAATGAGGCTTCTCCTTGTCCTCCCGCGATAGCTGTGCGGTGTTGACATTAATTGGCCTTCATACTTTGTCGCAAACTATGAGGTCGTAAATTTTCAAAGCTTGTTATACCGTGCAAGGTAGCTCAGGGGGTCCTTTTTGTCCTCAAACCTTCTCTTGTTATTTCTGCCCTTTCTACCTCCTCGGTGGCCACCGTTCTCTTCTTTGGCTCCTTCGTCTGCATAATTGACCCTCGAGGGTATTCCCCTCCCTGAGGTGACCATTGGCCTAATTAGAAAACTCAAAAAGGTAGGTTGGGGTACTACGGGTTTCACAACTAAAACGATATTTCTTACAGCTTTTAAAAATGCTGCAAACGTGCCCTCTCGCGTTTCGTTAATCAAGTGATATATACACTCGGGCAGTACACCCTCTGCACACACTTTTAAAAGCTTATCTTCTCTCTTCTCCTCTCTCACATCCAGAGAGCGTTCATGAAACCTCCTGATGTAAACCACAACATCCTCTCCCGAATTTTATTTCTCTCGTGCTAGCTGAGTGAATATAAACTCATCCTTAGTAAAAAAGAACTTTTGCACGAATAAAATGTACAGTTCTTCCCAAGAGCTCACACTACCTGGGGCCAAGAGGGAGTACCACATGTAGGCTTTCTTTGTCAAGGATTTTGAAAACTCCCTCAGCCTTAGCTTTTTGTCGTTGCAATGGGCCCCAAGACTTTCAATAAACCTTTTTAAGTATTCCTTGGGGTTAGCACCCTTCCACGCGTACTTCTCAAAAATTGGTGAAATATACCCTACTAGGTAGGGTTCATTGTTGTATGCCTCTGGATAGGGGGTACGAAAGTCATCGTACACCGAAGAACTATCGCCTTTAGACATGGCTATAAACTTTAGCAGCTCTTTCTACATTTCTTCTAAGCCGCCTGGTGAAGGGCTAGCTGGCGATAACGTTGTTACCTCTGCGATCATTTTAGCTGGTAGGCCTACTCCTTGGCCAGTCATCACAGCTGGGAGAGCTGAAGCTGCCCCCCACCTTGCAGCGTTAACCCCGTCGTCATGGGTGGAACCACAGTAGGGGGCACACTGCTCATAGGTGGTAAGGTGGTGGGGTAGGTGTTATCATAAGTGAGGGAAGCCACACCTCCTGTAACAGTGGGAGCCGGTATCGCTGCAAGTGGCATAGTGAAGAAGCTCGCTCCTATGGGAGCTCCCAACATCGCCTGAGCTGTCGGAGTTCTGATGAACTCTGCGAACAAGCCCATCAGTCCCTGTAATTGTTCCGAGCCTATTCCCAATTGTGTGGGCGTCATTTTCGTGGTGCCAGCTCTAGGCATACTTGTCTATGCTCTTGCCGTTCTCGCCCCCTCAGGCGGCGCAGGTTTGTTTGCCTCTTCTTCACGTTTTATGGCATCGAAGTTAATAACTCTAATAGTGTTATCCTCTGGCATATTTCAAAAGAGAATACCTACCCAGCAGAGTCCCCAAATGTAAGATGTGGGTTCTTTAAATACAATTAGTATTAATTGAGGCGTAACCACTTATCAAGACCGAGGTTAACATCGTTAAATATTAAATATTAGCGATGGCCACAGGTGAGTCAGAGACAAGAGATCCTAATGTTCAGACTTATATTAAATAGCCTATTGGCATAAAAGATGCATGACAAGCATAATAAATAGATGGAACCAACAGAAAGCGTGGTTGGAGGGAGAAATAACAAGAACTCTAGGCACAATGAGGTTGTGGCCATCCCCCCGATCCTCACGGCGGGCAGGCGCGTGAGGGAGGATCCTAGCTCTCGCGCGTCCCTCTCGAGAGCGCTTCGGCCGACGTCCTTTGGGTGACGTGAAAGATGTAGAGATATTAGAGTCGCCAGTCTATTTTACTCAAAACAGACAAAAGAAAAGGGGAAGCCATCCCGAAGGACAGCATCCAAAGACATACTGATGCATACGAAACCAAAACGATTCGAAAAGGGTCCGGAGGCTAAGTTACGAAATGGGAAGGTGTTAGGCACCTATTCTGCCCTTTCGGTCTCTCATGGGTTTTTGCTATTTTCCTTTTATTTTCCCCGTGATGTGTGTGCATGTGTATATATAGTGGAGATAGTAATCATAGACTTGTACCATGGAAGAGGTAAAGCAAGTCATCCGTAGGAAGGTATAAAAATATTAGAAAGTAGGATTTATGTGATTATCCTTACGTTGACCGTTATGAGGGAACGATAACGCATGTGGAATAATGCGCCACTAGGAAAAAATATATGTATATAATATAAGATAGTGGAGTTTAGAGAAAATATAAAATGAGAGAAAAAGTAAAAATAGGATTCGAGTCTCGGGTTTTACCCCGAGATGCCTACGTAGCTTATAGAGGCATCAAAGTCCACGTAGTTCGCATGAAAAATGAGGGGTTGGGTTTATCCCATAAATCCAATCGAGGGATTCTCTTATTTGTGTGTGTGTGTGTGTGTAGAAAAAGTGTTTTAGTTATGAGAAAAGTGTGAGAAAAGTATGAGAATTCCCGTTTTGAATTTATGAGCAAACCCTCTTTTTTTGGGGGGCTTTTATTTATATGAAAATAAGAGATGTGCAATAATACTAAATAAAAAGTATATTAGGATGTGTGAGATGAGATAATAAAAGTGCTAAGTAATAAAACGAGTTATTGCGAATTTATGAGAATTTAAGGAGAGAGTTGAGAAAATTGGACCTTTTTGAAGATCTTGAGCTTGATCTTGAATGTTGGAGAGCAACCCTTAGACTTGGATCATGATGGAGGGTAGTGAATTCACCAAGTTTGATGAAAAGGATGATGAAAAGTGAAGGTTGGATAGGGATTCGGGTGTGGAAATCACGCCGACTTCGAGAGAGGTTTATTGGATTTGCTGAGAGTGATATCTATCAGATCTGGGCCTTTTTGCAAGTGAGGTCAGGCCTCTTTTTTATAGGCCCAGGACATTACCGATCGGCATAGCCCTGTTCCTTCCAATCGGCAGGTGCGTTTAGGCACTCTGCCGATAGGCAGGGTCTGGGACCTGCCGTTTGGCAGTGTCTTTCAGGCCTTTTCGAAAAAGTGACCGCAGAACGTAAACCGTTGATCAGAATCGCACACGGGGCTAATCATTGGAAAGGTAATTCAGAGACCTTCAAAATTCCTTTGGACTACTCCCGGGTTTGGGGGTTGACTTTGGATCAAATATGGCTCTGAAGCATTCGTCAGTCCATTGAACAGGGAATCGTCGGACGTAAACGGATCGTTCGTCCGCATGGTATGTCTGAATCGCGCACGGGGCTAACCATTTTTAATGGTTAGGAGATGTACTTCGATATTCCTAAGAGTTTGATCTGATTCGGGGATTTGACTTTGGTTAACTAAGCCCTGGAAGCATTCGGTGACCTTTCGGAGTAAAACGGATCGTTCGTTCGTACCGTAAGTCAGAATAGCGCACGGGGAAGACCGTTGGAAAGGGGTTTCACTGACCTTCAATGATTCATTTAGTCTCGGTCTAGTTGAAGAGTTGAATTATGTTAAACAGAGCCCAAGAACGCTCGATGGCCTCCTGATTGAGTTTCGGGGGAAAACAGGTCATTCGTCCGCATAGTAAGTCGGAATCACGCATGAGACAGACCGTTGGAAAGGGGTTTCAGTGCCCTTTAAAGATTTATTCAGTCTTGATTGAGCAGAAGACTTTGATTTTTGGTCAAACGGAGCCTGGGAGTGCCCGATGGCTTCTAGGTCAGTACTCGGGGTATGGCCTGAGTTTGTAGTGATGAAGGGAGGTGTTTGGGACCTAAGGAGAGTTTAGGGGGTAACAGAATGGGGTGTCTATAGAGCCCTTCGACGGGTGAGTTTGGAACAAATGATTGCCGTCGAATAGACACCGCATGATGCTTTTGAGGGAGGATGACCAATTCAGAGGGTTGAGGCCGATTCTGAGGACCTAAGGGAGTGAGGATGACCAATTCAGAGGGTCGAGGACGATTCTGAGGACCTACGGAGTGTGCTGGGGATACCCAATTCTGTGGGTAGAAGCCGATTCTACGGGCTTAAGTTGAGATGACTAATTCTGCGGGTCGAAGACAATTTTGCGGGCATAGGTATGAGATGACCAATTCTGCAGGTCAAAGCTAATTCTGCGAGCTTAAGTATGAGATGACCAATTCTGCAGGTCAAATCCAATTCTGAGGGCTTAAGGTGGGATGACCAACTTTGCGGGCTTATGTAGCGATGACCAATTATGCGGGTCGAAGCTAATTCTGCGGGCTTATGTAGAGATGACCAATTCTGTGGGTCGAAGATAATTCTGTGGGCTTAAGGTGGAGGTAACCAATTCTGCGGGTCGAAGCCAATTCTGCTGGCTTATGTAGAGACGACCAATTATGCGGGTCGAAGACAATTCTGCGGGCTTATATAAAGACGACCAATTCTGCGGGTCGAAGCCAATTCTGCGGGCTTATATAGAAATGACCAATTTTGTGGGTCAAAGCCAATTCTACGGGCTTAAGTAGAGATGACCAATTCTGCAGGCTTAAGGTGGAGGTGACCAATTCTGCGGGTCGAAGACAATTCTGCGAGCTCGAAGATGAGGTGACCAATTATGCTGGTCGAAGCCAATTCTGCGGGACTAAGGAACGATGTTCTTAGGGAACTCTGTCGGGGAGATTATCTTGAGGTTTTATTTTGGGCTGGGGAGCCGACTGATGGGGAAATCTTTTGCATCCTCTGAAGGAATAGCCAACATTCCACTGGGGAGATTTAGGTGGCCCAGGGTTTGGATGTATTTCTTGGGGAAAATTGAGGCTTTGGGGGAATAGGGGTGATCTTTAGAGATCCTCCGGGGATGTTGCCGGGAGGAGTTTTACTTGGTTTTTGAGAGTTTTGCTGGGGAAATAGGGGTTCTGCTTGAGGGAGTGCAAAATTTTCTTGGTGAAAATGTTCTAAATCCTTCCTGGGATTTTTAGGAATTTTCTGAGAATTTTTTTGGCCTGTCTGGTATTTTCTGAGAATTTTTGTACGAAATTTAAAGGGGGTGTCGGTCGGCATGGTTCAGAGGGTGCCATTCGGCAGTGGCACGGACTTTTGGACTGCCTCGGGAAGGTAAAGGGTCAGTACCGATTGGTGGGTGGGGGGTCAATGCCGATCGACATGACCCTTGGCATCCTATATAAAGGGGGAGAATTCCCCTTATTTTTCACAGCTTCTTGCTTTCTTTCTTTCTTTGATTTTCCTCTGCAAATCGTTCTAGCATTCCGATCTCTAAGAAATGGCTGCCTTTGTGAGCACTACAGCACATAGGGAATGGTTGACTATTGATGACTGGGCGAACGTGGATTAGAGGGCTAGGGTGCCTCTTGCTTTGGGGAGTGAGAACTCCTTTGACGCATTCGAGTCGATTCCGAATGAGCAGACTTTGCTATAGGAGCCATCGCGTCATCGGTCTTCTAAGGTGGTGAGCCCCGGCAGTTATGTAAGCAACCTGATTTGTGGCATTCTTCTCTTTTTGGTGATTTTTCCTTCCTTCTTTAATTTTGACAAGGTTTCTTCTTTTGACAGTCTGATATCTCTTTGAAAAACATGCGTGCCCGTGGGACGACGGGGCTTAAGGACGCCTGGGAGCATCTTCCACCTGTGGTGCATTGGGTAGTATCATATTTTGGGAGGTTGACGTCTGCGCTGGATGAGATGCCTCGGTCGACAGTGGTCTTATACGCTTTGGGGGAGAGATGGTGGGATACTACCCACACCTTCCATTTCGATTTTGGGGAGATGACTGTGACTCCCATAGACATGTAGCAGCTATTGGGGCTGGATTGAGATAGGGAGTAGATAGAGGTGGATCGCTCTCTGAGGGTGAGGCCAGAGGCGGCGCTTGGTGACGTAGGGAGGATAGTTTCTGGGGATTCCATCCGGCTTTCCTTACTGAAGGATATCTTGCTGAGTAAGGTGGTTGATGTGGAGGATGGGCTGTAGGTGAGGCAGAGGGCCCGGTTGTTAATTTTGCTGGTGCTGAGAGGTTTCATGGTGGTGTCGAGTGGATACATCGTCCATTTGTGGTTCTTGTCGTATTTGAGGATGTTTTCGAACATCCCTCTCTCTAATTGGGGCAGCGTGACTTTGGCGACCCTCTATTTTTCTTTGGATGCATTTAGCCGGTGCTGCCGATAAACTTTTACTGGAGCCACGTATCTCCTCGAGGTATCCTTTAATTTTACGCATTTTCCTTTCATGCATTCGTATTTTCCTTATGCGTCTCTTTTTTATTGTGAATTCTTGTCTTTAGCAGACGTGGTTCTATGAGGTGATTAGGTGCAATAACCAGCTGATTGCTCTGAAGGACGATACCGTTGGGGACTTCTGCCGATTATATCGATGGCGAAAGACCAATTGGTAGTCGAAGGGATCCCTCTCTTTGGAGGCGGTGCGTTAGGTCTTGAATTTCCTGACCAGTGGTAGGGTAAGACTCTTTCCTTTTCAGTCTTGGCTTTTGGCATGTTCTGATTTTGTATTGACTTATGCCTGCTGGGTATTTTCAGGTGACTTTTTATCCTTGGGGGATAACCATTCAGGATACGGGGGCGACCGGGGTGAATGCGCAGATGAGGCATTTACTAGCGTATGAGTTCGGTCATTCCTGGTATCTGGGGGAGCGAGTGGTTCGACAAATTGCTGAGGAGGAGGTGGTGGTGCCACCTGCGCAGCCTTCTACGTCTATGAGGCGGGAGCGGATGCTGTCGGAGGATGCGAGGATCGGTGAGTCCTACATGTTGTATACTGATACGACCGCACCGTATGACTATATGGACTTTGTGATGAGCTGGTTTATGGCGCCCAGCATATATGATGCCTTGCCTTTCCCTCCTGCGGGTTCGAGTCGGACGGTGGGGTCTTCCCATAGCAGAGGTGGTCCGTCGACGTCTGCGGCGGCGACAACTTCAGAGGTTCTCTTCGAGCGATTGCATACTCCTTCGTACAATATTCGACGGGCTGATGGAGGGATGGTGCCTATGATGCACCGTCCTCAGGCGATGGATCCGAAAGAGTTGGGTTTAACAGAGGAGGTCCTTCATCCTGCGGTATACCTTTTCCTCTTTTTGGTTCCTTTTCTATTTTGATCCTTTTTTAATACTGATTTTTGCCTTTTCTTTGCAGCAAGTCTGGGTGTCGAGCACTTGGTTGAGGGATATTAGGGACTGGATATCTTCAGCGACTACACATATTCGAGACGCGCCCCTGTTTCCTTCTTGTTTGGTGCCATCTGCTTCATCCAAGGAGGACTCTGGCTCGGGTAGCGGTGGTGCGTCATCTCGCCGTAGGGGAAAGAGAGCGCGTCGCATGGGTGGAAGCTCTTAGGGGTGAAGGGTAGGTGAGAGAGAGAGAATGTGGGTTCGGACTGTGTCCCGCTGTTTTTTTACTTTTCTTTTATTTCCTACAAAATTTGATGTAACACAGAAGAATATATGCAATGCAATGGGATTTTTTTATTATCTTTTGTTAATAGTGAGTGAATGCATGCACATGCGCTTTTTACTTTACTGCTGAGACCGTAAAAAGAGACATTTTTAGGATTTTTTGAAGGAAAGTTTCAAAAATGGGAAATTATATAGGGGTGGAAGAGGATTTTTTTTTTAAATTCTGTTGAGAATATCAATTTTATTTTTATTGGGTTTTTCTGATTTTGATAAAAAAGGAAAAAGGAAAATTTCCAAAAATGGGGGGTTGTCGACCGGTAATCCCTTTGCCCTACCTATCGGCAATCAAGTCCAGTTTCATCAATTCAAAGCTTTTGATTCGTTCCCTCTTCAGCTTCTTGTACCTTGTGGGGTAGGATTCCCTCCGATTTCTACAGGGATTATGTCTTTTGTGAGGGTTCTCAAGTATAAAAATGGGTAGGGGTGGAGTGTTTTCATCACACATTCACATTCTTACTTACTTGCCTACTATCTCTTAGTCCTGCAAGATGGCTCTCCCTGGTAGCATTGAGTTTGCTAATTACCTCAAAGCCTTGGAAGCGATGTGCTCTTATAACGTCGACTACAATGCTTTCAACATGCACCGAGTCTCTTTGTGGTGTAATCGGTCCATTGAGTGGAACATGCTGATAGCGGTGGTACAATTTTGGTACCCCGATGACCATGTATTCCTCTTTGTGTTGGATGCAGTTTGTCCTACATACGAGGAATTTTCTGCCATGCTGGGGATAAATCCCAGTATTGCTGTGGCTTTACCCGAATTTTCTCGTTCTCCCAGGGATTTCTTGACTGGGCTTTTTCGTATTTCGCCTTCGGTGACTAGATCACTGGTTACTAAAGGAATGATTTCCCTTTCGACGGTGTTACAGTCCATGCATTTGCTGGAGGCAGGTGATGCTGGCTATGCTGGAGCCGTTGTTCTAGGCCTGGTTTCAAAATTGCTGCTGGTGACTAGGGAACTGCTGGTGGATCCACAACTTGCAGCCATTACTTCATGGATGTCATACCGTTGTAATCCTGCGGCGGTGATATTGGCAGAGACCCTGAACGGTCTGGATGCCTGGCGAGAAGGTCGTTCTGACTTCCTGCGGGGTAGCCCCATGATGCTGTTCATGTGATTGTCTGAAAGACTCCGCCTGGTAACTCTTCCAGAATATACTTTGTCGGCTATACCCAACTTCTTTTTGCGTCACTTCTTCAGCATTGGCCTGAATATTAAGAGCTGGGAGAATTGGCTTGTGGAGCATGGGGCTCGAAATATTTACTGGTCAGTGCCTTGGTGGGGACAGTTGCTGCCTGTTCTGGAGCTAGGAAAATACCCGTATGTGCGGCTGGTTGGTCTCAGACATATCTTTTTTTATTTCCCTTGGAGGCTTCTGCGCCAATTTGGCTGGGCACAGGTCGTGCCACCTCGGACACTAAATTTCTTTCCGGTAGAGGATTTGATCGAGCGTCTGCGCCTGTGGCTTGGCTCTATGTGGAAGAGTCGGCGTCTGCCGACCCATCCTTCTCAATCTGTTGGAAGAGTTTAGCATATCCCTAGGGATTATATGAAGTGGTTGTGGAGGAGAGTAGTTAACAAGATGTTGGCAGTGCAGACTGGACAAAAGTGGTTTGTTTTGTTTAATACCATGGAGGGAGGTGCTGTGGTTTTTTTGAAGCTGGTTCGAGCTTATTGGTCCATAGAGTGTCTACAACACTCTTTTCAGGCAGGGGAAACTTGGGGACCCCATGATGATTATGATGATGACGGAGTAGGCTCCTCTGGTAGCTGTGCATAGGACTCCTGGAGAGTTTATTGTGTAATGGAGGATAAATGTGGGGATTTTATTTTGGCTCTTTTAGGAAGGTAGGGGGAAAGGGAGTTATCCGTTCCTTTTCTTATGTAATCTGTACCGTAATTTCTTATTAGTGAAATAAATAAGTTTCTGATCATCCAGCTGTGTCCTTTAATGAGTTTTGTGTTGTTTGAATTATCTATACCGATCGCTAAGGCATACATAATCCCTTTATTCAAGTATATGTTAGAATGGACTGTCGTTCTCAGAGATAAGAAAAGTATAGTATTTTGTGAAAAAGAACGGTCCATGCTCATGTAAGGTGTATGAGCTGCCTATGTACCTCTAGGGATTTTGAAATTTTTTAATTTTGTTTGAAAATGGTTTTTGCAGAGGATTAGGCCCATGTGGTTCTGGGTAGGGGGAAATGAAGAGTTTTTTTTTTAAGAATAGAAGGGAGACGAGAAGAGTCATAGCGCACTGAGATTTCGGACTAGGGGTAGAATTTCTTAAGACGGTCCAAGTTGACTGGCCGAGCCATCTCTTCCCCATCTAAGTCGGTAAGCATGGCGGAACCACCGGACAAGATCTTCTTGACAATGTAGGGGCTGCTCTAATTGGTCTTGAATTTCCCTCTGGGGTCCCAGATGCGTTCTATGATTTCTTTAAAGGCTAGGTCCCCTTCTCGGACATCGCAGTCCTTGACTCTCTTGTTGAATGAACGCACTATTCAGTGATGGTACCCTCGTATGTGGTATAGTGCTTTTAATCTCCTTTCGTCTAGGAGGGTCAGCTCGTCAAGATGGCTTTGGCACCAGTCTTCTTCACTGATCTCACTTTCAAGCATGACGCACAACGAGGGTATTTCCAGCTCCACGGGTAGGACTGCTTCCATACCGTAAACTAGAGAGTAAGGGGTAGCCCCAGTAGAGGTTCTAATTGAGGTTCAATAGCCCCAGAGGGCGTACGGGATCCAATCAGCCCAATCTCGATAGCTTTCGATCATCTTACTGATGATGTCTTTGAGGTTCTTATTAGCGGCTTCGACTGCACCGTTGGTCTGAGGTCGGTAGGGAGAAGATTTGTGTCTCTGAATCCCATACTCGTTGACTACCTCTGTGACTTTTGCCTCAAAATGCAACTCGTTATCTGATATTAGCTCGTGCGAGACCTCATACCGACAGATGATGTTTTTCTTGATGAACTTGGCCACTTTTTTAGCGTTCAGCACTGCGTATGACTCCGCTTCGACCCATTTGGTGAAGTAATAAAGGGCGACTAGGATGAACTCATTACCATTGGAAGCCTTTGGTGTAACCTTCCCTATAATGTCGATGCCCCGGGTAGAGAACGACTAGGGAGAGGTCATGTTGCATAATTCACGTGGAGGCAGATGTTGAAGGTTGGAGAATTGTTGACATTTAAGGTATCTCCGTACATAGGCGGTGCAAACCTGGGTCATGGTGGTCCAGTAGTAGCCTTGTCGGATGATCTTTTTGGCAAGCATGTGACCGTTCATATGGTGTTTGCATTCCCCGCTGTGGATCTTCTGTATTATCTTTTTAATGTTAGCCCCTACGATACAGTGCAGATGAGTTCCATCTAAGTTCCTTTTGAGTAGTGCTTTGTGACAGATGATGTACTGGGCGACCAATATTCGAAGGGTTGCTCGATCTTTCTTGTTGGAACCCTTGGGATATGCTTACCATGCTTGGGGAGGCGCCAGATATCATAGTACCAATAATTGGCTAGCTCAGGACCTTCTGCGGTGACGAGCTCAATGTGGTAGCAGTGGGTTGGTTTGTCTTGCTTTTGAATAAGGAAGGGGGTCATTGTTATTCCTTTGGGCATGTCGACTAAGGAGGCCAGGGTAGTAAGGGAATCGATTAGGTTATTCTTTGCTCGAGGTAGGTAATGGAAGGTGATATCTTAGAATTGGGAGGCTAATTCTTCTAAGCGAGCATGAAAGGGTTGGAGTTTCTCGTCCTTGACTCTCCACTTTTTGAGCTCTTGACTGATGATGAGGGCAGAATCCTCATAGACGTCTAAACATTGAATACCTTTCTTAAGAGCAACTTTGAGGCCTATCGTGTATGCCTCGTACACAGTCATGTTATTAGTGCAGGTGATATCCAATTTGATGGTGATGGGAGAGTGAGAGTAATCTGGGGAGATCAGGAGTATCCCAATGCCATATCCCTTTTTGTTGGCAGCGCCGTCCATCGAAGGCAGTCTTGAGCAGCATAGAGAATATATTCATCTGGGAATTCAGAGACCCAGACATCGGCTTCATCCATAGGGTAATCATCGAGGTAGTCAGAGATGGCTCTTCCTTTCATGGCTTTCTGCGTGACGTACACGATATCAAACTCTGCTAGGAGCATCAACCATTGGGCCATTCGGCTGGACAAGGCGGGTTTCTCAAGAAGGTATTTGATGGGATCCATTCGGGATACAAGTTTGATGAGGAAGGTGAGCATGCAGTGTCGCAACTTTTGGGTGATCCAGATAAGTGCGACACATGCCTTTTCCAAAATAGTGTAGTTAACCTCGTACCTGGCCAATTTGTGACTGGAATAATAAATATCTCTTTCTTTACGGGAATCATTAAGCTATTGGGCTAGCAAAGCCCTAGCTGCAGTGTCGGTTATGGTTAGGTATAGGAGCAAGGGGAGACCAGGCTGTGGTGGCTTGAGTACTGGGGTTGGGTCAGATATTGTTTGATTCGGTCAAAAGCTTCTTAGCATGCCTCATTCTAAACTTTAATTGAATCCTTTCGGAGGACTTTGAAGATAGGTTCATAGATGGAGGTTAACTAGTTGATGAATCGGCTAATGTATAGTAATTTCTCGAGGAAACCTCGGACTTCTTTCTCTGTTCAGGGAGGTGGCATCTCAAGTATGGCTTTCAGCTTGGCGGGATCTTCTTCTATCCCCTTCTCACTGATCATGAATCCCAAGAGTTTTCCCTTTGTAACGCCGAAGATGCATTTTTGCGGATTGAGTCTCATCTGACACTGTTCCAGTCATTCGAAGAAATTTCGGAGAGCAAGAACATGACCTTCTCGAGTTTTGGACTTGATAATCATATCATCCACATATACCTCAACTTCTTTGTGAATCAGATCGTGCAGGATGGTTGTGGCAGCCCTCTGGTAGGTAGCCCCAGCATTATTGAGACCAAATGGCATAACGGTGTAGCAAAAGGTTCCCCATGGGGTGATGAATGCGACTTTTTCTTGGTGATCTGGGTGCATTTTGATTTGGTAATATCCGAAAAACTCATCGACGAATGACTTGAGAGCATGACTGACTGTATTTTCCACGATCATGTCGATATTGGATAGCGGATAATCATCCTTTGGAGAGGCTTTGTTCAAATCCCGATAGTCTACATACATCTAAACTTTTCCTCCTGATTTCGGCACAGGCACTATGTTGGCTATCCACGTGGGATATTCGATCACATGAATGAAGCCTACGTTCAACTATTTGAGCACCTCTTCTTTGACTTTGAGTGACCATTCGGTGCAGAGCTTTCTCAACTTTTGTTTGATCGGCTTGTAATCTGGGAGAGTGGGAATCTCGTGATGAGCTATTTTAGGATCAATGCTAGGCATATCGTCGTAGGACCATGCGAAGACATCTATGAATTCTTTTAGCAATTCTTCGAGTTATGCACGCTCATCGAGGGTAGCCCTTATCCTAATCTCATGCAGTTGGCTACTAGAACCGAGGTTAACAACAACAATCTCTTCTTCATTAACTTGAACGCGATTATGTTATTTATTATTAACCTTATTTAGACCAGTTAAGAATTATTCATTTGCAAAATCATCATCATCAAAAGTTTGATTAGAATCCAAACAGTTAATGTAAGGCACAACAAGATACTCAAAATCTTCGTTTATTTCATTGATAGGAAAAATAACATTGAGAACCTCGTTAAAAGAGGACTCGATTATATTTGAACAAGAATAGACAACATAAGAAGAAATGGGGTAAACATTAGGATTTTAGGCCAGTTGAGGAGAGGTGTATCAGCAGCTTTAATCAGTTGAGATGGATCCTATGATGTAGTGCCTGAGTGAACCATATAGAGTGTCAGCCCTAGTGTCTGTAAGCTGAAGGAATCTTCGGAGTCACTTTCCTCAGTCTCTTCGGTATCTTTGATGAGCGACTATACTTGGTGTTGGGAATCTTTGGCCCATGGGTAGTTGTCTTGGAAAAAAGATCTCCATTCCAGGCTTCATCTTCTTGTCTGTATGGTCATACCATGGTTCTGGAAAGCCGCAAAAGGATAAGTCTTAGCCCTATTTGGTGAATCGTCCATTCAAGGAGTCACATGGGATAGTCTTGATGCAGTCTAGTCCTCTCTTTAGTCGAGGATGCGAATCATTCTGAGCTCTTGTTCTGATGGTTGATACCCCAAACCACAAGGAGGGAAAGCTTTCTTTAGTTCAATCGACTCGAGTATCCCTTGCTGTCTTTGTCCTAGCCCCAGTTCAGGCATGAAGTGCATGTTTCTGAATATCTGAATCACATTGACGTTGCCATGAGAGTCATATTCTGGACAAACCCTTTCTTTGAAGTCGTCCCATGTCGAGGGTAGGAGTGGTTCAACTCAGAATCCTGATAGGAGCATATCATTTTACCCATGATGTATCTCAAGAATTGGACTGCTGGTACTTACACCCTCGATATTGTCATCGTTGCCCAAAATGGCGATGACCCGTCCGTCGGTGAAGAACTTTAATTTCTGATGGAGTGAGGAAAATTTCTGATGGAGTAAGGAAGACACACTCTTGATACTGTGGAGTCAAGGTCATCCGAGTAACAGGTTAAAACAAGCCGGGATGTCAATAACTTGGAATTCGACGACAGGGTTTATAGGGCCAACCCCTATTACAAGCTTTATGGATCCTGTTACCTCCCGACGGGTATTATCGTAGGCACGCACAGCAGCGGAGGCTGGAGCGAGGTTGCTTTTTTTTAGTCCTAAACATTGGAAGATTCTCAGTGGACAGACATTCAAGGCGGATCCATTATCGACAAGAAAGAGTGGTACGACCTTCCCCATAACTTTGACGGAGATGTTGAGTGCATGATTGTGGTTTGGCCCAATCTTGGGGATTTCTTCTTCGAAAAAGGATAGCATTCGGGTAGAGGTTAAGGATCAAACCAAATTTACCGCTTCTTCTAATGTGGTAGAGGGAGAAACTGTGGGCCCAGTGAGCAA
This sequence comes from Sambucus nigra, assembly GCA_949130495.1. Classification (NCBI taxonomy): domain Eukaryota; kingdom Viridiplantae; phylum Streptophyta; class Magnoliopsida; order Dipsacales; family Adoxaceae; genus Sambucus; species Sambucus nigra. The sequence goes on along the minus strand of OX422212.1, from coordinate 12,012,679 downwards.
CTTGATCAAAACATTTATGTGTAGCAAAGAAGACATGAAAAGCCCCCATAGAGTGATGTTAGCTTGAGTTTTCTTCAGTTGATCAAGGATATTGCTCCCCTCAAGGGTCATTTTGTGACACCCTGCCTAATTAAATACCGGGCGATCACTCCTTTATTAAATTAAATCAAGGTATACAGTTGGTTCATTCTCAGCATCACTGTCGATAAAAATAATTTTTCCAATTTAACACCCTAAATAATTAAGCTAAGTGTCAAAACCATTTTCATACATAACTTTCCAAATTTTATTTTCAGAAAAAGATTTATTTAATCATTAACAACATTAACTAAGTAAGAATCACACCACATTAAATTCTGCAACATAAACCAAATAATAGAATGCATTCGTCAATCGAATGTCAACATGAGAAATAATAAGTAACACAATTTAAACTGAATAAATCCCATAACGACAATACGAGAAATAACTGGAAATACAAATGTCCCAATAACAATGAAATAATGGAAAGGGCGACACATGCCCAATAAATGAGAATGCTAGAAGTGGAGTCAATAAATGAAGCCGTCTACGCAAGTAACCTGCAACTCCCACCTAAGCTGCAACTCGTTCCTTTGAAGGGATCCCAAGCAAGACGCCCCTGTGGCTGGGCACCTGAAATATATACATATATATACAAGAGAGAGAGAGAAAAGAAACGGGTTAGAGCTCGAAAGTGTGTTTGATTTAAAATACGTTTAGCAAGTATTTAAATTGACACAGGCCAATGCAACAACATATTAGAACGACACTCTCTTGAGAAATTCTCACCTCTCTTCTAATGTGCACGCCTATCGTACTAACCTTCCCAACGGGTTATCTTATTATTTTATCATACTACCTTCCCAATAATTTTTGCTTATCTTAGCTTACTCATAAGATTTCAAAACCGAACAATATCATTATTTCAAAAAGAATACTTCCAATTAGTAGCACAACTCTCGTTTTAACTTTATTAGTTTATAAAGTTTCCCAGTGTCATATTTTACTTTCACGAAACAAGTATTTACTATTTGAATCATCAACCATGTCCTACTTATCAAATCACTGTAGGCAGTTTCAAGTTTCCAAATCTCATATATATATTAACTACTCGTATAATATATATTAATAGCACCCCAAATAAAACTATGGTGCGTGCATACTTCCACTATCCAAACCCCATACCACTCATATTAAGGGGATTACAAATTCGGAATCACTCTCGAATTGTATTAACACATACACAAACAATATCGAGGCGAAGCATAGATTCCAAGTCTCTAAGAGGATGGCACATACTCGCGACTCTTAGGACCGTCTGAACTATCAATTCGATAGCCTGTACCAAGGATATCTATCTTCTAGTGTACAAGTCAATATCCCCCATAAAGGTCCCATTGAGATAAGACTGTTCCAGCGCGGTAACCTCAAGGATAGCAAGTAGCGCGGTATGTTTTTTACATGTATATAATATATGTACACACAACCATATAAAAGTACCACTTTTATCATATTAATATGGGTTCCTCTCGTCACCCAAAATTACAATATTTAACCTTAAATTCACATTATTAGTATTACGTATAAGGTTGCATCTCTAACCTTAACTCGAAGGATTTTCTCACTTATTTTGTAACACTCGTGGACTCTATTCTTCCAAGTAGAAAATTCAGTAGATGTGACATTTACGTTTCATCGTAACTCTCTTACGCGCCTCACACTTTAACATATCAATTTACTAACCCTAAAGTAAACATCCCATAAACACCATTCTTGTCGAATATTAACGATCTGAACGTTTATTTATACGCCCTATTGGTCCTCTATGTCTCCCAAATCTTTATACTAAGAATGCCCAAGAATTATATCACGACAATTCAATTTTTAAATCATTTATAAAGGGAGATAGTAGTCTGCCAGGAGGGTTCGATCGATCGAGGTTTGGAGCTCGATCGATCGAACCTTCAATCGATCGAAGCTCTAGGCTCGATCGATCGATCAAGCAGGTCTGCGAAAATCTGCAGAATTGCAGTTACGGGTTCTACAAATTTTCTTCATCCAAAACCATGTTTTTTCCATTCTAAACGTCCCAAAAATCCTACTACTAACATTATATCAATATATTAGATGTTTTCAACGTAAAGCATGTGTATATCTAACATTAAACATGGATAATTAACCCAAAATCTCATCTAATCATCAAGAACCCTAGAGTTTTTCGTAATCATGGTTCTAATATGTTTTTACCAGAATTTCCTTCTAATATATCATCAAAATTTCGTGGGTTATATTCCTCTACATGGCAAGAATTCCAGAATTTTCATATAAGTCAATACTACATGAATTCTCCTATCATAAATTGGGTTTTCTTCCATAGTTTTCATCACAAATCATTCCTAAACTAATATAAAGATTGCACCAACGAAAATACGCAAGAAATACTTGCCTGGGATTTTTGATATTCTGATTCGCAGATGATTTTGGTGTGGTTGCGTAGCCCGTTGCGCGATCTACGCGGTAGTGGTGGTTGTGGTGCAAACCGGTGACTTTTGGGGCCTTGGATTGCCTTGGAGCTTCCTCCTTCCCTCTCCTATGGCCATTACTTGTGTTTTTGTTTTCTAACCCTAGCTGATTAACCCAATTGGCTAATATAGGTTGCTGAATTTCGTGGGTTTAATTACCCAAAAAGGTGAAATGACTAAATTGCCCTCCCGAGGTACCAATTAGGCCTAAAACCGCCCCGAGACCCAAACTAAATCCCCGGGTACACTTTTCTGACTATCTCGACCCTTCCGGACGCGTTGGCGCACTCAAAACGACCATATGAACAACTTATAAAATATTCACTTTTTATTTAACAAAATTAGTCCCGACGTGACACGGGCACGTCCCGACTTAAATTTCCGAAATTGTCATTTAATTCACTCGTGACATTCAATATAATCAATATCATATATTACTTTGCTCATTAGTAATATTCAATAATTTTTCATATTTACTAAATCTCGTCACGTTAATAATTATAACATAATTAATTTCCGAATTTTTATTAAATAAATCACTCACATCAAATTTAATAAATCCCCAAATTAATATAGCATAAAAATACGGGGTATTGCACATTTCTAGCATGGTAAGGTTTTCAACTCCCTTCCCTTTGTCATTGGCTGGTAGTGAGTTTGGGATCTGGTAATGCCTCCCTGATCTGGTTATATGATTTACTGAAGAAGGGAAAAGCATGAATCCCTTTTCCTCGTCGATCTCGGGTTGTTTTGCCACCTTGTTTATTTCCCTGAGGATTTCTTCAAATGATATCATTCCACACATGTCGGCTACCGGTCCAGTTTTCTCGAAAGCTTGTTCTTCATTATAATCTCCGAATTCTTCCCCCCCATCTGGTGGCAACAATTCTGTCTTTCCATGTAAAGTCGATGCATTCCATAACTTCAACGGCTTCTTCATACATGTCATCCCATTCTGTGGGGATGTGTAAGGGTGAAGGGACCAAGCCCCCTGTAGCTTTAGAGCATCAAGTAACTCGGTCATACTGCAAATATTATTGGTTTGCCTTAATAATTCTGCCATGATCTGGGCGACATCATCCAGACTGACTTCATCGGTTGGTACTACCCAACTATCTGACTCTCGGGACCATTTCCATGCTTCCAAGAACAGCGTACTGAACCTCTGGCAATCAATGACCATTTGTGAGGGCAATTTCAGCTCGAACTCTAGGAGTTGGTTTAACACTTCTGACAATTCCATGCTTCCATTTTTAGAATGGGTACGGACAACGATGCATGCTCTGGTAAGGAGTGATAGTGCTTGATCAGCGAGGCTAGTAGGGCGTAGAAGGAAATATGGGCAAATTTAAAGAGGTTTAGGAAAGTATATGGGTGTGATTTGAGTTGAGGGATCGAATTCTGGGTTCTCTTCTAGAAATATGGCATTAGCATAATTTGGAAGTGGGTTGTGAGTAGTGTTTGGCTTAGGATTGGCTGGTGGGGCGATGGTTCCCCGGTCAATTAGACCTTGGATTATGTTTCGGAGGTGAAAATATTGGTCGGTGGTATGGCCAATAGTTTGGTGAAAGGTGCAATGGGCATCTGCCTTGAAGTTTCTTGGGATTGGATTTGGCAATGGACGGGGATCCAAAGGTTTGATAAGGTTTCGGCTTGACAAGGCTTGATAAACTTTGGAGAGAGGAGCATAGAGCTCGGTGTATTCCTTTCGGACTGGGACAGGGCGGCTTTCTGGTGCCCATGATGTGGTTGGTTGAGAGATGTTGTTGATGCTTGAGAGTGTAGCACTAACATGTTTGTCATATTTTCTGGGGGTGAACTATCCGGACACCTTCTTTGGGTCAACTTCTGTTTTGGCAAGACCTTCCTCGATTTTTACTCCTGCTTCTCTGAGAGCTCGAAAGTGGGGATAATATTGTCCTCCCATCGTTTCTCGGACATGGGGTAAGAAGTTCTTCTTTACTATGTGTGACACCCCGCCTAATTAAATACCGGGCGATCACTCCTTTATTAAATTAAATCAAGGTAAACAATTGGTTCATTCTCAGCATCACCGTCGATAAAAATAAATTTTCCAATTTAACACCCTAAATAATTAAGCTAAGTGTCAAAACCATTTTCATACATAACTTTCCAAATTTTATTTTAAGAAAAAGATTTATTTATTTATTAACAACATTAACTAAGTAAGAATTACACCACATTAAATTCTGCAACATAAACCAATTAATAGAATACATTCGTCAATCGAATGTCAGCATACGAAATCTAAAATCACATAACTAAACTGAATAAAACCCATAGTAATAATACTGGAAATAACTGAAATACAAATGTCCCAACAATAATGATAAAATGGAAAGGGCGACACATGCCCAATAAATGAGAATACTAAAAGTGGAGTCAATAAAGGAAGCTGTCTACGCAAGTGACCTGCAACTCCCACCTAAGCTGCAGCACGTTCCTTTCAAGGGATCCTAAGCAAGACGCCCCTGTGGCTGGGCACCTGAAATATATACATATATATACAAGAGAGAGAGAGAAAAAGAAACGGGTCAGAGCCCGAAAGTGTTTTTGATTTAAAATACGTTTAGCAAGTATTTAAATTGATACAGGCCAATGCAACAACATATTAGAGCGACACTCTCTTGAGAAATTCTCACCTCTCTTCTAATGTGCACGCCTATCGTACTAACCTTCCCAACGGTTTATCTTAACATTTTATCATACTAACCTTCCCAATAATTTAGCTTATCTTAACTTACTCATAAGATTTCAAAACCGAACAATGTCATGGTTTAAAAAGATACTTCCAATTAGTAGCACAACTCTCGTTTTAACTTTATTAATTTATAAAGTTTCCCAGTGTCATATTATACTTTCACAAAACAAGTATTTACTATTTGAGTCATCAACCACGTCCTACTTATCAAATCACAGTAGGCAGTTCCAAATTTCCAAATATCATATATATATATATATATATTAACTACTCGTATAATATATATAAAATAACGGCACCCCACATAAAACTATGGTGCGTGCATACTTATACTATCCAAACCCCATACTACTCATATCAAGGGGAATACAAATTCGGAATCACTCTCGAACTGTATTAACACATACACAAATAATATCGAGGCGAAGCATAGATTCCAAGTCTCTAAGAGGATGGCACATACTCGCGTCTCTTAGGACCGTCTGAACTATCAATTCGATAGCCTGTACCAAGGATATCTATCTTCTAGGGTACAAGTCAATATCCCCCATAAAGGTCCCATCGAGATAAGACTGTCCCAGCGTGGTAACCTCAAGGATAGCATGTAGCGCGGTATGTTTTTCACATGTATATAATATATGTACACACAATCATATAAATATACCACTTTATCATATTAATAAAGGTTCTTCTCGTCACCCATAATTACAACATTTATCCTAAATTTCACATTATTAGTATTACGTATAAGGTTTCATCTCTAACCTTAACTCGAAGGGTTTTCTCACTTATTACGTGACATTTGTGAACTTTATCCTTCCAAGTAGAAAATTCAGTAGGTATACCTCTATTCACTATCGTAATTATTCGCCGTAATCTCTCACTTGGAATACGTAGTTTCATCGTTTATTATATAATTATTTCGAAAGCCAAATTCTCATCTCATAATAAAGTTCCCAACACTTATTCGAATGTTCTACTGGTCTTTCCTATCTCCCAAAACATTTTATGAAGAACACCCAAGAATTATATCACGACAATTCAATTTTTAAATCATTTACAAAGGGAAATAGTAGTCTGCCAGGAGGGGTCGATCGATCGAGGTTTGGGGCTCGATCGATCGAACCTTCGATCGATCGAAGCTCTAGGGTAACCTCGCTTTAGGATAAAGAGACATGTGGGTGTAGTCCATGTAATTTCCTGAGATTCTGACTTGGTCAAACTTCTTGGTGAGCATCTTGAGGTCCTCTTTGACCTCGTTTAATTTCTCCTCTTTCAGATCAATGATCATAGGCAAGTTAGCCCCATGCTGGGCAAGATTCGACATAGGAAGCTGGGAAGGCGGAGGCCCATTAACAGGAGGGACACGTAGAGCGTGATGATACTCTTTGGGAACCCAGATGGGCTCGGGTGGATCCATAACGCGAGGGAATAGGGCCTCAGGTTCTTGAGGAACGGGAACCTAATTTCGTTGCATCTCTCGGACCTTGATCTGAAGGTTGTCAATCTTGGACACAAGCTTTGCTAGGACTGCCGTTAGATCCGGCTGCACAACGAGTACTTGATTTGTGTTCTTCATGGAAAGCAGATGGATTTCGGACTCGAAAGGAGTAATAAGGGAACAGACGGAACTCCGGGGTGATTTGACTGAAGACCGAAGCCAATAAGGAGCCAGGCCAAGGGTTTGTGATTGATCTGAGAAGGCGTAAAATGGGATTTATTTTTGAGAAAAAAGGGATGAATATATTCTTGACATTTTTTTTTGTGATTGAAAGAAAAAATATTTTTGGATTTTTGATAAAGAGAGGAGAAATTTTTTAGATTTTTGATAAGGAAAGGAAAAAATGTTTTTGGGATTTTGGATAAAAAAAAAGAGAATTTTCTTTTTGGAGACGGTCTCAGCATGATTATTATAATTATTATGTTTTCACTTGTATTAATTCCCCTAAATGCAAAATAAAATGCCGGACGGGACCCGAGCCTGGAAAAATTGGGTTCGTAATATATGCAAAGCTATGGCTGGACTTGTGACCAGGCTCACAGGCCGGGTCCCATTTTAAAATTGCGCAGAAATTAGAGCGGCAGGCCGACCCGAAATTTCGACAGAGTTTCGGGTAGAAACTGGCAATCTAACATGCGTGTCCTAGGCTTGACACCTATATGCGCAGGTGGTTGGGTAAAACGAAAAGGGCTCCCCCCTTTGGTGTGACTTCCACGATATACGTCTTGCTCTTGCGGGCAATCGGTACGTGTGGACAAGCCATTTGATATACCTGAGTGTACGTGAATTGCCTCACCATATACCTCGTGGGGACGGTACGTGTGAGAGCGAATTCGATATACTCGGCGTACGTGAATGAGTTCCCTGTAATATACCTCCCGTCATGACTTCGGTCAAGCGGTACGATGTGGGGGGAACCGTTCGATATACGTCGAAGGTACTTGGCCATTGGAAGGTGAGAGTCATATCGCTTAGGCCAACTGCACCCTGTCGGACCAGCACCCATCATGAAGTGACCCTCCAGTTACTGGGTAAAATTTGGTCAATAACAATGCTCTTTGGTGATGTCATGTGAATCATGCATGATTCTCTTATTAGTATCTTATTAGAATGTCTTTTTCGATTATGCCAAACAGGGAGCAAAGTACAAGTACCAATGGTTCACCAAGTATGGATGGATGATGCGTGCAACATGTGGATATATGTGACCCTAGGTGCATGTGGTGCGAAGTGTACATGGAGAATTTTCTACAAGTGTGTGAATAGAAGCATAAGTAAAGGATATACATGAAAAAGGGGAACATGCAAAATTGGGGGAAAATATAAACGAACATAACATCCATGTAAATAGAGTCTAGCCCACAAAAGAAAGTCCTCAACAGAGTCGCCACTATGGCCATCCCCCCGATCCTCACGGCGGGCGGGCGCGTGAGGGAGGATCCTAGGTCCCGCGCGTCCCTTTTGGGAGCGCTTCGGTCGACATCATTTGGGTGAGGTGAAAGATGTAGAGAGATTAGATTCGCCAGTTTATTTTACTCAAAATAGACAAAAGAAAAGGGGAAGCCATCCCGAAGGACAACATCCAAAGACATACTGATGCATACGAAACCAAAATGATTCGAAAAGGGTCCGGAGGCTAAGTTACGAAATGGGAAGGTGTTAGGCACCCATTCCGCCCTTTCGATCTCTCATGGGTTTTTGTTATTTTCCTTTATTTTCCCCGTAATGTGTGTGCATGTGTATATATAGTGGAGATAGTAATCATCGACTTGTACCATAGAAGAGGTAAAGCGAGTAATCCGTAGGAAGGTATAAAAATATTAGAAAATAGGATTTACGCGATTATCCTTACGTTGATCGTTATGATGGAACGATAACGCATGTGGAATAATACGCCACTAAGAACAACTATATGTATATAATATAAGAGAGTGGAGTTTAGAGAAAATAAAAAATAAGAGAAAAAGTAAAAATAGGACTCGAGTTTCTGGTTTTACCCCGAGACGCCTATGTAGCCTATAGAGGCATCAAAGTCCATGTAGTTCGCATGAAAAACGAGGGGTGGGGTTTATCCCATAAATCCAATCGGGGGATTCTCTTATTTGTGTGTGTGTGTGTAGAAAAGCGTTTTAATTGTAAGAAAAGTGTGAGAAAAGTATGAGAATTCCCGTTTGGAATTTATGAGCAAACCCTCTTTTTCTTATGTTTTGGATTTTTATTTATATGAAAATAAGAGATGTGCAATAATACTAAATAAAAAGTATATTAGGATGTGTGAGATGAGATAATAAAAGTGCTAAGTAATAAAATAAGTTATTGCGAATTTATGAGAATTTAAGGAGAGAGTTGAGAAAATTGGACCTTTTTGAAGATCTTGAGCTTGATCTTGAATGTTAGAGAGAAGCCCTTAGACTTGGATCATGATGGAGGGTAGTGAATTCACCAAGTTTGATGAAAAGGATGATGAAAAGTGAAGGTTGGAAAGGGATTTGGGTGTGGAAATCACGCTGACTTCGAGAGAGGTTTTCTGGATTTGCTGAGAGTGATATCTATCAGATTTGGGCCTTTTGCAAGTGAGGTCAGACCTCCTTTTTATAGGACCAGGGCATTAACGATCGGCATAGCCCTGTTCCTGCCAATCGACAGGTGCATTTAGGCACACTGCCGATAAGCAGGGTTTGGGACCTGCCGTTTGGCAGTGTCTTTCAGGCCTTTTTGGAAAATCGGTCGCAAAATGCAAATCGTTGATCAGAATCATGCACGGGGTGGACCTTTCGAAAGATAATTTAGATACCTTCAAAAGTCCTTTGGACTTCTCTCGAGTTCGGGAGTTGACTTTGGGTCAAATATGGCTCGAAAGCATTCGTCAGTCCATTAGACGGGGAATCGTCGGACGCAAACGGATCGTTCGTCCGCATGATAAGTCTGAATCATGCACGGGGTGGACCATTGGAAAGTTTAGGAGATGTAATTTGACATTCCAAAGATTTTGATCCGGTTCGGGGAATTGACTTCAGTCAACCGAGCCCTGGAAGTATTCGGTGACCTTTTGGAGTAAAACAGATCGTTCGTCTGTACTGTAAGTCAGAATCACGCACGGGGTAGACCGCTAGAGAGGGGTTTCAGTTCCCTTGGAATATTCATTCAGTATCAGTCTAGTCTAGTTGAAGAGTTGACTTAGGTCAAACAGAGCCCGTGAGCGCCCAATGGCCTCCTGATTGAGTTCCAGGGGAAAATCGATCTTTTGTCCGTATGGTAAGTCAAAATCACGCACGGGATGGACCGTTAGAAAGGGGTTTCAGTTCCCTTCAAGGATTCATTCTGTCTCGTCGAGCTGAAGACTTTGAATTTTGGTCAAACACAGCCTGGGAGTGCCCGATGACTTCTAGGTCAGTACTCGGGGTATGGCTTGGGTTTGTAATGATGAAGGGATATGCTAGGGACCTAAGGAGAGTTTAAGGGGTAACATAATGGGGTGTCTATAGAGGGTAAGGTAAGAATTGGGCTCAGTTAATGCTCAATGATGAGTGTATTAGATGGGTGTGGGGAAGTTAATGTTCTTCTCAAGGACTCTCGATTGTGGAGGAATTTGGGTAGCAATTCTAGGCTTTGAATACTTCTCACCCTCTAACTTATTCATCTGCTGTATATATATGGGGGCAAGGATATTCGAGTGAGATTTCTTATGATCGATTTGATCTGGTGCATTAAATGCACAAGATATTGCATTAAATGCATGAGATCTCATGATTTAGGCGAGAAACCATTATATTAGCTGGAAGCATTATGGGAGTTATTGAAGGACGTGACATGTTAGCTTAAGGCTTACTTGAGGATGGGTAAATGGTCAGGTTTGGTGAACTAGGCCTGCCATCCTAAGGGTAAACCCACTTAAGTGCTATATTTTTTATTCCCTAAATGCCAGGCGTTATGATGTCAAAAAGTGGTTTAAACAGTGGCCCTATCATATATTTGGTCACATCAGTCAGGCGGGCTAGTATCTATTTTGAGGTTAATCGGTTGGTAGGTGGCTCGAGTGTATTGGCCTCTATATGTTGGTTAAGAGTTATTTTGGGTTAAAACCGTTCAAGATAGAAGTACCTCAAGGAGGTTCCCTTAAACAAGTAAGCGTTAAGGTGGCTCGGCCGAAGTGTCTCAAGTGACCATTTATTCTGGATGAAGTTTTGCCCAAGTGTGACAAGAGGGATGGTAACTTCATTCCCAACATTTCCCTATTATCAATCCTCTAAACCATGTCCCTACGAGGTTCTCAAGAGGAGGTTGCTCGATAGAGCATGTTAGCTCTCCCATGCCTTGCCAAGCAAGGTTCCTCGTGGGCACCAAACAACCTCGCTCAACATACATTTATAAGATAAAGTAAATGACACAGTATTCTATTACTTATCACAAACTATTGTCATCTAAGTGACTTTGATCTACCAAATGGATCCTTCAAACTGGGTCCTTCGAGCCACTTCTGTGAAGAATCTTCGAGCTGGGTCTTTCGAGCTGCTTCTGTGATGAATCTTCAAGCCGGGTCCTTCGAGCCACTTTTGTGAAGAATCTTCGAGATGGATATATAGGGCATCGTTCCTTCTCTTTCTTCGTGAGACAATCAATCTTCTTGACTAAGTTAACCATCCCTTTGGTGGGGAGACCCCCTACAAATTCTTTTTCCTTTATTTTAAAACCTTTTGGGACTTTATGTAATTTTTAAGGGGAGTAATGTGAGGAGTTGATTTGTAACTTTAAAAGGTGGTGAAGTTATTTGTAAAGAAAATTTGGTTAAAAGTTAAATGATAAATTTAGGGGGTGTTTTGTAATTATTAAAACTTAAGGTACCTTTGAAATTTATATTTTCCTAAGGTTCATGTTGGTAATAATCCAAAAGATTTTACTGCAAGGTTTATATGTTACGGTATGATTACTTATCCTCAATATATATATATATATATATATATATATATATATATATAGAGAGAGAGAGAGAGAGAGAGAAAGAGAGATAGATAGATAGATAGTCTAATCTTGACGCGTCTCATTTTACGGGTGTTACAAAAATCTTGCTCCATATCTAATTGGAAATACCTATAGTCTCTCATGCTTAAGGATAATACCAAATGTACCATTTATAATTTGTGCTCTTCCAAAACCTTGGCCTGCCCTTCATATAGATTTTGATCATTATATGTGCTTAGTTTCTTCACAAGTGTAATCATCACTGAAGTCGTGAGTGGTACAATATAGAAAGTAAGTCAGGGTACTTAATCTTTCTTCTGTTATATTCTTCAATATTTTTTCTTGTATTCTATATAGATCATGATCATGAAACAAAACATACAATAAACTTAACACCGGCCTTTTAAAAAACAATTACAATCTTTTAAGATAACAGTTATCCTAAAGATAGCAATTCAATTAAAAGTTACAATATATTAAGTTTATTGAATTTTAACCACCCAAAAAAGGTTTGAACTTGTATCTTCCCCGATTAATTCTGTAAAGATTTTGCCCATGCATCACTTACTAAGGAATCTATTTTCTCATTAAATATCATAATTTTGCACATGAGGGTTCGAGTGTTAGAGGTTGGTTTTTATAAAAAGTATTGGGACAAATAAGTAGTAAATTAGGTCAATATGTTAATTTATTTATGATTAATTATTGCAATCATAGTTTATTTTGCCAAACAAGTAATGATATGTTGTTCTGAAATTACATGAAGATAAAAATGGATAGGAGTTGGATGTTTTTGCCTAATTGGCTGTCTAAAAAATATAAATTTGGTCTTTATTCATTCATTAAGATCACAAGAGACCACTTAGATGAAAATAACAAGTCATGATATCTATGTAGAGATTGTCAAAATGCATATTTTCATGATCGGATAACTATCAGAAGTCTGAGTCGAAGAATGTCCTATAGTTATATTTTCTGGATAAATCACGGAGAGGAGGTGAATGATGGAAAGAACTTTTAAAGTGCACAAGTGGTGGAAAATTTAAAAGTTGATGAGGAAGATAATGGCATGTTCGGGCTATTGAATGTTATGTTTATCCCTAATGGTTCTCCAGAGCATAGTAAAAATTCTACTATTATATATAACAATTTATTTGGTGAATCGAAAAAGAGCTATATTCGGGATATAAAAAATTCTTCTCATTTCAGTTTCTTATAAAGTTGATGCATGTTATGGTTCTTAACCATTGGAGAAAAAAATCTTATGATATGGTACTCCAACTGTTAAAGGAAACCTATCTATATTTGAAGATGTCCTCTTTTAATTATGATAAAAAAAAATTACGAGATTTAGGACTCGATTATAAATCGATTCACTAATGCAATTATGATTGTGAATTATTTTGGAATGAGAATCGAAATACGGATAAATATTCGGTATGTGATGAGCCTAGGTATAAGTATAATGATAAGAAAATGAAGTATTTTCTTCATAAAGTAATGCATTACTTCCCATTGAAACTAAGGTTACAATGAATTTATATGTCAAGAGATACAACAATTGGTGTGGGTGGAATAAAGAAAAATGAGTTTATATGCAGGATGTTTTGAGATGTCCGATTGATGTCGAGGCATAGAATGACTTGATAAGGAGTACCCTTGGTTTGCGGACGACTCTTACAATGTAAGGTTAGGCCTTATTTGTCATGGTTTTAATCCATTTAAAAATACGAATAACTCATACAACATATGGTTGCTAATACTCATGCCTTATAATTTGCAACCATGGCTATGTATAATGGAAAAAAATTTCATGATGGCTTTTTTAATTCTGGGTCCACAAGCATCGGATAAGGGCATGGACGTTTTCTTATGACCCTTGATAGATGAGTTGAAAGATCTTTGGCATGTTGTTGTAGAAACATGGGATAGGTTTGGTAAGCAATATCTTCGTTTATATGAAAGTGTATTTTGGACAACCAATAACTCCCCGACATATGATACTTTATCTAGATGGAGCATGAAAGGGTACAATGCATATCCATTATGCAATGAAGACACCTTTTCATAATGGCTGAGAAGTAAAATATGTTATATGATCATCGATATCTTCCTTCCAGTCATTCTTGGTAGAAGAATAGACTATATAATGGCAAAAAAGAAGAGAAACTACCATCAAAGAAGTTTATTGGAGTTTACATATTGTAGCAGTAGCAGTTAGAGAGGGTAAAAATTTTAAAACTGGGTAAGAACCCAAAAAATAAGGATATGAAGAGAAAACATACATTGTAGGAACTAAACTGGACAAAAAAAGCATTTTGTTTGATTTAGAGTATTGGTGAGAGCTGAAATTAAGACACGATCTCGATGTAATGCATATTGAGAAGAACATATGTGATAGTGTTCTTGGAACATTTATGAATATGGAAGGAAAGATAAAAGATACATGTAAGGCTCATCTTGATTTAAAGAATATGAAGATAGTAAAGGAGTTGTATTTAAAAGAACAAGGTAATAGATGGATGAAACCACGTGCACCTTATACCTTAATATAAGAAGAGAGAAATGACTTTTGCGCATTCTTAAACTCAGTCAAATTCCCAGATGGTTATGCAGAGAATATGTCAAGGATGGCTAGATACATGCTTAAAAAGTCATGATTGCCGTGTTATTTTGCAATGACTTATCGTGGTTGGCATAGGCCGATATTTGCCAAAGGATATTATAGGACATTAATTGAGTTATCAAACTTCTTTTAGAAATGCAAAAACTTTCAATATGAAGGACTTGGAGAAGCTAGAAGAAGCGATTATCCTTATACTCTGCAAGCTTGAAAGAATTTTCTCATCAAGCTTCTTTGATGTTCTGGTCCATTTGATTGTTCACTTACCACAGAGGCTATATTTGTCATCCTGGTAAATACGCGATGTATGTTCACTTTTGAGAGGTCCTTTAAAAGTATATATTCAATTGTTTAATTATGACAATTCATTTCGATGTAAAATCATTTATCTATGTAACATTCAATGTGTTTAAGAGTCTTGGATCATTGAAGTTAAGCGTAAAAAATAAAGCTCGTCTTGAAGGATCAATAACGTAGGCATTCGTTTTAAATAAAGTCGTAACTTTCTTTTCAATGTGCCTTCGTGAGGTTGAAACCTAATTTAATTGAGGAGAACATAACACTGGTACATGTGGGGAAAACGTAATGTGAGGCTCTCAATTTTTTATCAATAAGTTTGTCCCTTAAGTGCTGTATAACCCACTCAATTGTCCCAAAGCATTATTGATAAGATCCATTCGTATATATTGAATAACTGTGAAATACAACCTTATCTTCAGTAAGTATCATATTACCATGTCATATGATAATCTTATTTTGCACGTGTAGTGAAAATATGATGCAATTAGAGATTTAATCACCCGACAATTTATTTGAAAGGCAAGAACGTGAATTTCCAAAGTGGTTTGCGAACTGTGTAAGTTGATAATTATAATAACGCATTTGATAATTTTTTGATATTAAAAGATGATAGTCAGTATAATATTAACACCTTTTTTATGTAGCTGAAAACTTTACACTATCAAGGGTCACTAGAAGCCATAAATGAGTTGTATTTATTGGCATGTGGTCCAAATGTTCATGTGGAAAAATACTCTGGTTGTATTGTTAATTGGATTCTATTTAATGCTAAGGATCGTGATGATCGTCGTACAGTTCAAAATAGTATAATTGCTATACCTGGAGAGCACAGTGTTGAATGGTTGATTTTTATGGACGTTTATGTACTATCATGCAAATGAAGTACCTAAATTAATACATTTTTCTGTATTTGAGCGTGAGTGGTTCGACACTAATCCCAAGAAGGAGAGAGTTCAAATGGATAATCACCTCAATTGTATTAATTTTAGTTCAACATGGTATAATGATGATCTTATTGTGATTGCAACTCAAGCGTCACAAGTGTTAACTGGAAAGTAGTAAAGAAAGTGAAACATAAATACACTTGGACATTCCTAATGAAGCTGATGCATGGAATACCAAGGATTGTCCAAGTAATTCTATATACCAAGAGGAATAATCTTCTGATATTCAAATGGTTATCCAAGATAGAGATTAGGACTTGAGACAAATGGATAGGATCGATGTTATACCATACATTATTGAAACTAATGATTTTCAAGGACGTGATGATGATAATCTTGATGACGGTGATGGTGATGATGAGGAAGATGACACATTAGCAGAATACTATAGTGATGAAGAGAATTACAGTGATGATCATTATGACAATGAGTGAAGGAAGATTACATATTAGAGTTTTTATTGCTATTTAACTCCCAATGCACTTGTTATTATGTGATGGAACTTGTTAAATCCTACGCACTTGTTATTTATGATAGTGATGGAAGTTAATTAAATTTCTGTGATGCAAAGAATTTTTTATTTATTTTTTGATTTAAACTTTAAATTATGTGTTACTTAATTGATTAGGTTCGTTTATCATTGCTTTTATAATTTTATATTTATAAATTAGTTATTTTGATTAATTGATCAGGATTATTAACATCTTCATGGAACCATGTGAACGTGGAGGCGGACGTATAGATGTACGTCGTTCTTCAGCTACTGCCTTTATAAATCCACCGAGTACGCAAGATTCAATTACGCATAATGATCTAATACCTAATGAAATTTCATCTAGGACATCGAATGGGACACATAATACGGGTACAAATTCTACAACAGTGCCTAATTGTAATGATACATATAAAGTTTTGATTGAAATATGCACATTTACATACACAAATGCCTAATTAACAATTGAAATATCCCCTGTAAAATATGCATTTACCCCCTTTATTAATGTGTTAATGAAGTTAATAAAGTTTATTTGGGGTATACATTTACCCCCTAAAATATGCATTACCCCCTATGATGAATATTGATCAAGAAATCAATTTAATAACTAAACTAAAATTTTGATTTACAGTTTATTCCTACTTTATCAGTTCAATATATAACATTAAGCCTCTTTTGAACTCCATATAAGGTTAAGAAAATGGGAAATTGTCTTCTTCTGTTTTCCACCTGTACTAATAGTAAAATTTAGTGCAACAAATAAGATAATTTTACAGTAGTTGTGTTCTCTATAATGTACATAAATGTTGAGAGGTAGCCCCTCATTGCATTATGCTAACAAGCACCCCCTAATTTTACAGTAGTTTTGTTCGATTCCTTGTATTTTCTTTTCTTTTCTTTTCTTGACTTATGGTTGTAAATCGAATTTTCGCCCCCTCAAGCAGGTGTGGTTTGTTTTAATATAAGATTAATTGTACAAAAAAAATATTTTTTCTTCTGTAAGGTTAAATTAAAGAGATAAAAGGAATCTGAGTTTGAACATTATTTATGAATTAGACTGCATAAATTCATTCAGTGGCATTATTCGGAGTGAAAAATAGACATATTTTTCAGAACTTCATACTCAAATAAAAAAAATACACACTGAGTCATATTTGATACATCGTAGGAGGATAAACACAAGTGAGTACTTGGTGTTAGGTTTTGTAGTTTGTTAATGTGTTATACACAATCATGTGGGACTTGAGTGATCCATATAGTACAATACTTTGAAAGAAAGGGTAATCCTATGATGAGAGAGAAATATAAAATAAGGAGTTACATAGACTGATTAGGCAAATAGTTGATTATTTGCATGGAATATTATGTATGGTATTTATTGGGTGACTTCTTTCACTAAATGTTAATTAGCCAGTATGGAATTGACCTTTGTGTCTAAATGTAGATGTTGTAGTATGGCTTGTGAAGAGGATCGAGATCATCTATTTTGGGAAAGCTCAATTACCCAATCTCTTTGGAAAAGATTCTATAATATTCAGGGGATAAGGCACAATTCATCAAATTTAAATGGAAATCTGATGAGCTGGTGGATTAATTCTAAAGGAGACAAGATTAGAGGCATTCTTTGTCGGATTATTCCAACATTCACCTGTTGGTACTTATGGTGTGCTCGGAATAAAAGTATGTATGAGGGAGTGCCGATGAAGGAATCGTCCATTCTCATTCAGATTTGTGAGGAGATTAAAGTTGCTTTTAGAAGCTTTCCTTTTCAGGGACCGAAAACTAGATATTGTATTGATACTATAGAGGCTTTTTCTTTGTTAGGTGCTCACATTACAGAGATCTGATGTAGCCACCGGTGGGGGGATTTTCCCCACCTGCTGATTTCTAATAAATACCAGATTTCAATTAAAAAAAAAAGATTGGTGATAAAAAAAAAAGAAAAAAAGATAACAAGGTCAAAATGTAAAGATATTTTTAGGTTTGCATAAGCTCCCCTTCATATTTTTTCTATGCCTTTCAATATAAAAATACATGTAACATTAATTCTTAACATGAATAGAATAGGAAGACTTGAATTAAATAATATTCCTAAGGTTCTAGATTTTATTTAATTAATATTTTGTTAACCTTTTTTTTTAATTTATAAGATATTTATTTTTAACTTCATATTAACCAATAAAAGTTCTTCATTCTCTAAATAGGGTTTTCTTTGCATGAGTAGAAATTTTTTAATTCAAGTATGTCACAAAATATTCAAGAACAAACTCGCCTATTATCTTTTGATGTTGACATTATTTTGCCATTCTCATTTATGTCATTCATGTGTTTGAGAGAATCTTTAACACGAATGAAGTAGACGAGAAGATGCATCTGAGTCGCCTATCATCGGTTGCTTCGATCATAACAACTTATCTTATGATTGTAATAATCATAGAGACCATAAATACTTTAAAATTATTGACATAATCTAGTCCCTTTTTCGGTGTAAAATGCCACCACTCATCACTAATTAGTTTACTCTACGCCAATAATTTATACAAGATTTGAAACTCCACATTGATTTTACAGCATTGACCCATATTGATGTTTGAACTTTTTGTCACAAATTTTAATTAATCGTGCTTTGCCTTTTTTTTTCCATCTCAAATAATGCCATAATAATTCTGTTTGATTGGGGACTTTAGTGAGTTCTTGATTCAACTTAATTTGCTTATGTTTTTTGGTGCAATACAGTACAATTATTCAGCACCTCTTGCTCCGACAGGATAACCCATCTTAGTTATGTAGAGGTGTGAATTAAATAGGTAATTATCCCAACTGATTATCAGTAATTGTAGGGGAAAATGTAAAAATCAACTTGAAGTTTAGGTTAATTTGAATGTATTGTGTATGTAATGTTCCCATCTTTGTTGTGTATTGTATATGTGTGCATACTCAAAAAATGTAAGTAGCGATATATTAGGAAAATTTGAATTAAGGAGTTCTTAAATGTATGAGTATGTTGGTCATTGTACCAATGTTAGCAATATGTGGTATGCTGATTACATTCATTAACAAAGTAATGTTCACACTGCTTGCTTCCGTTATAGTGCTCAATATATTATGGTATACTTACATGTTTATGCTATTGTGATACAAAAATTATTAGATTAAGGTCGTCATCTGTTAGATGATTTAGTGGTAAAATAACTTAATTTATGGTATTTTTCAGAATTTGGATCCACTTTCAAGAGGATCAATTGTTATACCAGGTGTTCGAGCACCTGGTATAGCAACTGATCCTCATATTAAAAGTTTTGTGGGTTATAAAATTCCAGTTTAATGGGACTCTATGCATAATAAACCGATCGGATGTGCTGCTACCCCTTTGACTAATGAAATTGACTTTGTCCTATGAAATTTTTCTCCGTCAATGGCGAAAAAATGGGGAAAATATTGAAGAGGAGAAGAATACAATAAGGATTTATCGAGTTTTGGTATATTTAATTTTTATGTTCTACTCTCTTAAAAAGTTATGATTTTATATTCTAAACTCATTAAAACTTGTCAGACATCACAAATTCGACAATTGTGAGCTATTTGCATACATCGATTTTCGCACGTTATAGTGGATTCTGTAACACTGAGAACTTACTATATATTGACTTACTCGAGTCTACATATATAGGAGTTCCAACTAGTTTGGATATTTAGACAAAATAGGTTAGATTTTATGAGAACTCCATCTGCTCAAAGGTACAAACTCAATGAAGAAATCCTGTCCAAGAAAATCCTCACGATCAACATAAAGGGAAGTGATTTCTATCTTATAACCACTATAGGACACCTCCACTACATAATATTTCATTCCTATTTGCATTGGTGGTCTCTTAAAACACTTCAAGTCTTTTAAAATCAATTTAATTCTTTTACAACCATTTTAAAATCATTTTATATAATTTCCAAATGATTTTTGAATTAATTAAAACACGGTTTCAAAAGTGCTGTGGGTAAAATTTGAATTTCAGAAAGTTATTTTCTTTGCTGATTATTTGCCTGGGTAGAATACAAAAGCGCTAGAGAATTCAAGGTACACTTTGTAATTATTTTCAACACGCATTTTTGAGTGCATCTGGTTCATACACATGTTGTATTCTTGGCGGCGTAGATTGTGTTTTCTGTAAGACATAAACTGTGCGTGTCTTCTCAGCCCTTGGATCAACCTTATCAACGATCTGCATGTGTTGACTGTCAATCCTTATGATCCCTATGTAAACCAATCGACTATTGTTTTACCCACCACTTGTGATGAACCGTTGGATTTAAGTCAAATGGTCAAGATTCAATTCCAGCCATAGGATTGAGTTCAATGTTCTGGATCCGTCTTCGTTTAATATAAATAGGACCCAAGCCTCAGCCATTATATACTTTTACCATTTTCGTCAAACTTGAGAGAAAAGAGAGAGTAGAGAGATAAGAGAGAGAAGGGAGACGAGATGAAAATAAAAGAGAGAAAAAATAAAGAAGAAACCCTAAGTTCTTCGTAGTTTAACCTCTGAGCGATTCCTCCCAAACCAAACACCAAAATACCTTAAAGTTCCATACACTAGAAAACCTACTTTTGAGAGTTAGATATTTTAGGTTTCTGTGTTTTTGGTGTTGATTTTATTCTTCGTTTGAAGACCTCTTCAAGTTCTTGATTCTCTCAGAACTCATCTCTAAGAGAAACTTAAGTTTCATTGTTGAAACTGAGTTTTTCTAAAAAGAGAACATCACACGATTTATTTTTCTTTTACTCCTTTTTGATCTGGTATTATAGATCCATTTTGTTTTAACAAGTTTTGAAATGGAAACTTCTAAGTTTCAAAGTATTTTCAGATCTAGTGAGTTGTTTGTGTTTTTAGTTTTATATTTCATGTTTTATGAAATATGTGTGTACAAAAATAAAAAAGAACACAAAGAGCTTTGTTAAAGTTTTAAAAGTATAACCATAGATATGAGAAAAGAAGTTTTATGCCAAAATATGTTGAATCAGTTTCTTCATGTTAAGTCTGAATTTGTTTTAACAAAGTAGACTTCTAGTCTAGTTCGGATATCAATTGAAGGTTTACAATTTCAAAAATATTTTCAAAATATTGAAATTGTTTAAGACCTTAAACCGTCTTCTGAGTAAGGTATCCTTGAGATCTGTGGATAAATAAAAAGATCAAGAAATCTTGGCTTGAAAATACAGATTTAGAAATAACCTATCATTTTAAAACTGTTGTAATTTGTTCGGAATGTTTGTATAATTTTGAGAGGGTGAGTAGCATGTTTGCATGTAGTAGCACATCGCAAACACTATCTCACACGAACACTTAGACACTGTAGTTCTGTCTGAGAATCTTGAATTTTGAACTAGTTGCTAGAATCAGAATTCAAAGAGAGGGAGATCAAGGAAAAAGAAAAGAAGTAGTAAGAAAAGATCAGTCCAATTCAGATTACCTTTGGAGTGGATAATCTCAAGTAGATATATTCTGAACTTAGGTTAGGATCTTTGTGGTTTGCTTAAGTGTTGTAACCTTATTCTTAATTCTAGTGAATTTTTGTTTTGTGCCGTAGAGGGCACCGTGGATGTTTCCCTTGTTTATGGGTTTTACCAAGTTAAAAATTCTTGTGTCTATTTCTTTGAATGTTCGTAACTGTTGTTGTGATTGGGACTGCATGGTAACTTTAGTAGATGTTTATTAAAATTTAAAAAGAAGGTAATCAACTATCAAATCTAAACCGTACATTCAGAAAGCTTTTACAACACATATTGTGTTTTTCGAAAAAGTTTTGCCCAAAAAGTTTATTCGGAGTTTACACAATTTATTACATTCTGTTATTAACCTTGTAAATAAGCTTTTAACATTAAAGCTTTTCTTCAAACACATAGAAGAATTTTTTTGCTAAATTTGTTAATATTAAGGAAGCGAAAAAAAATCCTAGTGATGTGGAAAAAGATAAAGATTGCAAATTTCTTTTTAGTAGTGATGAACACAAGATAATAATATTATGTGTATATTTTATGTTAAAATTTTCTGTTTTCTCGTGTTTCATTAAATTAACTTGAAGTATATCATTTTTTTGCAGTAAAAATCTGATGCTTTCCCCACTAGTCGCCCAAATGCCAAGTATGTTCATTGGGGTGGGACAAAGTCTTTTGTCAAATACTTGTATAAAGATGGGGTAATTTGTTTTAGCGCATAAAATTTGTTATATTTTAATTTATGTGGATACATGTACTTATATATTTTATTTTCATATGTTCATAGACATGGAAAGCATATAAGAATTGGAAAGGGAAAATTAAAGTATTTTATGATGCTCATTGGACGAAGTAAAATGGGTGAATTAGCGAAGAAGGGGAGTTTGACTACGTAAGTATTTATAAAAATGAATGCTTAAACATAAAGCATTACTGCCAAGCCATACAGACAGGATTGATTTGTGTTAAAATAGGTGGACACGAGTTGTTGTTGGATTATTGATTTGTGTCACAACATGTTGGATTTCACGAATAAATAAAGAAAATTCTTTCATTTTTTTTAAAATAAAGTGAAATCGGTGGAAGAGACGCGTTGATGATGTACTTGTAGCTATATTTGTTGGATTAGTGATTTGTATGTCATAACAAGTTGGATTTCATAAAGAAACAAATGAAACTCTGTTGATTTTTTTTAAAAGTGTAAAAAAATAGTCAAAGTTATAGTGTAACATATTCATTTCGTTTTCTTTGTAGAAAGAGATGATTGAATTACAAAAAAGCTCAGAACATTCGGATGAAGCGTCAATCTATTAGAAAGTCCTTGGAAAGAAATCGAGATACATGAATGTTCTTGGTACCTAACTATTGATCAGGATACGTGAAGGATGTCCCTTAAGGATCTTTTGGCTTTTCGAATTCATTTGAATGATGACGAGTATCGATTTTATCATTTTCTTTATGATGAGAAAACTAGTTTAAACTCATCTATTAGTTATGGGTTATTATTTACTTTTGAGCTTCATTGTGATATGAATAATATCACATTTATGTTTTGGATATAATATAACACCTTTTAATTATGCGTATTTACTTAATTTTCTTTTTATTTATTTCATTATTAAATATAATCTGCAAGGAAATATTTATTGTGGAACCACAATTATTATGAATGCATTTTTTTGTAGCCAAAGTAGTATTCTTTTGCAATGAAAAAATAATTTGCAAAAATATTTCGGCAAGAAATAATAACTACTATCGAGGAATTTGATCCATCACAAAATATCTATTGCAATGAATAAATATTGTTGAAACCTATCATTATAAATGCGATTGCAATCAAAAGTGTATTTTTGCAACGAAAAGAGTATTACAAAAGACTTTTAGCAACGAAAAATTGACTTTTGGTAAGGAATTTTGATTCCCTCAAAATATCTTTTGCGAGGATTTAATATTATTTTTTTCAACGAAATATTCATTATAAAAGATTTTTAGTTGAAATATGAGAACATTTTTGCAATGAAAAAGAGTGTTACAAAAGACTTTTAGCAATGAAAATTTAACATTTGGCAAGGAATTGTAATTCTCCTAAAATATATTTTGTGAGGATTTATTAGTATCTTTGGCAATGAAATATTCATTATAAAAGATTTTAAGTTGAAATATGAGAACTCTGTTGCAATGAAAAAGAATGTTACAAAGACTTTTAGCAACGAAAAACTAACAGTTGGGAAGGAATTTTAATTCTCTCTGAATATCTTTTGCGATGATTTATCAGTATCTTTTGCAACGAAATATTAATTGTAAAAGATTTTTAATCGAAATATGAGAACTTTTTGTAAAGAAAAAAGGTTTTTTTATAACAAAAAATTTTGTTGCAACATATTTTTAGCGACGATGATAGAATTTCCTTCTAAATATCTATAGCATGATAGCTAGTGCGAGAAACATTGCAAGGATAAAAATTATTGCAAAATGTTTTCTGTAACAAAAATATACCTCTTGCAATGATTTTTTCCTTGATAAAAGCCGTAATTCTTTGTAGTGGGAGCCCCAAGCTTTTTCTCCGATAAACATTCTAACAACTCTTTATTTGAACTAGCATGCCGGCTAAAGGGTATTGTTGTATTGGTATAGTCTGTTTCACATAATATATTCTATGAATGAAAGAAGATTGAATTTTAATTTATTAACATAAAATATGAATGACATTCCATAAGTGCAACTGATATTTTTAATTTTGAGGATACAGTATAACTCAATTTTCATTCAGTTTTAATATCACTAAACAAAGAAAACAATCACTTTCAATCATTTAATTATTTTAACATAATAACTAAAACTATAAATAATTTTTAGAACTAAAATTAGGAGATAAAAATTGTTAATTAGATATTTTTAAATACATAAAGAACACCAAGTTTTTACATTAAAATTTTAAAGTCCAAATAGATAGGTCAAGCTATCTCCTAACTTATGAAAAGTTGGAAAGACATATCATTAAAATAAACATAAGACGAAAAGTGCAAGTGAATTAAATGGTATGAGTATTTTTTTAAATAAAATATTTTTATAAACCAATAAATCAAATAGAGCATGTATTGTTCACTCGGCGTGTCAAATATTTTTGTTGTTTAAATACTTTGATAATAAGTTTTTGATAAAAATATACAAATAGTTCAATAAACTCAACCAAGAAAAATAACTCATTGAAAAGATAAAAATTACACACAACACAATATATGTGTTGAATTTTTTTAAAGAAAGTGGCCATAATATTCCAATCTTAATAGAAAAGATAAATACTGCTTGGTCATAAAAATAGATACCATTTTATTATCAAATTAAATGGAAAACGATGCAACATTCGTAGAATAGCAGTACCCTGTTAAGAAAAAAAGGCGATAGAGAAATAACTTACATGTTTGAGTCCAATAATGTTGTCACGTTCCATTATTTTCTCCCATTCAAATCTCGAATAAATATTATAGAGCAACTAAGATGTTTCTTCATACTTCATGGGACATAAAGTTGCAGCCTAAAAAATTTCTCATGTTCAGTACCTATTATTAAAAGATAAATTAAGCCAAATAATGTACGAGGTTTATTAAAAAAGAAATATATTATGAAATACACCAGACACACAAAAATAAATAAAACCATGAACAGTGTAAGGACATATTTTTATAAACGTCCGTCACAATTAATTATGTTGTATACCGTTACAACCGTCGAAGAAGTTCAAGAGCAATCTACATCAAGACAGATCCGAATATATCAAGGTTCTTCATCAATAAGCCTCCGCAAAGTTTACTTTGGTAAGGTTATGTTTTAAATACCTTAACTTTGCACTTAGAGCTTTGGGATATTTTTACAAAATATTTTCTAAGTGTTGAAGCAGACTTTTTCTTCAAAATTTGAGAATGAGTAAATTTTCTAAGTCATGTAGTGTTCCTCGATTTTGACGCCCAGGTCGTTCAAGAGAGATCACCATCTCGTTCGAGCGATATGGAGATGTCGTTCAAATGACATGTGTACTTCGTTCGAGCGAGATACCTTTTCATTCTAACGACCGAGGCGACGCGATTTTCTATAAATACTCATTAAATGGTTTAGTTTTCATTAGAAGTCCCAGCATTTTGAAAGACAGAAAACTGCGAATCTGCAAAATTCTTTTGAATTCTTCTTTTAGGGTTTAACCTCATTTTGTTTTCAATTCACGAAAATCCCATATGCTTTGGTGAATTATTTTGGTGTTCAAGAATACACTTTGCTTTTGTTCATTCTTTATGGGGAGAACTCTACAATCGAAAAGTTGCGTGCTATTTTGGAGGGAGTCTCTATGAATTTACTCTTGTGGGGAGGATAACCTACACCGTGAAGACTGCGTGTCTAGGACTGCTTGTCCTTGTGGTATTGCTGCGTGCGAACCATTATTGATTTCTAGATGATACTTTGAAGGTTTGCCGAAGGCACCGTGCGTTACTCTTGTGGGAGAAAGCAAGATGGTATGTAAGTCAATGGTCTTGTAAACTTTTCATAGTTCTAGAAACAAAAGGTTTTGTCCTTCGGGGATTTTTCCTAAAATTTTGTGTCGCATGCTATATCTTATTTGGTTTGATACGTAGTTGCATGTTTAGGGGATGATTTAATTTGGTTTAAAAATAGACTCTAATTAAATAAGGTTTAATTGAAAACTTGCAAATTAATTTAATCAATTATCACACACCGCATTTATTTGTTTTTCAAACAGTA
The DNA here is from genome assembly GCA_949130495.1 of Sambucus nigra. Lineage (NCBI taxonomy): Eukaryota > Viridiplantae > Streptophyta > Magnoliopsida > Dipsacales > Adoxaceae > Sambucus > Sambucus nigra. Next base: position 11,986,348 of record OX422212.1, on the reverse strand, counting down.
AACCCGAAGGAGGAAAAAATGGTAAAAGTTTATAATAAAATGTAGAAGTGATATAGAATACTGACCGATTTGTCTTTAATCATGCACATATATACCCTCGATACTTATGCATTTCGCCCCTAGGATACTTTAATGCCTATAATTATGCTCTTAACCAGAAAACCTTCGTTTTATTGGAGAACATGCTATTTGAGGTATTATTAAGTGTTTGTAGGTATTGCGGTGCTTAGTGTGAAGTTTGATGGCATTCCGGTAAACTTCCGTCAACTATTGCACATTTAGGGGAATTTTTATCATTTAACACTTTGGGATTTTTGCCCAAAGCATTCACGGAAGTTGAAGCTCTCGGGTCAAAGTTCATATGGCCGCTAACAGTGAGCAAATTTGAGTCCTAATGAAGATTTTACAGGCGCTTCAGCGGTGGAAGAAATATTAGAAAACTCACAACACAAAATAAATTAAATTAATTCCATCTGTGTCATTCTCCTCAAAATTGGATTAGCGGGTCTAAGTCGGAGATGGAAATTTCAATGGGTTTTGAGCTCGGGTCTTGGGTAAACCAAATTGGGTGTTGGGTTTTACAATAGAGATGTAGGTCATAGCTTGGCTTGAACTCAATTTTCGGGTTTATGGGAATTACAACAATGTGGGTCTAAAAATGGCAGGTCCCGAAAGCTCGGGCCTTGTTTTTGGTTGGACAAAGCAAGAATTTCGTCTTTTGCGATTCTTTTAGGGATGGAAGCATGGTCCCCAATTTTGGCATTAGTTGAGAGATTAGTCTTTGGCCAATTTTACATGCTCAAGAGGTTATGGTTTGGTCTAATTGATGGATATGGTCTTGCGCTATCAGCCAAATAACGGGAAGAATTGCAGGTCTGCTATGACCGGTCGATCGACCCAGCCCCACCGGTTGACCGGTGTTTCTAGTTTTGTCATGGGTTCTTTACATTGGCTTTTTCCCCTAGCTGTGGTTGATCGGTTAATGCAAATCTGGCATTTTTTCCCCTCTTTTCTTTTCTTTTCCCTTTTTCTTTTTATTCTTTTCCCCACTTACTATAAATAGCCATTTTTGTTATATTTTTAGGATATATTATTTTCCTTTCTCTTTTTAGATTTAGGGTTAGAGATAACTTTTGGGGTTTTGTTGGAGAACACCCCTCTCCTCCATTTTTGTGGGTTTATACCCATTTTATGTAAGGTTCTTGTTACTATTCATTGTATTCCCTTTTATTCATGCTTTGTCCTTTATTTTCATGGTTTATTAATTTGTTCCATTCCTATATAATTTGTGTAGTTAATTTAATTCTTGTTGCTCTAATTAATTATTTGTTTAATTTATATTGTTCATTATGCTTAGTGGCGAACTTAAATTAGGTTGTGTTGGATTGAACTCACCTAGGGTTAATGGGTTGCTTTGCTATGATGATGGTTTTTACTCGTTAATTTCGACTGGGTTGTCCTCGTTATTACGCCTAGGAGATTTAACGGGATATATCACGTATGCTTCATATTTACGACCTTGCGTGCTTAATTTTCGGGGTATTTGTTGACGCCCAAATCATAGTAGTCTTTTATACGAATTTAGGGGTGTGAAAACTCTTGATTAAATTAATTGACGAAATGAGATGCAATTTTAATAACTTTTGAACCCATGTAACCATTTATACCAATTGACTTGGGGTGAGGGATATCGGTCGCAACCTATAATTTTTATTCCTTTTGTTAATCTAGTTTAAATACATCCGCTAAGTTATCTTTTACTTTTTGTTAACATTTACCTTTTACACTTTTATTGAGAAGTATTAAACCGATTAAATTCTGTCAACTTGTCTTTGTGGATTCTCGATACCCGGACTGACCGCTATACTCCCTTAAAGAGTGTAGTCATAGTTTAGATTTTTGTATTGAGTTGGTGAGCCGAATATAAAAAGCGACCGGCGTCGGTGACACAATACCGTGGCAAAACCCAATCTATCAAATGGCGCCATTGTGGAGGACTTGTTTGTTTATGAATTTAATTGATTTAGTATCTCTTATTATTTTCTTTCTATTTGTATTTTTTTGTTAGCAATTTATGCAGGACTTCTACATTTGTGCGCTAAGAAACGCTTGAATTTTCTAGTCGTACATCACTTTGTGAAATTTTCCATTTAGAGCCTCATTTGGGGTAAGCATAGCTTAACCCAATGTTTTTGGTAATTGTAATGATAATCCTCAAAATCCCCCTACGCCTATGACTTTTAGTTAATACTTATAAATCCAAAAAATAGAAACATCTAAAATGTCCTTGGGTGAGTGTTGATGTAAAAAATTAGATCATATCTAATTATTCAATCACAGATAAATAAATGAGATAAAGAATTTTTAAAGTGGTTCAGCCTTATAAGAATGGCCTACGTCCACTGTTATGTTATTGCTGATTGTTTGGAAATTCTCGATTACAAGTTATATCAAGAAATTTTGATCCCCTTACAATGAGGATTGTACAATGTATTTATAGCCCTGAGGCTGTAATGTGAAAGGGTAATACATTAAATGATGTACATATGAAAAGGTAATACATTCAATGCCCCTTAAGCGTATGCGTCTGAATGATAAGCATTTAATGAACAGTCAAACTGTTGGTTATCCTGCTATTAATGCTTTGCTCGAGGTGCAGCTCGGACCGCCTAAGCTTCTCGGTACTCAAGAGTTCCTCGGAGAGTTCTTGTTCCTCGGAGAGTATGAGTTCCTCGGGGAATCAGTGCTCCTCATTGTAGTATGGTTCCTCGGAGCATGTGAGTTCCTCGAAAATGCTTGTTGTTGCCACGTAGATTGCCACATGTCTTCACTTTATTGAGCCATGTCAGCGGATTAAATTTGGTATCAACAGAATCCCCCAATGTTTCATAGTTCAAACTTTGAGGAGTGTGGAACATTCTTTCTCGAAATATGGCAGTTTTAAATGGTTATCCTGAAATTTAGGAGTCTTTTTTATTTATTTCTCCTTCCAAATTCGTAGAATCAGGCTTTTTTGAATTTTTATAATCGCTTTGATCTCCACGTACTTTTTGTCCTTCTAGCCGCCGGTAGCGTAATCGTTTCTTTTTGTCATCATTACTTTTTCCTTTTCCCAAGGCAAGGTATTTAAGCGTCATAAACAATCCCATCGTCTTTTACTTTTTCAAATTTGTATCTTTAAAATTTCCATTGTCTTACTCTCTTGTGCGTTCATCCTTTTCATCGTTCGTTGTCAACAGATCCGCTCTTTTTCTGTAAGATCTTCTTCATTCTTCTTCATTTCCTTTATTCATCATGGTTTACCCTGTTGAATCTCTTGATAAATTTCGCTCTGATTTTTCTATTCCCTCCTGGGTTGTTCTGGAAGAGCTTTCTGAGCCTTCTGACTATTTTCGTTTGGCTGAGGGACATTGGTTCCCCAGTCTCTTTGTCGCTGAGTGTGGATTTTCTTTTCCACCCAATCCCTTATGTCTGGAATTCTGTCAATACTTTGACGTTGTTCCTGAAAGTATAGCCCCCAATACATGGAGAATAGTTAATGGGGTTCATAGATTAAATCAAATCCATGGAACTCGCATAAGAATTCCAGAAATCATGTTTTGCTATAGATGGGCAGTTGGTGATAACACCTTTTATTTAAAAACTAGATTTTTAAATAGGGCTTTAGTGATCAATCTCCCGGATGCCAATAGGGACTATTTTGAGCACGGAGTTGTTATAAAAAATTGGCAACATGCTCCTTTATCTGGGGATGAAGTATATCAGGGTCCCAGATGCCCTCCTTATGGCAATGGGATAGGTTATTTTTATTTATTTTGAAATCATGTTTCTTCTATGTTTGATAAAATGTGCCACTGATATTTTAATGTTTATTTATTTGCAGTTGATAGCAAAAGAAAGTGTCCAAAAGAAGCAGACGTGAATATAAGGCACTTAAAACTTATCTGGAGTTTGCATCAGAGTGTTGCCGACGAGCACATTAGGTCATCCTCCTATCTGCTGCAGTACAAGAGCTACACCACTTCTTTCACTGCTCGTCCGGTGATAAGTGAAGTAGAACCATTACCAGCTTCTACCAGTTCCTCGCCCGAGTCACACATTCCTTTAAGTGAAAGGATGAAGAAGAGAAGACCTCCCACCCTTTTTGAGAAACCTGCCTCTGGTGCTGGAGAGGCAAAAAGAAGTAAGATTGACGTCCCAGGGGAGGGGATAAAGAAAACTGATGCACCTTCCTCGGATGCCCCTGTTGTGAAGGTTGTCGAGAAGCCCCAAGTGGATCCGAGCAAGTCTGCTGCTCCAGGAGAAGTGATTGTAATATCACCGACCAAGAGTTCCTCCTTGGTTGAATCTATTCCTGCTCCCTCGAGGAAGCTGAAGAAGGGCTCCTCGATCAATTTGGCTAACACCATCTCTCAGCCCCCGACTAGTGGAGTTCCCACTTTCGTTCCCCCGTGCTCTGCCATGAACTCGGTGAAGACTTGGATCATTCTCGAGATCCAAGGTATCGAGGAAAACCTTTCTCGGGATATGGTTACTTCTTTGGCAGCTCGCCACATTGCTTCTTTAAGTCCTTTTACTTTGAACTTTTCATCTTTTCCTTGTTATATCTGTCTCTGACTTGCTTTCATTTTCTTTTCACAATTAGTGAGCTGCTTCAATACAATTTTGAAGAAGGATGAAGCTATTAAAGCTTCAAGCTCCTCGTCTGGTGTAGAGGAAGCTTTGATGGGTTTAGGGTAGTCTCTGAAAGAGTCTCGCCAAAAATATGCTGATGATAAGGCAACTTGGGAGAAGAAACTTGCCTCCACCGAGCAGGAGAAGGCTCGAGTTGTTAAAGTCTCCAAGGGGTTGGAGAAGAAAATAAAGAACTTGGAGGAGAAAAATAAAGAGCTTGAAGGGAAGCTCAAGAATGCTGAGGAATTTGAAGATAAACTCAAGGTTGCTGAGGAAGAATTAATCCAAATTAGGGAAGTAAGTCGGCAGAAGGAGGAGGTTGAGAATAAATTGAAGACTGCTGAAAACCTTATGTCCGAGAAGCTTTCCTCGGAGAAGTTAAAGAGAAAACTGGCTGTGAAGAAGTCTTTCAGCGCTGGCTGGGACAAGGGGTGGAACAAGGGCTTGGATGCCATGATGTCACAAGTAGAATATGGCAGCATCAAGTACTTCAGAGATGGATGGGTCGCTGCTCTACAGGAGATGAAAGTGGATGAAAATTCTGAACTCTTTCAGCGACACATACCTGTTCCCCCTCCAACTCCTGAAGACGAAGAAGAGGACAAAGCTGCCTCCGAAGAGTCTTCCATGGTGATGGGAGATCAGGTTTCTCTTCCCCCGACTATCCACCCTACTGGCGAGGAACTTCAACTACCTGCAACTTCCTCCGAGTAACCTCCAGCACTTCTCCAACCACTATCTGCTCCATCCGAGCATCCTACCTCCTCGTCCAATCCTCCCAAGAAAGTTTTGGGAGACAAGGAAAAGGTTTAGAGTTGTTCGGATTTCTCTATTTTATTTTTCTTTAACAAATGTAATCTTGAATATGTAATTCTGAACCTTGTACTTCTGACCTTTATGATATAATAAAACTTGAACTTGTGTTTATTCATACTGTTGTCTCTTCTTCATGCTCTGTTTTGATTATTGATTACTGCTTTTTCTTCCTCTACTAGTTTTTGGCCAGGATGGAATTACTGTCTGCTCATGATACAAGGCTGTTGAGGCAATGCAATGATTATTTTAAGGCTGGTCACACGGATCTGAGTGCAGCACAAATTGTCGACATCCTCGGCCAAGATGCTTCGGAACAGGCAATTGAGGCCTACCAATATTTGAAGTGTCTGCTTAATCGTGCAGTGGCCAATAATGTGGCTTATTATGACATGATTGAGGATCTCCAAGGCACTCTTGAAGACCTTCAGCAACAATACAAAGAATCCACCTCCCTTTTGCACGAGGGGTATGAGAAGAAGTATCAACAACTCAATGCTGACAAGGGATATGAGAAGAGTTTTGCTGGCTACGATGTGAGGGAGAGAACTCTGAGGGATGAGGTCGAGGAGTGCAGACAAATAGCTGAATTATTAGAGCAAGAGAATAACAACCTGTAAAGAGAGTTGTCACAGTTGAAGTCTGCAGCTTCCACTTCAAAAACCTTGATCCCAGTGACTGATGAGGGATTCTCGTTCTTGGAGGTCGAGAACGCTAACTTGAGGGACGAATTGGAGATCTTGAAGAGAGTTGGCCCCTCTACATCTTCTTGTGGACGCTCCAGAGCTCCTCGGGGACGAGCAAGAGCAGCTCGGATTCCTGTCGAGGAACATAGGACTCAATCCGCTTTGGAGAACCAAGCTTTCCAATTAATGGCAAAGAACTAGGCATTGGCTGAAATGTCAAAGAAGATCAGGGACCCGAAAGAGAAACTTTCAGCGCAGAGATCAGTCTTGGAGAATAAGGAGCTCTTCATCAAAAATCTCCACGAGCAGCTGGAAAGACTGACATATAAATTCCACAAACAGTTCAAGGAGTTCTGGATGGCTGGGTACAATGAGGCTCTTTGCCACTTGGACGATCGTATCCATAATGCCAATAATGAGGGCTACAAGCAAGGCTGGTTGAATGCCTTAGGTGTGCTGTAACTCGAACAGGGTCATTACCTATGGGACTACCATGATCCTGGGCTGCTCGACCTACCCATGCCACCATTCAAACTTGATATGAGTTGGATCCCTGCTCGGTCCATTCTTCGATGCTTAATTTCCAAGTATCTCGGCGACTACAATCTCCATTCAAGTGTCGAGATATCTCGTCCCGAGCACCTCCTAGATCGACCATCAGTGATGAATATCAGGATGTTAAAAGATTTGAACTTCATAAACTCTCCTCTTGCTTTAAATGATCCGCGTTCTGGCGAGGAACCTGTTTCAAAAGCAGAGGGGAAGAAACCAATAGAGTAGGAATTTTGATGTAATAGTTAGTATACATTTCATTATCAATGTAATCTGTTTTTGGATTTAATGAAAGACTTTTATTTTTGTTCGCAATCTTAATTGCTATTGTCTTGTAAAATACTTTACATTTGTGCATGTATGTCTATTAAAAAGATAACAATATTGTGTTGTTTTGTGTTGTTTGTCGATCAACTTATTGTCGACTAGCTTGAATTTGTGGTAGTCATTATAAAAAATTACTAAGTTATTCCTCAACCCACTTAGTAAGTTGTTTCTCGACCAACTCACTAAGTTGTTTCTCGACCAACTTACTAATAATTTTAAAAAGTCACGAGTATCAATAATTTTGCTTGATTATTTTCTCGTATTCATAAAATGTTTCCGACCAACCAAGGTCGGTAAATTTACTTCTCGACCAACTACAGTTAGTGGGTTTTTATCCTCGACCAGCCATAGTTAGTGGATTTTTTCTCTACGAGGAGCTTTTAGTTGGCGTTTTCAAGAATATATTTACTTCCTAACCAACATAAGTTGGCATTTTTAGGAATATTTTTACTTCCCGAGGAACACATAGTTTTACTTCCCGGATGAATACAAGTAGCTTTACTTCCCGGAGGAATACAGGTAGCTTTACTTCTCGGAGGAATACAGGTAGCTTTACTTCCCAGAGGAAAACAGGTAGATTTACTTCCCGGAGGAATACAAGTTTTACTTCCCGGAGGAATATAAGTTTTACTTCCCGGAGGAATACAGGTTTTACTTCCCGGAGGAATACATTTGTTTCTCGACCAACCTTAGCTGGCGTTTTCGAGAAAAATTTTGAGTAGCCCGAGTTTTGTCGAGTTTCTCCGAGTAGTGTGTAGCACTAGTATTCCCTGAAAAAACTTTCAATAAAAGGAGAAAATACACATCACTGACAATACTTGCGCAGGTGCTCTGCATTCCATGCATTCTTAAACTCCTCCCCTTCTAAAGTTGCTATTCGGTAAGTTCCTAGTCGAACAACTTCTGTAACTCGGTATGGTCCATGCCAGTTTGCCTCCAGTTTGTTGTGCTTTTGAACTACTTTCTTCAGCACATAGTCTCCTTCTTTCAGGTCACACTTCTTCACCCTCTTATTGTAGAATAGAGTTGTTCATTATTGGTATGCAGTATTTTTGATGGCTGCTTCTTCTCTAACTTCCTCGAGCATGTCTAAATCCAATCTTCTCATTAAGTCGCTGACAGGGGAATTGAAATTCAGTACCCTGTGTGTTGGGAGGCCCAACTCTGCAGGTATAACAGCTTCACTTCCAAACACTAGCATATATGGAGATTCTCCAGTTGCTACTCGAGGAGTAGTTCGATAAGCCCACAGTACTGACTGTAACTCGTTGATCTAATTTGCTTTCACATCGTCCAATCTTTTCTTCAAACCATTCAGCAGTGTTCTGTTTGTCACTTCAGTTTGTCCATTGCTTTGAGGATGGCCTGGTGCTGAGTGGATCTTCAACACATTTGATTGATGACAATAGGCAGCGAACTCCTCGTTAGCAAATTGTGTTCCATGGTCTGTGATGAAAGCATGAGGAAGACCATATCGACAAATGATGTTCTTCCAAATAAATTGGTACACCTTCTCGTACGTCATATCAATGAGAGGCTCAGCTGCCACCCACTTAGTAAAATAATCCACTGCGATGACGAGGTATTTAAACCTTCCTCTAGTCGTTGGCAGTGGTCCGACGAAATCTATTCCCCACATGGAAAATGGACAAGGGGAAGTTATGGGTGTCAACAATGCTTGTGGAGTTCTTCGGATGGAGGAAAAGCGTTGGCACTTGTCACATTTCTTGGCCTAGGCTATACAATCAGCCCTCATCGTCGACCAGTAATATCCCTGCTTCATCATCCTTTGCAAAAGCGTCCGACCTGCTACATGGGCTCCACAGGACCCTTCATGGATCTCTTCAATCAATTCTTTCACCTCGGAGGGATGTATACATCTTTGCAAACCTGCCACAATTCCTCGTCTATATAAAATACCGTTAGTTAATACATACCGAGCAGCTTTAAACTTTAATTTATTGGCTGCGAGCTTGTCAATTGGTAATTCTCCCTCTTAAATATTTGCCCTGATGGGATCCATCCAAGATGGTCCCAAATCAAGGGTGATAAAGTTCATCAACAAATCTTCATCTGTACTCCGACCAGCTAAAACTTCAATTGGAATTATTCTTCGTAGCTCGGTACGAGTAACTGATGCTAATCGAGCTAGGGCATATGATCTTGCATTCTCTATTCTTGGTATTCTGACCAGCTGAATAGAAGCAAATTCTGATACCAACTCCATCACCTTTTCACGGTACTTGATCATTAATTCTCCTTTGGCTGCATATATTCCCAACATTTGATTTACGATTAATTGAGAATCACTGAAGACAATAATCTGCTGCGCCTCCATAATTTTTGCCAAATTAAGACCTATAATCATAGCCTCATACTCAACCTCATTATTGGAAGCTTTGAATTGGAAACGTAGGGCGTATTCCATGTCGACCTCGTCCGGAGTGCTCAAAACTATCCCTGCCCCACTGCCTGTTATGCAAGATGAGCCATCTACATATAGCCTCCATATAGGTAACTCGTCTTCAAACTTCTGATCTGACAGAGTTCCTCGGTGAAATATTTGTTGCTTCCTTTCATCTTCCCCTGATACTTCTCGCTCTTCGTCGACCAACTTTTCTTGCCCTTTTACCAACCGTAGTTGGTCCGAGCTCGAATTTGATGCTCCTGTAACATCCACTTGCCCTTTTACCAACCGGAGTTAGTCTGAGCTTGTGTTTGTTGATCCTGTAACATCCATAGGTTGATCAGCGAGCAACTTTTGCTCCTCGAGGTGATCGGGATAGGTGAACTCTGCTATAAAATCCGCTACAGCTTGCCCTTTAAGCGATGATCTGGGTTCATAGACTATATCGTATTCACCGAGCTCTATTGCCCAGTACATTAATCTCCCTAATTTTTCTGGTTTATGAAGGGCTTGCCTCAATGGCATATCAGTATATACGACTATAGTATGAGCCTGGAAGTACGACCTCATTCTCCTACTCGCCTCAATCAGTGCCAGTGCTAACTTTTCCAGCCTTGGATATCTGATCTCTGCTCCTCGGAAGGCCTTACTTGTGTAATAGATTGGTTTTTGTACTCCATTCTCCACTCTTATCAACGCCGAGCTAACTGCATTCTTCGATACTGCTAGATACAAGTACAATTTTTCTCCCATCACCGGCCTGGACAACAGTGGAGGTGCTCCCAAATATTTCTTCAAGTCTTGAAAAGCCTTCTCACATTCATCATTCCACTCGAAAGTCTTTCAGAGTGTCTTGAAGAATGGGAGACATCGATCAGTTGCTCGTAATATAAATCTGTTGAGTGCTGCTACTCGTCCTGTAAGACTTTGCACCTCTTTCTTCGTCGTTGGAGATCGCAGCCCTAATAGAGCTTTGATCTTTTTAGGATTTGCTTCAATGCCTCGTTGGTTGACAATGTATCCGAGAAACATGCCTTCTCGTACTCCAAATATGCACTTCGTCAGGTTCAGCTTCATTTGATATTTATCTAGTTGATCAAAAGTCTGACTTAAGTCAACTAGATGATCGGCAACTTTCTTGCCCTTTGTCAGCATATCGTCAACATAGATTTCCATATTGCAACTGATTTGTTCAGTAAAAACTTTGTTCATCAGACTCTGATATGTCGCACCTGCATTTTTCAAACCAAAAGGCATAACATTATAACAATAAGTTCCCCTAGGGGTAATGAAAGAAGTACTCTCCCTGTTTTCAGGTTTCATTTTAATCTGATTGTAGCCAGAATAAGCATCCATGAAGCTCAGCAACTCGTGTCCCGAGGTAGCATCCACTAGTTGATCAATTCGGGGCAGCGAAAAGTGATCATTTGGACATGCTTTATTGAGGTCGGTGAAGTCTACACACATCCTCCATTTGTTGTTCTTCTTCTTCTTCACCATCACCATATTTGCTAACCAGTCAGGATATTTAACATCTTCAATAAAGCAGGCTTTCTGGAGCTTCTCGACTTCCTCCTGTATAGCTTGATTCTTCTCGGGACTGAATACTCTTCTTCTCTGCTTCACAGGCTTTATCTCCTTATTCACATTGAGTTCATGATATAAGAAATTTGGGTCTATCCCGGGCATATCCTCATGACTCCACGCAAAAGTTTGCTTTCTGCTTCTAAGGAAAGTTATCAATTCCTATTTTAGTGAGGTTTCCAACGACGAACCTACTTGAGTAGTTCGCTCAGGGTGTTCGTCGTCTAGAATAATGTTTTCAATAACTTCCACCACTTGACCCTTCACGAGTTGAGACTCATCTCTAGGATCCAATGTTTTAATTTCTGCACCTTCATCCACTTGATAGGTAGTAGTCTTTTTCCTTGATTCCTCTACTTCTTCTTGCTCGGCGGATGAATAATAGCATTCCCGAGCTACTTTCTGATCACCTTTCACAACTCCTACTCCAAAATTTGTTGGAAACTTTAGGCACTGATGCACTGTAGATGGTACAGCCTCGAATTTCTTCAATCCTACTCTTCCCATGATGATATTGTATGATGATTGAACATTCTTATCCATCACGAAGAAGCGTATTCTTTCTGTCCGACAAGCAGGCCACGTACCAATGAATATATCCAACTTGATCGTACCAAGTGGAAATACTTTCTCGCCAGCAAAACCGAGGAGGGATCTATGATAAGGCTCCAGTTGAGATAGCTTTAGATTTAAAATATCGAAGCACGAGTAGAACATGATGTCTGCCGAGCTACCATTGTCGATCAGTACTCTTGAAATTATTACCTCCTTCATTCTCATCTTGATCACCAATGGGTCATCATGAGGATATAGAACACCTGCAAGGTCATTCTTTGAGAACCCAATGACCAACTTCTCTTTGTTCACCTTTCTCGGGTGATCCTCCTCAGCTAGATTTATTCATTGAATGTACGAGCAAGCTTGAGCCTCACAGAGGTAAGCTTTTCTCTCGGCAATAAGGTCTCCTCCTCCTGCATCTCCACCTATTATAACATTACAGTCAAATGGCCCAAAGCGAATTAAAAATACCTCTCGTTCTGGCTGCCTTAATCTCTTGGGAAGATTGGGGTCATCTTCGGGATCAACTTTATGGTTTCTTTTCTTATTCTCCTCTGCTCGATGAGGAGATCTAGACCTCTCTCTCGTTCGATCGTTGTTTCTTCTTTCGCTTCCACGATCAACATACTTTGCCAGCTTTCCTCGTCTGATGAGTGTTTCAATCTCATTCTGAAGAGCTATGCAATTTTTGGTCATATGGCCATGATCTTTATGAAACTCGCAATACTTTGCCTTATTCCTCTTGTCCGGATCTGCCTTCATTTTCTCTGGCCAGTTTAATTCCTCGTTATTCTTGATTTCTTCTAGAACATGGTTGATATCTTTCTTCAAAGGAGTATAATTATCAAATTTCTTCATTGCGTCCCATACCGACCTAGTTTTTGAATGTTTATCATTACCATTGTTCTTATGCTCTTTCTTCTTAGCTTTATCACCTTCCACCTTGGTTTCTTTAGCATCCATGTTCTTCTTTGCAGCCATAGCCTCCTCGGCATTCATAATCTTGGATGCTTTTCCCATCAGATCTGACATGGTTCTAGGTGGATCTTTGGCCAAAGTGTAGTACAACTTGTTGGGCAGTAGTCCACTCATCAAGGCGATAATCGTTGTCTTCTCCTCATAATCAACGACTTCAAGTTTCTCGTTATTAAAACGAGTTATATAATCTCTGGTACTTTCACCAGCCTTTTGTCTAACACTTAACAAATGTGCTACTCGTTTAACTGACTTTGCCCCAAAACAGAAATTCCTAATGAATAACTCGGCCAATTGAAGAAAAGTTGAGATCTTACCCCGAGGAAGATTATTATACCACATTTGAGCAAATCCGGTAAGAGTTCTCGAGAATGCTCTGCATCTCATCTCATCTCATCTGGAATAGCATAGATGTCAGCTGCAGCTTGGTATTGTTCTATATGAAGGACAAGGTCTGTCTTTCCATCATATTTGGGGGTCACAACAGGTGCTTTGAACTTTGATGGTGTTGGAAAATCTACAATGGCCTGGACAAAAGGTGTTCCTCGAATAAAAGTTCGTTATAGAGGGTTCTTGGCTTTAACCATTTCCCCCAATCTATCCTCCAGCCTTTGAATAGAGCCTTTCCATGCATCATTTCCTTCCTCGGGCCTGTTGGTTCGAGCAGCTGATCACGTTGAGGTGGCTTCTTGGGATTTATCTTGACGAGCAGCTGGTCGTGACTGGGCAGATCCTTCCCTTAAATCTTATGGTCGTCAAAAACTCCTCGATGGGGCTCTAGGAGGACTTTCGCTCCTCCTAGGACCTAATCGATCGAAAGGAGATACTCTGCTTAATCTTTCTAGCGCACTGGTCCTTTCTGGGGAGAGAGTGATACGTTGTTCAGTATCTGTGGCTCGCACTGACGAAGTTCGTCCAGGTTGATAAGAAAAATCTTCAGACTCCTCATTGCGATATGAATTGGTACGCCTAGTACGCGAATAAGATGCACGGGTATTTCTTTGAATACTTCGTGGTCTTGAATGGGTTGGTGCACCTCCATGGAGGGTTTGTATGAATTGACGCATAGTTTCTTGCATGACGGTCTGGCCCTGAGCCAGATTTGTCATTATTCCAGCCAAATCTGGAATATTTGACGGAGCAGATGGATTTGGAGGGCTTCCAGCGTTTCGATTGCTAGATTCTGGAATATCAGCCATTTGTAACGGATTGTTTTTGGTGAAAAATGATATTAGCAGTCGTTTCCCACAGACGGCGCCAATCTATTGATGTAAAAAATTAGATCATATCTAATTATTCAATCACAGATAAATAAATGAGATAAAAGAATTTTTAAAGTGGTTAAGCCTTATAAGAATGGCCTACGTCCACTGTTATGTTATTGCTGATCGTTTGGGAATTCTCGATTACAAGTTATATCAAGAAATTCCGGTCCCCCTTACAATGAGGATTGTACAATGCATTTATAGCCCTGAGGCTGTAATGTGAAAGGGTAATACATTAAATGATGTACATATGAAAAGGTAATACATTCAATGCCCCTCAAGCGTATGCGTCTGAATGATAAGCATTTAATGAACAGTCAAACTGTTGGTTATCCCGCTATTAATGCTTTGCTCGAGGTGCAGCTCGGACCGCCTGAGTTGCTCGGACCGCCTAAGCTTCTCGGTACTCAAGAGTTCCTCGGAGAGTTCTTGTTCCTCGGAGCGTATGAGTTCCTCGGGGAATCTGTGCTCCTCGTTGTAGTATGGTTCCTCGGAGCATGTGAGTTCCTCGAAAATGCTTGTTGTTGCCACGTAGATTGCCACGTGTCTTCACTTTATTGAGATATGTCAGCGGATTAAATTTGGTATCAACAGTGAGTATTACGAAAGTCAAGCTATGGATTACGGGAATTTTGAGGATGATTTTTTTGATTTTGGGCCACAAGATCCTTATGATAAGAATGTTGAAACGATTTGTAATAGCTTTCAAAATTCTCATAATAATGATTTTAATAGTTATTTCGAGGATAATTTCCAAACTTTTCATTACCAAGAATCCGCGCCTCGGCCTATGACCTTCGGCGAGGACTTGTGCATGTTTGAAAATGAAAAATTTGAAAATCATTATTGAGAAGAAAAATGTTGTTGGGAGCATGAGTTGGATTTATTATTTGAATCCGACTATGATTTTTCTTCCGAGACTTTTGAAGTCGAAGAGTGTTTTGAACCAAATGAGCAATCGATGCTTAGATTGGATCAAACCATCCTTCACTTGGCCCATGGCTTAATTGAAAATGAAAGTAAGGATGAAATGGATGTAGTATCTATTTTCAATGAAATGATTTCGACTTTGGTTTTCAAAGAAGAAAGTTTCATTGAAAATGATCGTATCTCCTTCGAAATTCCAGCTTTGAGCGATGATAACTCATCTCTTGAGATTGAATATCTCTCCTCCCCCTTTTCCTTCTCCATTATCGAATCGATACAAGTACCCGATGAATCGGTGCCAAACTTTAAAACTTTTAACCCTTTCACCGATGAGGAGTACTTGCTTGAGTTGCTTTCCATGAAGGCATCTTTGCCTCCATGTGCTCCACCTCCCATTCGAATATCAAAATATTTGGGAGAAAATTCTATTTTTCTTGGCCCCCTTTTTTTATCATCCGTTTTATCCAAATCTCCCATTCTCCCTCCAAATTTTTTAATTGTGGATGGTTCATTTCTTCCGCCTTACACATGTCTTCCGTTGTTTGAACAACATTCCTATTTTTCAGAAGGTATGCATGAAAGAGAGGGTCCACCGTTGATCCTCCAAAGTTAAATCGTATTTTGTTTGGATCCTCAAAAATTTCAACTTCTAGTGTATAGTTATTTAAAAGTGAAATTATAGGTTGCAAATAGTTAGTTTTTATTTTCTTTTTCTTATTTATGCTTACTTATTGTCTAGTGTAATTAGTTAACTTTTTGTTATTTGTTTTTTGCTATGCTTGGTAGTAACTTGTTTTGTAGAATCATTGGACATGTACTTTTCGAAGATCGCTCCATTTTGGGTGATATTGCTCTTTTCTTCTCTTTAACTTGGTTCTTAATTCACATTGAGGACAATGTCAAGTTTTAAGTTGGGGGTGTGGGATATTCTATCCATTCAGTGGTAGTTCCAATGATTCGATTATATGCTCTTTCCAAGCATAAATTTCAAAAAGATTTTCTTTCTTTTTTCTCCTTTGTTGGGTATTTTGCCTTTGTTTTCGATGTTAAATTTCTATAATTGCTCGATCCAATAGACAAATTAATGATACATGTTCTCAATTTTAGAAGTCATTAAACTTTAGTCTTCAATTATTGATATTATGAATAACTTCATGAATTAAACTTTAATCCCATGAGCACATGCACTTTTCTTGCTTTATTGATTTGGTTTAAGATTTTTATAACCCGGTAATCTTTTATTGCATTGTATATACTTACACCTAGTGATCTTTGGGCTTTTCTTCGTTTGTGAGTATTATACACTTCTTTTTCCTCTTTGAAAACGTTACAATCGTTGGTAATCTCACTATTCTTTCATATGATCATTCATTAATTGAGTTTATATCTTGAAATGTGTTACTTGAGCATGATTTTCAAAGTTTGTTTTTACTCGAGAATTACATAAACTTTAGGAAAGGATCACAAGCCCTCTTTATTATATCACCCATATTAACCTTGACCTCACCTTAAATGTTTTCCCTCGTCACCCCCTTTGAGCCTTAATATAGACTTTTGTTTCATAACCCCAAATCCCATAACCAACTCCTATTAGAGTTATAAGCCATATATATCACCTTCCGTACCTTTGTTTGGAATGATACTTGGGATTAAATGACGTTCGCATTATGTGGTCGCAATTAAGCATGTGAGAGTGAGAAAAGTACAGAAAAGAAAGAAGTGAAAAAGAGAAGAAAAAGAGAAAGTATAAAATAAAAGAAAAAGAGAGAAAAAGAAGAAAAGAAAAGAAAGAGACATTTGTTTAAGTTGTGTATAGTGTTCAATAAGCTTTGTTTACTCTCTCCATTGTTATATTTAATGCTTGTTATAGAATCATATTCCAATTTTGTAATTGCCCGCATTTTCCATTATCCCGAGTTTTCATCCCCAAACACTTTGAAACCATATATATTTCCTTCGTTTCATAACCCGAGCCTAACCTACATTACAACCCTATAAAGTCCTATGTGATCCTAGGGTGGTTCAATTTAAAAGTCAAAATAGTTTTGATAATCTGTGAAAATTCATCCGCCTCCTTTAATGAGCGGCATATTTCATTGAGATCATAGTTTTCATTTTATATATAACGTTCTTATTTAGTGACATGTGTGCGGCCTAGTGTACATTTACATTTACTCTTTATGACCACATGCCCCGTGTATTACCTCTCTTTTATTGTGATTTCATTTGTTGAGCATAATGCCAGGTGAGGATTGACTTATATGCACACTTTAATGTTTATTATCCGATTTATATAAGTTTTTGCCAAATCATACTTTGCATGTGCTCGCTTCCCTCCCACATTTTAAGGTTTCAATTCCATGAAGTTCATTTTATAATGTTAATAATACGGATTTTAGTTGAAATCATTCAATTTTCTAATAACATGTTTGAAATATTTTTCGTTATTGTTAGTCCTGTCGCATATGATTGGGCATATTTTGAGGAAACCATATAATATTTGTGGGTTTTATCCATGAAAACCCTCACGAGACGACACTCGTCCACTAGGGTAATCTAGGGGTTTAACGGCTTATTGCATATGCTAAATGCAATCGTTCCTATGCAAAAGTGACTTTTATCGCTTTTGTATTTATCTCCTTTCTTGTGGTTTTCTTATAGTTCGTATTGTTTTGAATCTCATTGCTAGGAACTAGCAGTGTGTAAGTTAGGGAGTGTGATTCGTCCTGAATCATGCACATATATACCCTCGATACTTATGCATTTTAGCCCCCTAGGGTACTCTAATGACTATAATTATGCTCTTTAACCAGACAACCTCCGTTTTATATGCTAACAAGTTATTTGAGGTATTATTGAGTGTTTGTAGGTATTACGGTGCTTAGTGTGAAGTTTGTTGGCATTCCGATAAAGTTCTATCGACTATTGCACGCTTAGGAGCATTTTTGTCATTTCACACTTGGGATTTTTGCCCAAAGTATTCACAGAAGTTAAATCTCTTGGGTCAAGCTTCGCGTGGCCACTAACGATGCACGAATTCGAGTCTTAACGAAGATTTGACAAGCTCTTGAACGGAGGAAGAAAAATTAGAAAACTCACAACACAAAACAAATTAAATAAATTCCATCTCTGTCCTTCTCCTCAAAATTGGAATAATAGGTCTAAATTGGAGATGGTGATTTAAATAGGTTTTGAGCTTGGATCTTGGGCTAACCAAATTAGGTGTTGGGTTTTACAATAGAGATGCAGGTCATTGCATGGCTTAAACTCAATTTGAGGGTCAGAAATGCAGCAACGTGGGTCCAAGAATGGCAGGTCCTTGAAGCTCGGGCCTTGATTTTTGGTTGGACAAAGAAAGAATTTCTCTTTTATAATTTTATTAGGGATGGAAGCATGGTCCCTTCTTTTGGCATTAGGTGAGAGATTGGTCTTATTCCAATTTTACATATGCAGTATGTCATGGTTTGGTCGAATTGATGGATATGGTCTTACGCTATTGCAGCAGGTCTCAGCCAAATAATAGGAAGAATTGTAGGTCTGCTATGACCGGTCGATCGACCCAGCCCGATCGATCGATCAGTGTTTTCAGTTTTGCCGTGGGTTATTTAGAGTGCCTTTTTCCCACTGGCCGCGGTCGACCAGTTGATGCAGATCTAATGCTTTTTTTTTCCTCTCTTCATTTCTTTTCCCTTTTTCTTTTTATTCTTTTTCCCCACTTACTATAAATAGACACTTTTGTTCTATTTTTAGGATATCTTATTTTCCTTTCTCTTTTTAGATTTAGGGTTAGAGATAACTTTAGGGGTTTTATTGGAGAACATCCCTCTCCTCCATTTTTGTGGGTTTATACCCATTTTATGTAAGGTTCTTGTTACTATTCATTGTATTCCCTTTTATTCATGCTTTGTCCTTTATTTTTCATGCTTTATTAATTTATTCCATGCCTAGATAATTTGTGTAGTTAATTTAAATCTTGTTGCTCTAATTAATTATTTGTTTAATTTATATTGTTCATAATGCTTAGTTGCTAAGTTAAATTAGGTTGTGTTGGATTGAACTCACCTAGAGTTAATGGGTTGCTTTGCTATGGTGATGGTTTTTACTCGTTTATTTTGATTGGGTTGTCCTGGTTATTACGCCTAGGAGATTTAATGGGGTATATCATGTATGTTTCGTATTTACAACCTCGCGTGTTTAATTTCTGGGCTATTTTTATTGATGCCAAAATTATAGTAGTCTTTTATGCGAATTTAGGGGTGTGACAACTCTTGATTTAATTAATTGATGAAACGAAACGCAATCTTATTAACTTATGAACCATGTAACCATTTATACCAATTAACTCGTGGTGAGGGATATCAGTCGCACCATATAGTTTTTATTCCTTTTGTTAATCTAGTTTAAATACACCCGCCTAGTTATCTTTTACTTTTTGTTAACATTTACCTTTTACTCTTTTATTTAGAATTATTAAACCGATTAAATTCTGGAAACTTGTCGCTATGAATTTTCGATACCAGGACTGACCACTATTTTCCCTTTAAAGAGTGTAGTGATTGTTTAGATTTTTGCATTGAGTTGGTGAGCCGAATATAACAAGCCATCGGCGTCGATGACGCGACACCGCGACAAAAACCAAGTCTATCACATGCCTTTCTGAAAGGAACAACAACAACAATATGAATATTGGTTTTGTTGAAATCAACTGCGTCATATAAATCACAACCACCACCATCACATTCACCAGAGGTCGAAGAGCAGTATCAAATTTAATCCAGTAGCTCCAAAAAGTATATTTACTGGTGTGTAAAAATTAAACGTCAAAAATTATAAAATAAGGGTGAAAATTTAACAAATCTACGTAAATCTATAGATATTATTTTGCCGGGTGTACAAAATTCATGAACATAAGTTATTTGATTTCGTCGAGCAAAAAAATAACAACAAAGGCATGAGATTTTATTTATACCCATGTTTGTGGTCAATGCAAAATAAGAGGGGGAATGCTCAACTTTCTTAAATTTCATTCTGATACACCGAAATGATGAAATCTTTTATCAACGCATGTAATCCTATTGAATAGCTACATCCCATTTTCCTAAATCCTTTAGATAATAACACTTAAGGAACATACCAAATCAGTAGTAATCCAAACTCCAAATCAGTAGTAATCTTATTTAATAGTTAGCGCGAACTTTAAAAATAAGAGAACATTGGATAAATGGGTGTTTGAAGGACTAAATGGGTTAAACTAAAAATAGGTGTCTTTTGTGTTTTTATATGACGAGGAAATTTTTTAAACAAAACAAAAAGATTTGGACTAAACGTTTATTAAAAAATGTTGGAAAAACTTTTCAATAATTATCCATATTTTTAATGGGAGCATCCCATCAATTTTGTATGGATACGTGATTCAGTCTCGAACTTACAAATTGTGGGTTCATAAATTTTAATACGACCTTTTCCATGATCGGAACAATTGGGTCAGCAACTGAATTTAGCTTAATTGAAATTTTATACTCAACCTCTGAGTTACCGATGAATTTGGAACAAATTCCATGGGAATATCTAACCAAGTACAAACACTGGATTAACATCATAGGGCTACCATATGTATTTTTCGAAACGACGTCCAAATCCATGCGGGCCTCCATTGTTATGGCTATAACACCATCATCGGGCAATCTTGACAACAAATTCAAACTTGTCAAACCTCTTAAAAACCCTATGTTAGATTTACTATAATAGATAAGACATTAAATGAAAGGCGGACAAAAATCTAATGAGAAATAATATAGAACCTTGACTCGGTTCAGTTCTATAGAGTTAATGGGTGCAACTTACTCCGAGTAAGTTGCACGCACCTTTTAAGTTATGTCTAGCCATTCATTCTCCCTCTCACAATTCCACTAGGTGCATTAACCATACAATCAACATTCAAATCGTTAGTTCTACTAGTGTATTTTTATCTAAAAGATCCTATTAACTCAATGAAAGTAAAATAGACTTTAGTTTACCAATCCTTGATGATATTTTACATTAAGTAAGTTTAGCATGTAAGATTTGGTGTGATCATCGTTCACCAACTAAGATCGGTGGATACCGAGGCCTTGAAGGCTATGTGAAAATTTTCTTGTATCGTAGCGACCATCACTAGTACCACAAATTTGTACTTAAATAATTTATTAGGTAAATTTTAAAGTTTGTTCAAATTAAAATGATTTTAATTATTTTTGATGTGTTAATTAATGAATATAATAATTAATTAAATTTGGACTCTTAAGGCTCAACCTATTTTAGGGGGTAACATTGGCATAATTGTAATTGATGGGAGTGTGAATCTTCGCTTGCCATTGTCTACAGGGCTAAAACATCAGTTAAAATAAGTGGAATGAAGGGATGAATTGGGGTGAGAGTTAAGGTTAGGATATGCGAGGATCACATCGTGTTAATGTTTAGGGCGTAGGGTATTTGGTGGTTAAAATAATAAGGAGGAGGTTAATTATAACATTATGATTGTAATTATCAATTACACTAGCTTGCATACCCGTGCGATGCACTGGTCGCGGGATTGTGTCGAAGAAAAAAAATATATAAATGACAAAACATCTCATATTATTGTCGTTTGCCTTTTTTGTATTTATATCCATAAAAACTATTTTATAATGTTAGGGTCAACCACTAAGAAATAAACTTTTAGGAATAAAGTCATTATAGATAATTGGAAGGGGACAAACACTAAATAGTCCCTAAAAATATAAAAATAATGTACAACTATGTAAATAATAATAAGAATATCAATTTGAAGTTAAAAGAATTTTTCCCATTAAATGATCCCACTACGTTATCATTATTTAACCCTATATATATTGATTTATAATTCTTTATATATACATACATCCGTATACCTGTAAATGTATGGAACAATTGATATACTCGTCATTATCTCATTTTTATAGACATACATACTTACACATGTAGCTATGGAATAATTGATATCCATATTTTTTTCACCAAAAAATATATAAGATATCCATGTTTTAGCTTGCCATTATCTCATTTTAAATTAAAGTGTCATTCGGGTACAACAACTTACCCTTAAGTGATTTTGACATATACATGTACGAAATAACAATGAGTTAATTAGAATTAGAAAGATTTTTTTTAACATACGTGCTTACCCCAACAATTAAATAAATAAATAAATAAATAATGGTTTAGAAGCCACCCAATAGCAGTGATACCATTACGAGGGGTACGAATAATGAAGCTTTAGAAAAAAAAATTAAATGGTAGTTTTCAATGAATAAACTTAATTTAAACTTGAAGTGGATATTTTTCAATGTTCAAAACTACAAACTTGTAAATTAATAACTAATGTAAGAAATTGGAAAAAAAAAAGATGAAGCAACAATACTACATCATCATCCTTATGAAAAAAATTGATTAAAACCCCAAACATCTGCATAAAAGCACTAATACTACATCATCACCTCTATATATGCCAACCAACAACATGACATCACTATCTTAATGCTATAAAAATAACACTAATAACTGTAAAAGACAATATCTGAAATACACTGAGAAAAAACAAAGCTTACAATGACTACCAAATCCAACATGTATACATGCCAAAGCATCTTAGATTTTTAAATATAAAACGCCAATTAGTTTCCTTATATCAACATAATGAAAACAAATAAGAAACTCATTTGTATAAACCTTAAATCTGAAACCCATTTATATACGGAACATATATCGAATTTAGAACATAGATGAAGCACCAAAAACCCATTAAGAATTGCACAATTTTTTGACCTTCTTTAGCCCAATCTCACCCATTACAAATAACACTAATTGAACATTAAACAGAAAAAAAAATGATTTATTAACACCAAATACATGTAATCTATTATTTAATAAAAAGAAACAACTTTATCAAGAAAGAATAAGTATTCAGCTCCAATATACACACAAAGGTAGAGATAGTGAAGAGACTAATCTAAAGGGACTGGAGAGAAAATGGAGGAAGGATAGAGATTTGAAAAGATAAGAGCTTTTTAGCTTCAATAGAGAGAATGTGGAGATAAATTTGAAATATTTTTGTATAAATAGGAACTTTGCTCGTCCTCATATACTCAAAAAATTCTTTGGGATCCAAAATTTGTTCCTGCATATCAAGAATTAAACAAAAGAAATGAAAACTATATTAAAGAATGCAAGTGATATATATATATATATATATATATATGACGGTTCTAAAGCGGGTGAGAAAAGCGAATCTAATGAATGGATGCTTTAATCAAACATAAAGGTGGCTTGTAAATTTAAGGGTTGAAAGGTCAAAGTTGCCTTTGCCACATAATCCAAAATCATTTGACACCTCATTCTTTCTCTCTTCTTCAGTAGTCTCTCATTTTGGAATCTCACATTACTTCCTCTCTTTCATTTTATAAAGTAAACATTGTTTTTATATAAAAATTATAAATATTAATTTTATATAAAAAAGTATAAATACAACTTTGAAAATATTGTTTCAACTTTTTTTTATAAAACAGGTGCCGAAACAGTTTTTTTTAACATTATTAAACAACATTTTTATAATTACTCTTTTATTTGAAATATATATTTTTAACTATATAAAAGAGTGATTATCCAAAAAAAAAGTATTTATTTTTTACATATAAAGATGTAATTAGAAGAAAACAGTTTTTTATAAAATTATTTACAAAAATGTAGTTATATGAAAGAACGATTATACAAAAAAGTATTTACTTTTATAATTTTTTTAAAAAAATATAATAATAATAATAATAATAATAATAATAATAATAATAATAATAATAATTATAATAATAAGTGGTTCAACCACCTATACATACTGCTGCCGCGGATAATTTTTTCTAAAAATAGTAGAAAGATTATTTTTCAGTTGAGTTTTTTGTGTGGTATATGAAAAAGACGGTCCGCGGTAGGGTTATGTATTGGTTATTGGACCACCTATACATTCCGCTGGGGGACCATTTTTTTACGATAGTAAAAAAGTTTTTTTTTAAATAGTGAAAAATGGTTTGCGTGAGTGATAGAGTCGTATTTTTTTCATACCACTCACGCAGAACATTTTTTACTATTTTAAAAATAACTTTTTCATATACCACACAAAAAACTCAACTAAAAAATAATCTTTCTACTATTTTTAAAATAAATGGTCCACTGCACCAGTATGTATAGGCGGTCGGACCACTTATTATTATTATTATTATTATTATTATTATTATTATTATTACTACTACTACTACTACTACTACTACTACTACTACTACTACTACTACTACTACTACTACTACTACTATATTTAAAAAAAGTTATAAAAGTAAATACTTTTTCGTATAATCGTTCTTTTATATAACTACATTTTTGTAAATAATTTTATAAAAAACTGTTTTCTTATAATTACATTGTTATATATAAAAAATAAATACTTTTTCTTTTGGATAATCACTCTTTTATATAGTTAAAAATATATATTTCAAATAAAAGAGTAATTATAAAATTTTGTTTAATAATGTTAAAAAAACTGTTTCGGCACCTGTTTTATAAAAAAGTTAAAACAATATTTTCAAAGCTGTATTTACACTTTTTTATGTAAAAATAATATTTATAATTTTTATATAAAAACAATGTTTACTTTATAAAATGAGAGAGAGGAAGTAGTGTGAGATTCCAAAATGAGAGGCTACGGAGCAAGAGAGAGAATGAGGTGTCAAATGATTTTGGATTATGTGGCAAAGGCAACTTTGACCTTTCAACCCATAAACTTACAAGCCACCTTTATATTTGATTAAAGCATCCGTTCATTAGACTCGCTTTTCTCACCCGCTTTAGTCCGCATTTTAAGAATGCGGACCGAACATGTGTCACCTAATGGTGGACCTAGAAATTATCGCCTAAATTATAGGCACACTCTCTCTCTTTTGTGGTCTCACCGCCAGGTGACACATGTCCGATCCGCATTCTTAAAATTGCGAACTAGTCCGCACAAGAGCAGGACTATATATATATATATATATAGAGTCCGACTCTCATACGGACCTAGTCTACCGTCCAAGAATTTACTAGGGACCATTTTGTCTTTTTAGGACCACCTTTTGGGACCGCAATGTCATTTATTATCTTTTGTCTTCTTCTAAGTTTTAGGGAATATAAATTTTTACCCCAATAACTTCTAACGTCTTCAACTTTTATCTAATTAATCTGGGAGTTTAAGAGAAGTTTTCGAGCTGCTACTTCTTCGATTTCTTCCGTCACTATCGTACTGAAATTCTGAATAGCTGGGATTATCTATATAAGTATTTTTCTCAGGGAGTCTAGAAATTGCAAACGGTTTTGAAGAAAAATATTCTGGTCTTAAATACCTTATACGATATCGTGGGTTTATCAGTCTAGTTTCTTTATATATATATTTTATTAACAATATCTATTATATCGTTATTTATAAATTCGTCTAAATTATTATCACCATAGGATGACAAAAATCTACGATATGTTCTAGGGGCAGCTGTTTCTACGTTTTTAAGGAGAGGACGGATTCCTCCGGCTCTAATTAAAATAGCTTTGATTTCTGCTAGCCTTTTTCATCTAATAAACTTTAATACATCTATACTGTCTTCAAGTATTCTAGTGTATTCTAGATATTTTTCAGGTCTTGATAGTTCTTCTATAAAATCTTCGATTCTTAATTTTTTTCTAAAGAGATCACGGATCCCTGTTCTAATTATTTCTATTCTAGGTACTTCACGTGCTAACCACTAAATAACATGGTCTATATATTTGAAAGTACCACCTGCGTATGTTAAAGCAAATTCTATAAGTTCTTTATCTTTAAAGTCTGTAAGAGTCCAATCTTGAATTTCTCTAGTTAAGTCTAAACTTGTTTGATTAATAAATTCTAAAAAGTCTATAGTGATTTGTAGGCTCATATAAATTTTTTTCTGAAACAATAATATGTAAAATAGTTAAGGATTTGGTTTGAGTTATACCTTCCTTCTGGTCTGCAATATCTTTATCTTCCTTCCTTCTTCTCTTCATCTTTGTTAGTATTCTTATCCGGTCTCGGCCTCCTACAACTCCCTTATTATATGTCGCACCTCAGTCCACTATTTTGGCATTGTACCCATTTCCTGCCTGTATGCCTTCACGCCTAACGCCCACTGGCTAATGGCTCATGGCTAATTGGCACTTGACGACGGTTCAAAAGTATAAAACCTTGTATGCTACACCAGAGGTTCCATACAATAGTCATCTATGAACAGAAAGTTGGAGACTATTTGGGAAATAATAACAATTCAACATAAGAGATTTATGGAAAAGAAAATACTTTTATTGCATAGTATAAGTAAATACAACTCTCCCCTAACTATGAGAGGTTTACTCACTCATGTACATATCACTCACTACAAGCATACTCTCTCTCCAATATCTAATACTTGAAGTCTTACTCCTGATCTTTAAAACTCAACTGGACGCTCCCTTTTATAGCTTCAAGGGCACTACAAATGACTGATAATCGGCTACCAAAAGCAATCCGGTGGAAAGATATAAATTATTAAAGTAACTTTGTCTCAAGAATCTTATCTGATGGGTCTAAAGGCTTTTAACATCTTGTGATAATTGGGGAATTTTTTTCTTTTTGAAAAGAAAGGCCATCTGATAAGGCATGCCAAGTCTTCATCATGAGTCTTGTCGTCTTGTAATAATGCATAGGTCTAGAGCAGGGCATCTTCCGTCTTCAATAATTCTTCTGCTAACGAGGGTCCCGTCTTTGTCCTGTCCTTATCATCTTCTACCTTGTCTTGGTCTTAGAGGGCATTATTATTGAAAATTCATCAATGAGGCCCATAATTCTAAGGCTAGATGGTAAAGCTATCTCTACCATTTCTTTGAATTCTTTCTTGAGCCTTCCATTGAATGGCTCATCAACTTGGATTATTAAGTATTCTTTATGGTAGGCAGTGTACCATCTGTCTTCACCTGTCAATAATTCCATGATTTTTATTATCTCCATAGCTTGAGCAATCTAGAGCTTGGACTTATCAACAGTTAGGTTTTTAGTTTCGTCTTCGGATAAAATTTCCACATCTTCGAATGCATAATTGGAAAATCTAATGAGTCTGAATACCTCAACTCTCATTCATCTACAAGAACTTGGAGCAATCTGATATATCCTGGCAAACAGGTGAAGAAAGTCTTATACCTTTTTAATGTACTTGTGGACTATTTTCCAAGAGCAATAGAGTCTTCAATATCCTTTATCTGAATGAGTCCAATGAATCCGTGGTCTGCAAGAGTTATATGAGCCATATCTGATTTTCTAAAAAGATATATTTTTGGAACGTCTTTGAAGAAACCTCTAATCATTAAGGCATCTCCATTTATTTCTGATAATAATATATTAAAATGATCAATAATGTTTTTAGTTTCATTTTGAAAGTCTTCTATTAATGGAAGATTATTATGACCAAACGGTATACCAATTTTAGTCTTAAAAGTCTTTTTCTGATAATAAAAATTATTAGTTGGTATAATTTTGGAAGATTCTCTAAGGGTCTGAGCATAAGTCTGCGTCTGTGGTCTAGGATTAACAGTCCCACTAAGCTGGGTTACTGCAAGTCTTTGGAGTCTTATGAATCTAGCAATAGCTACCAGATTCTGCTTGAATTCTGTCCAAAGTCTATTTTTGACATTCCACCAAAGTGCGTCTATGAGAGTATTTTCATCTTCCGAAAATTCTCGTCTAAATTTGATCAAGTCTGGATATCTTTGATCGGGTCTATATTTGGGAAAATACATTTTCCCAATGAGTCTATTTTGAGCAATAATCTCTAGTCTAGATTTTCCAGGAGGAACTAAGATATCATCAAAGTTATATAGAATTGGTCTCTCTTGAGACTCTTGAATATGAGTCTGTCTTTGCGCTACACCAGCATTTGGTCTTACGCGTCTAAGATAGTCGGCAACGTTTTCTCTGTTCAGTCTATTTGTTCCAGAGGAACTCATGCTGTCTAGGTCTTCTGTTTGCAACATAAAATATGAAATCATATTAGTGTTAGCAAATATTGTTCTCTTGATATGATGTCTGAAATGGTATTTTTACTTCCCTTAATATGTATAACAGATAAGTCATAACTATTAAGCAATTGTTGCTATCTAATAAGTCTATTATTCCTTAATTTGGACAAGTCTAAATCTCTGAATTTTACTGCATAAGAAGAGTCAGTATACACAGTAAAATGTTTTGGTCTAAGAAAAAACATATATGTTTCTATTGCCCTTAATATGGCTAAAACTTCTTTTTGATGGGCAATATATTTTGTTTCTAGGTCTGTAAAGGTTCTAGAACTAAATGTACAAAGCTTCTTCTTTTTTGTTTGATAATCATTGGCAAAGTATACTGCTCCCCATTATTTATCAGAGGCATCTGTTTCTACTATAAACTGGTCTTCTGCATTAGGCAGCTCAAGTAAAGGAATGTTATTGACTGCTTCTTTAATTTGTCTTGTGATATCAAAATCATCTTTGGTCCAATAAAAAGGATCAGTTTTGTCTGTTCCTTTTAATTTGGATGTCAGGCTTTGTCTTTTTGAAGCAAGGTCTTTAATAAAGTCTGCAGCACAATTAAGCAATCCTAAAAATAATTGTAATTGTTTTCTATCCTTGAGTTGATCTGGAAACTCGAGAATCTTTTTAGGTATGTGTTCTGCTAAGGATAATTTTCCTTTATTAATATGCAGTCCCACAAAGTCTATCTCAGTTTGAAATAATTGCATTTTTCTTTCGAAAATAATAATACCATGTTTGTCTAATTCTAAAATAATCTTTTTAAGATGGTCTACATGCTCTGTCTCAGTCTTACTGGATACAAGAATTTCATCTTTGTAAACAAGAAAAAATTCTGAATAAGGTCTAAATATATTATCCATTTTTCTTTGGAATACTTGAGGAACGTTTAAGTATCCAAATGGCATTACTAGGCATTCGTATTTTCCTTGGGGCACACTAAAGGCTGTCCAAGTAATACTGTCTGGGTGCATCTTAATTTGTCAGAAGCCTGATTTTCAATCAAACTTACTGAATATAATTCTATCTTCAATCAAATTGATTAAATTATTCTTGTCTGGTATCTTATAAGAATCAAATTCACAATTCTTATTTAATTGTCTATAATCTATAACCATATGTCTTTGTTCTCTTTTACGTTCAGATTCATTTTGAACATAAAAGGCTAGGCTATTATATCTACTTTTACTTTCTCTAATAATGCCTAACTTAAGCATTTCATCTATGTCTTTTTTGAATTCTTCCTTGTCTTCTTGCGAATATCCTTTCTTATAGGTTCCACCGTTAATAGTGGCGTCTGGGTTAATAGGGATAATCTCACAGTAGCTTTGGTCTTTGTCCCACTTAGCAATGGGATTTTCTCCTAAATTAGGCTTTGGTAATTGCCTAATATTTTCTTTTTCTACCTCTATATCCATTTTCCTTTGTTTGGATATAACCTGAATCTGTAATAAGGTGTGCTGGGCTTGTTCTAAAATGTCTTGTTGTATAAGAGCTATTTGCTTATAGCACTTTTGGTCTGGACACTTACATTATTTTTGTAAGGGTTTAGTAATTTCTAGAGCTTCTTGTTGGGTTGTAGGTCTAGGTCCACCATGCTCAGCTGAAGAACTCTGATGTTTTATGGGTCTTTAATTGGGCTTGACATGTATAAGGTCAAAGGCAGACTTGTGATCTATTAGAAGAGCTTTAATATTAAATTCCTCGTTATCACTAATTAATATCTTATTGTTATACTGAGTATAAGGATGATATTTACTAATAAAGTCTTGTCCTAAAGTAATATTTCCTATGAAACTAGGACGAGGATCCATTATCCAAAATCGATGATTAACGGTTTTATTGGTCTGATTTTTTAATTTAAAATAAATTGGAATAGTCTGGAAATATAAGGTAAATGGATCTACATTAGCCACTTTACCATAGATTTCTTGAGTACTTTCTAAAAAATAGTCTTCAGGGAAGGTATTAGCCTTGCAAATACTGTGAGAGCATCCTGTATTTATAAAAGCTGAAAGTATTTTAGGATAGTCTTTGTGTTGAACAAATAATTCTACAAAATAAGCATTTGGTTTAATAGAAATTCATAAATTATTCTTTTCTAAAATAGATATTCCTTTCTGGGGTTTTTCAATAGAATCTAAGGATGTTAGGTCTTCTGCACTACTATCAGAGCTACTATCATCTAACTCATAGGAAATTCCTTTTCCTTTTAAGTTTTCATTTTCTTGTAATCTTTTGGCTATATTTCTATCAATGTCTTGATAATATATTTTAATATCTAAGTCTATTTGAACGTCATACTGGTTAGTGTAAATTGCTCTAAATCGAGTTCTCCAACAATCTTCATGGTAGTGTAATTGACAGATAACACAAACCATAAATAATTCTGTTTGTATAGTCTCAAAGCATTCTACACATATAAAGTCTTTTTTACAACATTTCATTTCAAATGTGCAATAATGTCTTTCATCAAAGTAACATCTAGGTATGTATGTTAGTAACTCAGGATTACTAACTGTCCGTCTTTTCTTTAAAAAGGGGCTTAATATACACTTATACCAAGCTTCTTCAAAGTCTATATATTGATTATCTAAAATGTCTTGATTAGTTTGCATCATATATAAGTCTAGAGTATCTCGAGAGTCTTCATACTCATCAGTATCACTATAGTCTTCTGAATCACTATTTGTATATGCAATATAGATACTAGTATTGTCATCATCGTCTATGTCTGATATTTCTATAGCATATAGGATATCTAATTCTTCTTGATCTGCATAGTCTAATATTGTATTAATAATCTTAATACCTTCTTTATCTTTCTTATTCGGGTAGTCTTTAGGAAAGTGTCCTTCTTTTCCGTAAGTCCAACATTCTTTGATGGCAGTCTTAGATTGAGCTATATCTTTTTCCTTCCTATAATTAGGAACCTTCTTATATTTACTAGTGTTCTTCTTAAAATATCTTCTTTGGTTAAATTTATTTTTCTTAGTCTTAGTGTTCTTTTCTCTAAAGGTAGTGGATGGTCTAAATTTATACTTCTTCGAAAATCCTAAAGGCCTAGTCTTAAACTTCCTATGTTTCCAATCTAATTTCTTTTTGAATTTCTTAGATTCACTACCACATCCCCATTGGATTGGAGTGATATCTCTTTCATCTTTAATTAGAGGGATCTGATTGAAAGTTTCTTCTATTAACTTTCCATGGATTATATCACGTCCCTTAGATATGATATAGTATTTGGCAAAATCAATTCTTTCACCAAGGGAGTTATTCTTAAATCCAGCTACTCCGGGGCAATTCCTATATTCATTAATTAGGATTTTTCCCAAGGCAGGTATCTTTCTAAAGTATTCATCTTTAAAGGTTTCTCCAAATTCTTTAATTTGGTAATATAACTGCTCATAATTATTGCTATATTCATTTATTTTATCTAATTTGCAAATGCTAAGGAGGGCTAACTTAGTTTTTTCTAGGTCTTGTTCATTGATTTGAACTAAATGTCTAACTCCAATGAATTCTGCTGTGAACAATTGAATGTATTATTCAATTGATCTTTCTTCCAGGTTTTCCTTCATTTTCTCAATCTTAGCTAAGGATTCTTCATCTGTAGCTTTTCTTAAACTATCTAAATAGTCTTTTGCAATACCCTAATGGTTTGCTCAACGTATTTTTTACATGAACTTGCATCCCATTATTCATTAGATGCAAAACATATGCTCATCTGATTACACCGTTCGTCTAAGGCCTTCTTACTATCTTGGACATTATCTAAGTTAAGGTATATCCCTACTGGATTTATGGCTTGACTTGCCATGGTCTTAGCATGAGTAAAACTCTTGTCACTAGTTGGAAAGTCTTTTATATAATTTGGTTTGGTCTTTACTACAGTGCTTGAGTATATTGGAATATTTATTCCTATTGGTTTACTAAAAAGTCTAGGAGCATCTTCTAGCCTACTACTACTTCCCATCTCTTGTTTATTAGGATCTACTTGTGTAGCTGGCATTAGTCTTTCTTATCCTTCTTCTATTAGTCTTAAGTTTCTAAGAAGTTCCTTTGTATTTTTAGATTCTTTTAATTTTAATATGCGGTCTTGAGCTATCATATTAAATCTTTTTATTTCTTGAAATCTAACATAATGATTTTTCTTAAGGTGATCTTTAAATGTCTTAATATCCAATTCTGAGGGTTCATGTCCAAAGTTTTGGATCCTAGCTTTTTCTCTAACTAAGTCTTTGTTTTCAAATGATCTTCTAGGTCTAATTATCGGGGCTTATCTTAGTAAACTAGCACTGGTCTTTCTACTACATTCTCCTTCTGAAGAATCATTGATTATGGCTTCTCCCATATTCCTAAATCTAGTTTCTTCGATCTGGATATTCTTATTAACTATCTTAGGAGGACCAAACTCGATGGTGATATTTCCAGTGACATTGTCTTGATTAAAAAACAAATGTTTATTTTGTATAGTCTTAATTTCTTGAAATTCTGGCAATTGCCAAAGGGTCTTAGCTTTTTCTTTCATAGGTCCAATATTCTTAATACTATAAGTATGATTATAGTATGAAACATTGGTTCTAACTAAGATTTCTTCATTAAATCTACCGCTAGAAATTCTCAATTGCATTCCTTCATAAGGAGATTGGGAGAACTTCACATAGCTTTGGAATTCTATACTTATATTTGTGTCTGGGATAATATAGTCTTCATAGCCAATAGCATATAAGATTAACTTAAAATGTTTGGCTGTGTCTACGGTTACCGTAAATGTCGAAATGACATTAAAGTATCCTATGTTGTCTGACATTTTTAATTGGGCTATCCCAATAAGGCTTTTCTCCAAATCTTTCCATCTTTTATCTATTAAACAACATAATATGTTGATATTATTCTGAGGTCTATGTAATCCTTGGATTCTTGCTTGAAAGGGTCTAAAGGTTAGAAATCGGAACTTCCTATCAGTTCCTCTAGATCTAAGCCATTCTGAGTCAAACACTTGAAGATCAGTATAGGATTTGTCTAACACATGATTTCTACAATAATAGGTCATGTTATAATTAGTATTCTTAGGAGTGGCACCTTCTTTAAACAAGTCTATGTATCTAACGGCTGGAAGTTGTCCATTATAAATGGAATCTTCAACAATCTTTCAGTCAACTTCACTCCATTCATTCCATTGGAGAGGATTGGTGAAATTTATGTCCTTTCACCATGTTCTAACATTTAAGGATGCATCTTTAAGTCTTTGGAGCATACAATTACTCTGTTCGATATTTGGGATAGAGCTAACTATCTTACTAGTCTTATCTAATCCATCATTTATGACTCTTCTACTTATGGTCTTCCTTTCTCTAATTTCTATAGGAGGGGGTTCTCTAAATTTACAGGTGGTTACCTATTTTTGTTAGAGTCTTTTTTCAATTCTTTCTAAGAAGTCTGAATAATCTTTTTGTCTTTTTATCTGACTAAGGATTTCTTCTTTAAAAATCTTATTATCTTTTCTTGTCTTATCAGAAATTTCTTCACTATGTCTAGCTAGAGAATTAACTAGGGATTTGGCAACATTAGTAATATAGTCTTTTACTTCATTATCTTTTTCTTGTTGTTGCATAGATATAATTTCTATAGATTCTACAGCCTTTTCTATTTTATCTAAACGAGTTAGAATAAAAGGAGAGTCTATTTCTGCTTAAGAAGGTTTATTATATACGGCCTTAATTCCATTTATAATTTCTTCATATTTTTCTTCTACTTGGGCCATGTCTAGTCTAAGTTCATTAATAATACTATCCATTTTGGATAGGTTATGACTTTTCATATTATTAATATAATTTGCTAAATTTTGTTGGAATTTAACAAAGTCTGTGTAGAAGGTGGTTAATCCTTCTGTCTTAGCTTTTAAATCTAAATATAAGTCTTAAACAAAGCTACCGTTATAGTCTTGGGTAGCTGCTATGGATGTAGAAATTAAATTTAATCTTTCTAATATAAGTCTAGTTGTTTTAGCAGCGTTGGCAATATCATTTTCATTTATCTTATAATAAAATTTATCATCATTTATCCTTTCTAAAATTCTTTGGTAAAAATATGCTAAGGATTGAATGGAGAGGTCTCTTGGTACCTCATTCCAGTCTGATCTAACTATCTCCATTAAGAAGATAACTATTTAATCTCGGGATAAGCTTAGCTTATTCTTTAGTAAGTCTAATTAACTTACTGTCTTGATTTTTAGTTAAAGTTTTAATTTCTAAAATGTCGTTGTTAAGAACTTCAATATGATTACTCTTAATATTTATTTCTTGCAAAACATATACTAAGTCTATTGGGATTCGGTTATCTATTTCTAGTAGTTTTTTAGAGATATTTTTGATCTCTGTTACTAGGGTTTGAGTGTCTTTTATTAATTGTCTTAATATAAGGAGTATACACTTATTTTGATCTAATATACTATTAATAGCACTAGTAGTGACTTTTCTACTATCTGCGTGTTTGGCTGGAATGTGTTCAGTATGTGAACAACCGTCTATGTGGGAGGTTAAGCAACCTACTGGGTCTAAATCAGTTATAAGTATGGGCTGGTAGTCTGGGTTGGTTCCAAAAATATCTTGGTAGATGCGAGGGATAAATCCCAATGGCATTAAAGTCTTTTTACTATAAGTCTAAAAGGAGCGTCTTATGGCTCTGATACTATAATTAGGGTTTGGTCGGAATTTGGTGAGTTTCTAAAGTCTTTAAGGTCTTGATACCAATTTGGGTTCAAACTATAAATATTATAAATATATAGTCTTAAAATAAGGTTTTAATATAGGACAATAAGGGGACCATCTAAAGAAAATAACAAAAGTCTTTAGGCCATGAGGGGACCACTTTCGGAATAAGGACAAAGTCTGCCCGGTTGAGTCCGCACCAGAGATTCTCTCTCTCTCTCTCTCTCGTTATATATATATATATATATATATATATATATATATATATATATATATATATATATATATATATATATAGAGAGAGAGAGAGAGAGAGAGAGAGAGAGAGAGAGAGAGTCTTTGGTTCTTCAATAGTTTTTTTTAGGTATCATACCACATAGTGTTCGGATTAGTTTTAAGCACATCTCGACTAATCCACGTCTGGGGTTCGTGACTTTCGCTGATCAAGTATTATTTTAACAGTGCTAGGGATCGAACCGGGGACTAAACTCAATCCACTCTCAAGACTGTCTCAGTAACAGTCAATTGAGAAGTTAGAAGTCTATATGAGAATGGGTAATGATTCAAGCAATGAACCAGTGGAAGAAATTCATTAAGTAATCCCATTGAGAAGCTTAAAAGTATGAAGCAGAAATTTTACATGTTAAAGCATTTACGGAGGGAGCTAAATGAAGTTAGCTACGTGAATCAGAAATTTTATATGTTAATACGAAGTTATTCAATGGAAGAGTAGCATCAGTTAACGAAGAGGGAATATAAATTTGGAGATGGAACATACAAAACTGGGCGAAGATAGGTAAAGACTCGGTGGTTGCTGATGGTGAAGGATGTTCTAGGCCGCTTATCCTCGGAGTTACCCCGGTAGTTGTGGAGGGACATGTTAGTATGAGAACTTGTTAGTAAGAAGGAACATGTGTAGAAAAACATGGGTGCATGGAGGTTATTAAAAAGAAGAGATATTGAGTGCTTGGGTCTTGCTGAAAAGGGGAATTTTTGGAGGCCAATATTCCTCCCGTGTTTAATGTAAGTTGCACTGTCATTCCAAAAGTGTATGATAACATAAATAATCCCAATTTTGTTCCTTCTTGGAAGCCTTGTCTTAATATATTAAAGGGTAGTATTCGAGAAGAAGTATGATGTCTCTAAGACATTAAATTTTTGATGTCTTAAAGATGTGATTGACCAATTCCTCCGGCACGAATCCATTTTCATTAAAAATATGGGTCTCCGTTATCAGAATTGACAAATCACATCTCTAAGACATTGTCTTGGAGACATCAAATTTTTTTTCTACTAATTCTAGGTCTCTCCAGGTCCAGGTTCAGAAGATGACACGCTCCTTGAATAAGTGTGCGCATTTTGATGTTTAAAAGAACGGTGATGTTGGGAAGTCAGTCTCACCATTTTT
Source organism: Sambucus nigra (assembly GCA_949130495.1). NCBI lineage: Eukaryota > Viridiplantae > Streptophyta > Magnoliopsida > Dipsacales > Adoxaceae > Sambucus > Sambucus nigra. The sequence continues at coordinate 11,950,340 of OX422212.1, read as the reverse complement.
TAAATGAGTTTTGTCAAAATATATTATGGCTGATAATTCCCATTGGTTTATCTCTTATAATTTTTAAGGGACAACTTTGAGCAGCGACAAGTTAAGCGGTAGAAAGAGGTGTGTTATTAGAATTTCTTAATAGGCGTAAAAAAAATTTAAGACCTTCATTAATTTTGGAAAATAGTTTAAAAAGGTACGACCGTGGGGAAGAAAAAAGGCGGGAGTAAATGTGTTTAAGCTAATCATGAATTATCATGCACTGTAGTAAAGGGTGGTCAGGGTATGCGACCTTTAATAACTTTGCTTTAGTTTTAGTAAGCAAAATAACTTCAATCTAGTGTGCGGGGGCTACCCCATGTTTGACATGGGAGAATATGGTAAGGTGGGAGGCAGGTTTTTTGGTTTGAACTTTACAGATTTAAATGATTCTGAACTATGGGTGGATATTGAGATCCCTTGTTAGGAGGAGGGCTATAGGGCTAGAGAGGTAGATGGCTAGGTTGGGTATCTCATGGGATGGATGGAATATATGTTAGAAGGTATCGGTAAGGATGCTATGGTAGAATACGATGGAATTGAGAGTGAAGCATTGGAATTATTTGAGAGGGTAGGCCTTTTTTGTGGGGGACAAGGAGGAAAAGGGGTAAGGGGTTCTAGTGATTAAGTCCCTTAATGAGATTAAGGAAAATTTTGTGGAAAGTGAGGGGGTTGAACGATCTCGACAAACGGAACATTGTTAATGGGGCCATCATAAGGTGGAATCCAAACATATTATTCCTGTGAGAGTCGTAATTGTGTTTAATGGATTACATGATTGCTAGTTCCATTTGGGGAAGGTGTAGTGGGAGCTTTGGGGGGTGTTGATTATGTGGGACTCCAGAGTGGTTGAAATGTTGGGGAGTTTTTCAGGTGTTTAGTCATTGCCTTGTTTGTTCAATACCTTGAAGGATGGTTATTCTTGGAGTTTTTCTAGGATTTAAGTGCTGGTGGAAGACTCTACTAGATGGAAATTGTGGGAGGAGTTAGCAGGTGTTAGTGGGGTTTGGGATGTTCCTTTGTGTTTGGGGATATCTTAATGTAGTGCGCTTCGCATCAGAAAAAAGTGGATAAGGTAAAACCAATATATATATGAGAAATTATAGGACTTTATTGAGGAGGTGGATTTAATGTATTTACCATTGGAAGGCGACTTCGAAACATGGTCTAGATTTAGATTTATCCCGTCCTTCTCACTTGAATAACTGCTTTATTTCTTAGGAGTGGAAGGGACATTTTCGATGGCTGCTTCAGTCTTTCTTATCCAGGTTAACATCAAATCACCGCCCTATCTTGTTAGAGTGTGTGATATAAAGGGATGGTAGGATGCTATTTAGGTTTGGGAATATGTGGCTCAAGGAGGCTGATTTTGTAGACAAAGATAATGATTGGTAGTTAAGTTATGAGGTAAAGGGTAATTCCAACTTTATATTAGCCTCCAAATTGGGTTTACTCAAGAAAGAATTAAAACATTGTAATATAGAGTTTTTTGTCAATGTGAGTGTGGCTACAGTGATATACATGGAGGAGGTCAGGCAGATTGATGAGAAGGAAGGGAGGATAGGTTTTTCTGAGGAGGAAGAGAATAAAGTTAAGGAGGAAAGGAATGGGAAGATTGGGCGAAGACTTATTCAGGTATAAATTAGCTGGAGACAGAAATCTAAGGCTTTGTGGCTAGAATAGGGTGATATGAACACGGCGTTCTTTTACAAAGTGCCCAATACACATTGTCAAGGAAACCACATTAGGAAATTCATAGTGGGGGTGGAGTTTGAAGATGATATTGAGGTAAGGGGGTCATTTCACACATTTTTATGAGGATATGTTCAAGGAGGAGGATGAGCGAAAGATTTCTCTTGATGGGGCCGAGCTAGGTTGTATTTTGGTGGCTGAGGCAGATGGGATTGAAGGCCAGTTCACCCAAGAGGAAGTGATGCATGTTCTTAATTAGATGAGTGGAGATAAGGCGCCTAGTCCTGACAGTTTTTCGATGGCATTTTTTGCCTTATTATTCTGTTATAAGGAGAGATGTGATGGCCTTCTTTGTTAAATTTATGATAATGGCTATTTTTGAGGAGTCTGAACGTGACATTAATAACCTTGATTTCCGAGAAGGGGGATTCAATTGACACTAGGGATTTCAGACCCATAAGCTTGATTGGGAGTGTCTATAATCTTCTCACCAAAGTGTTATTGATTAAGCTCAGGAATGTCATTGACCCTCTCATCCGTGAGTCAAAAAATGCATTCGTTTGAAGTATAAAATTTCTTGATACAATTTAGTAGCCAATGAATGTGTGGAATCTAGTTTTAAAGGTCGAGTCCCAGGGATTGCATGTAAGCTCAACATCGAGAAGGAATATAATCGTGTCAATTGGAATTTTTTTCGTACTTACTAAGGAGGATAGAGTTTGGTGAGAAGTGGTGTTAATGGATGAGTAGGTTCATTTCTATGGTTTGGTTCTATATTCTGATTAATGGGCTTCCATGGGGCTTCTTTCCCAGTTCTTGTAGTCTGCGAAAGGGAGACCCATTATTCCCTTTTTCTTTTCATATTAGTTATGGAGGATTTTACCCGGATGGTGGGTCATGTCATAGAGGCTATATGGATCAGTGGCTTTGTGATCGAGCAGCCGAGTATGAATAGGATTTTGGTTTCTTATCTCTTGTTTGCTGATGACACGATTATTTTCTGTGGTGCAAATCGGGGCCAGGTTTGTGCGCTGAAGTTGCTTCTTATTTTCTTTGAGACTGTGTCGGGTATTCGCATTAATACTTAGACATGTGAGCTGATTCCGATTGAGGGAGATATTAATGTGAAGGGCCTTGTGATTATGCTGCAAGATCATTTCTTTTCCCTCAACATACCTTGGGCTTCCATTAAGAGAGAAGTTTAAGTTTAGTGTGATTTGAGATCTGGTGTTGGATAGAATGAGAAGGAGGCTAACGAGTGAAAGAATGGCTTTCTTTTGAAAGGGAGAGATTGACATTTATTAAGAGTTTGTTGTTTAGTTTGACAACCTACTTCATGTCTGTCTTGTCGTTACCTTGTGCTTTTTGGAAGAAGATGTAAAAACTCCAAAGAGATTTTTTACCGAGGATAATTTTAAATATAGTAGGATAGGAGGAGATCTACAAACTGTTCAAGGAGGGGGAGCGAAAGTGGAAAATATGGAGCTCTTAAACAAAGTTCTATTAGGAAAGTTGGTTATAAAGATTACCTCATAAAGAAAATAAGTTATAGAGAGGAGTATTGGGTACTAGGGGAATGTACGCATCTAGGGTGGGGACCGTGGGTGGGAAAATTTGCTCATAAAGTAGGTTTTTGGAAGCATATTGTGAAGGAATGGGTGGATTTCTCTAAGAATACGATGTTTTATTTCGAAAGAGGCAATATAATAATATTTTGGAAGGATATATGGTGCAAGAAAGGTACTAATCAGGATTAGTTTCCCAAGATCTTCAGCTTAGGGGGGACAAAGATAGTTTGGTCTTGTTTTTTATCGGGGGTTGTGTGACGTGGAACCCTCAGTTCACAAGAAGGCTATGGGATTGGTAACTTTAAAAAGATGACTGGTTTTTTGACTATTTGGGATTGGCGCCCATACCATTGAAAAGGGATGATAGATTGAAATGATCAGTGGGTGGGACATGGGTGTTCACAGTGAGTGGCTACTATTTAACTCTGAGAGGCATTGGGAGTAATAGTGATGGCTTCCCTTGGAAGCAAATATAGAATGTAAAGATGCCGTCTAAGGTAAAGTTCTTTGTATGGACCATGCAGAGACAATCCATTTTGACAAGGTTAATGGCAATTTGCTACTTGCTTTGTATGGATGCGGAAGAGAAAACTAATTATCTCCTCTTGCATTACAGAAGACGAGAGAACTGTGGGATGTGTTCCTTTCCCTTAGACGAACTGTGTGGGGCATGACTGAGATGATGATGACACTTCTTGAGGTGTGGCCCCCTCTTTAAGGGTTATTGGGATACAATAATGTTTGGTGGTTGGTTCTTCATTGTAACTTTTGGATTATTTGGAAGGAGAGGAATATGATATGTTTTGATGGTATTGAGACGACATCGTCTAAACTTCATTATCTATTTTTGAGTACTCTTATTAGCTGGTATAAGGAAAGTCTCGTTGATTCTACTCAAAACTTTTTACATTTTATTAAGGATCTTTATATTATTTTATAGCTACGAGCTTTTCTGGTAGTGGCTTCTGGTTTTCATAGTTTTTTTTGAAGTCTGTTTTGTATTCTTCTTGTATATGGGTTCTGCTCCATTAGAGGTTAGATTTTAATACATATATTTATCAAAAAAATATCACATGTATTATGTGTTTTTTTCATCTTGCAGAGTAATGGATAGTAATCCTATTTGTATGTGTTCTTACAGTTGCATGTCGGATGTTATAAGTGTGACACCCCACCTAATTAAATACCAGGTGATCAGTCCTTTATTAAATTAAACCAAAGTATCCGGTTGGATCATTCTTAGCATCTCTATCGAAAAATAATTTTCTTGATTTATCACCTAATAAATAATTAAGCTAAGTGTCAAAACATTTAATTTTATAGATGAAGTCCCATTGTTATGAGTTTATATACAAAACCATTTTTATGAACACAAATAATAATATTGAATAACAAACCATCCAAGTGGAATAAACAGGCAAGATTAATCATTCCGAATAAAATATCCCAAATAGAAGGACAAAGCAATAATCAAAACAATCTAAAAAAATAGTACAAAGTCTCTCTGAACTAAATAGAAACTAGAAATAGGCGACACATGCCCCATCTAAAATGACTAACTGAAGAGATGAGATGACAAGGATGAATTCATCTAAATGCAAAGACCTGCAAATCCCACACTAGCTACAACACGTCAATAGTCCAAAGATCTAAGTCTGACGCCCCTGTGGCTGGGCACCTGTAATACGTATATATACATACAAGGGAAAAAGGAGATGACAAGAAACGGGTCAGAGCCCGAGTGTAAAATAACTTTAAAATAGTTTAGTAAGTATATAAAATGCTTACTAGTTGATATTACATGCATGTTAGTGCCTCAATACTCATTTGAGAATTCTCACCTCTCAACTAATGTGCACGCCTAACGTACTACTGAATCAATCTAGATAAAGATAACCCAGTTAACTAGTCTAACCCAATCTCCTCTCATTAATCCTAATGGCCGCATAACTATAATATATACATGATAACTTTTTCTTATGAATTTACCAAGACAGCTATGTAGATCTCAATACAGCCTTAAGTTCTCAAACACTTAAATTATTTAATATTAATTACTCAATTTTATCTACTAACAAGCACAGTAGATGAAACACATATACATATATTTATCACTCATAATATATATACTAATAGGGAACCCCATATAAAATTTATGATGCTGGCCTACTCTGCTATCAAGTCCCTGTACCTCTCATACAAATGAGGGAAATACTAGTTCAGATCCACTCTCGAATTGTATTAACACAAAAATACACATATTGGAGGCGAAGCATAGTTCCCCGTCACTAAGAGGTCAGCACATACCTTCACGTCTCTTAGGACCATCTGACTATCATTCTCAGATACCCTGTACCAAGGATCATATGTTCTAGGGTACGAGTCAATATTCTTTATAAAGGTCACATCAAAATAAGACTTCCCCGGTGCAGAAACCTCCGTGATAGCAAGTAATGTGGGTATGATTAAGCACATATATTCATATAATATATATACAGGCACTAATATATATATATATACATTATTCTGATAGGTACATCCATGACCCATAACATAGTCTGCCCATACACATCACATCACCCAAATTATTCGTATAATTAATTCACTCTTTTATATTCCCTTTTTATCGTAAGTTTCCAAGTTCTTCTCGACCCCCGAAGTGTATCATTTTGATAAATATAAAATCAAAATCAGTAAGTATACACTCTCTACCCTACTGGTCTAGGTTATCCTTAACTCTCATGAGACATAATTCAACATACGCACGATTATCACCCCATTTTATACCCTCGTGAGCTCACGGTTAAATCTCATATAAAAATCGTACTACCCGAACCTTGCCTACCACCCTAATGGTCCTCCCTAAGTCCCATCATGGTATTTTAGTTATGTTTAAGGGTCCTTATACATTGGGGTTGGATTAACATTAAAAAGGAAAGAAGATTCTAATTCAAGGAGGAGTCGATCGTTTGATGGAAATGGTTGATCGATCGATCCAGTCGATTGATCGACACTCTTGATTTGATCGATCGATCAATCAAATATTGGCCCAGTTTCTGTAATTCTTTGCCTATAGGTTTCATCAACTTTAATCCTCAAAACCTCTATCAATTCAACACGAACTCCCAACCAAACATCACAAACGCTATAGTAACAAGTATGAACAAATTCTAATGTAAAATCTAGGTTAAATCCTTAAGGAATCATCATTAAATGGGTACAATTAATGATTTTGTCTCAAACCTAGTCTACCATATTCTTTTAAGAATTACACAATATATTTCCATATTTCCTTCCCTAATCAACATTAAAATTCATGATAAATTTTCTGCATGTGATAAGGATACCAGCTATTGATACTAATTTTAGTCTACTGACATGGCACAATGAAGTGGAGACACGTGTCAATCTACATGGCACTAACAAACACTTTTGAACAATACCTTGACTCCGAGGAACTCAATTTCCCCGAACAGCTCAGATACTCCGAGCAGTAGGTGCTCATCGAGGAACTTTACTGCACCGAGCAACTCATGAAGACCGAGATACTCAGGCGGTCCGAGCAGCTTAGGCGGTCCGAGCTGCGCCTCGATCAGAGCATTTATTATCAGACAATTAGGAGGATTAAATGCGCATTAAATGCTGATTGTTATCAAACGGATGTATACGCTTATTGAACAACTATGTATTGCCCATTCACATGTACAACCTCATGGCTATAAATACATTGTATCATCCTCATATATGGAGGAGGGGAATTTCTGGAGGATAATCATACTTCGAGAATTCCTAAACACTCAGCAATAACAAAACAGTGGACGTAGGCCATTCTTTCAAGGCTGAACCACTTTAAAATCTCTTGTCTCATATTTATTTTTATCTGTGATTAAATAATTAGAGATAGTCTAATTTTTTACATCAACAGATTAGCGCCGTCTGTGGGAAATGACTGTAATTTTCGTTTTTCACCAAAAACAGTTCGTCACCAATGTCTGACAACCCTGAATCCAGCAATCGAAACGCTGGAAACCCCCCAACTCCATCCGCTCCTCCAAATATCCAAGATCTGGACGGAATCATGGCCAGTTTGGCTCAAGGTCAGACATCCATGCTGAAAATAATGCGACAACTCATGCAAACCATCCAAGGTGGAGCATCAACCTATTCAGGACAACGAAGTGGTCAAAGAAATACTGATTTACTTTCTTCATGAATTAGGTAGAGCGATTCATAGCGCACTGATAGATCTGAAGATTTTTCTTATCAACCGGGTCGAACTTCATCAGTACGAGCCACAAATACTGAACAACATATGACTCTCTCTCCGGAAAGGACCAGTGCACTAGAAATATTGAGTAGGGTCTCTCATTTTGACCGATTGGGCCCTAGGAAGAATAAAAGTCCTCTTAAGGCTATGTCGAGAAACTTTCGACGACCATTTGATCTAAGAGAGGGTTCTGCCCAATCACAACCAGCTGCTCGACAGGATAGGTCCCAGGAAGCTACTTCAATACGATCAATTGCTCGAACCGGTAAGCCCGAGGAAGGAAATGATGGGTGGAAAGGCTCTATTCAGAGGTTGGAGGATAGATTAGGGGAAATAGCCAAGGCCAAGAATCCTCTACAAAGAACTTTTGTCCAGGGACACCTTTTGTCCAAGCAATTGTGGATTTTCCCACGCCATCAAAGTTCAAAGCACCTGTTGTGACTCCCAAATATGATGGAAAAACCGACCCTGTCCTTCATATAGAGAAATACCAAGCTGCTGCCGACATCTATGCTGTGCCAGATGAGATGAGATGCAGGGCATTCTCGAGAACTCTTACAAGGTCTGCTCAAATATGGTACGATAATCTTCCTCGGGGTAAGGTCTCAACTTTCTTTCAACTAGCCGAGCTCTTCATTGGAAACTTTTGTTTTGGAGCAAAGCCTGTTAAACGAGTAGCACACCGGTTAAGTGTTAGACAAAAGGCAGGTGAGAGCACTAGGGATTATATAACTCGCTTCAATAATGAGAAACTAAAAGTTATTGATTACGAGGAAAAGACAGCGATTACTGCTTTGATGAGTGGGCTGTTGCCCAATAAGTTGTACTACACTTTGGCTAAAGATCCACCCAGAACCATGTCGGAATTGATGGCAAAAACGGCCAAGAACATGAATGCCGAGGAGGCTATGGCTGCAAAAAAGAATATGGATACCAAAGAAACCAAGATGGAAGGTGATAAGGCCAAAAAGAAAGAACATAAAAACAATGGTGGTGATAAGCACTCAAAAACAAAGCCATCATGGGAGGTGTTAAAGAAGTTTGAAAATTATACTCCTTTGAAGGTGGACATCAATCATGTTCTAGAAGAAATCAAGAACAACGAGGAGTTAAACTGGCCAGAGAAAATGAAGTCAGACCCTGACAAGAGGAATAAGGCCTAATATTGCGATTTCCACAAGGATCATGGTCACATGACCAAAAATTGCATAGCTCTTCAGAATGAGGTCGAAGCACTCATTAGACGAGAAAAACTGGCAAAGTATGTTGATCGCAGAAATGAAATAAGAAACAACGACTGAGCAAGAGAGAGATCTAGATCTCCTCGTCGAGCAGAGGAGAATAAGAAAAGAGACCATGAAGATGATCCAGAAGACGACCCCGATTTCCCAAAAGACCAAGGCAGCCAAAACGTGAAGTATTTTCAACACGTTTTGGATCCTTTGATTGCAATGTTATTACATGTGGAGATGTAGGAGGAGGAGACCTTACTGCAGAAAGAAAAGCTTACCTCAATAAGGCTCAAGCCTGTTCATATATTCAACGAATAAACTTGGCTGAAGATGATCGCCCGAGGAAGGTCAACAAAAAAAAAATTGGTCATCGATTTCTCAAAAAATGACCTCGTAGGTGTGCTATATCCTCATGATGACCCATTGGTGATCAAAATGAGGATGAAGGAAGTAATGATCTCGAGAGTACTGGTTGATAATGGTAGCTCGGCTGATATTATGTTTTACTCGTGCTTCGACAGCTTAAATCTAAAGTTATCCCAGTTGGAGACTTATCATAGGGCCCTCCTCGGTTTTGCCGGCGAGAAAGTTTTTCCACTAGGGACGATCAAGTTGGATATGTTTATTGGTACATGGCCTACTTGTCGAACAGAAAGAGTACGTTTCTTCGTGATGGATAAGAATATTCAATGAGCCTACAACATCATCATGGGAAGGGTAGGATTAAAGAAGTTCGAAGCAGTACCATCTACGGTACATCAATGCCTAAAATTTCCAACTAATTTTGGAGTAGGAGTTGTAAAGGGTGATAAAAAATTAGCTCGAGAATGCTACTATTCATCTACCGAGCAGGAGGAGCTGGAAGAATCTAGGAAAAATACTACCACCTATCAGGTGGATAAGGGTGCAAAAATTGAAACATTGGATCCTAGAGATGAATCGCAACTCGTGAAAGGTCAGGTGGTGGAAGCCACTGAAAACGTCATTCTGGACGACGAGTACCCTGAACGAACAACTCAGATAGGTTCGTCGTTAGATGCCTCATTAAAACAGGAGTTGATAGCTTTCTTAAAAAGTAGAAAACAAACTTTTGCTTGGAGTCATGAAGATATGCTCGGAATAGACCCAAATTTCTTATGTCACGAGCTCAATGTGAATAAGGAAATCAAGCCAGTGAAGCAAAGAAGAAGAGTGTTCAGCCCCGAGAAGAACTAAGCTATACAGGAGGAAGTCGAGAAGCTCCAGAAAGATTGCTTTATAGAAGATGTTAAGTATCCAGACTGGTTAGCAAATATAGTGATGGTGAAAAAAAAGAACAACAAATGGAGGATGTGTGTAGACTTCACCGACCTCAACAAAGCATGTCCAAATGATCATTTTCCCTGGCCTCGAATTGATCAACTAGTGGATGCTACCTCGGGACACGAGCTGCTGAGCTTCATGGATGCTTATTCTGGTTACAACCAGATTAAAATGAAACCTGAAGACAGGGAGAGTACTTCTTTCATTACCCTTAGGGGTACTTATTGTTATAATGTTATGCCTTTTGGTTTGAAAAATGCAGGTGCGACATATCAGCGACTGATGAACAAGGTGTTTGCAGAACAAATCAGTTGCAATATGGAAGTCTATGTTGATGATATGCTGACAAAGATCAAGAAAGCTACTGACCATCTAGTTGACTTAGGCCAGACCTTTGATCAATTAGATAAATATCAAATGAAGCTGAACCCGACCAAGTGCATATTTGGAGTACGAGAAGGCATGTTTCTCGGGTACATTGTCAATCAACGAGGCATTGAAGCAAACCCTGAAAAGATCAAAGCTCTGTTAGGGCTGCAATATCCAACGATGAAGAAAGAAGTGCAAAGTCTTACAGGGCGAGTAGCAACACTTAACAGATTTGTATCACGAGCAACTGATAGATGTCTCCCATTTTTCAAAACGCTCCAAAAGACTTTTGAATGGAATGAAGAATGCAAGAAAGCTTTTCAAGAATTGAAGAAATACTTAGGAGCACCTCCACTGTTGTCCAGACCAGTGATGGGAGAAAGGTTGTACTTGTACCTGGAAGTTTTGAAAAATGCAGTTAGCTCGGCATTAATAAGAGTAGAGGATGGAGTACAAAAGCCAATTTATTACACTAGTAAGGCCTTCCGAGGAGCGGAGATCAGATATCCGAAGTTGGAAAAGTTGGAACTGGCACTGATCGAAGCGAGTAGAAGAATGAAGCCGTACTTCCAGGCTCATACCATAGTCGTATATACTGATATGCCGTTGAGGCAAGCTCTTCACAAACCAGAAAAATCAGGGAGATTGATGTACTGGGCAATAGAACTCGATGAATATGATATAATTTATGAGCCTAGATCGTCATTGAAAGGGCAAATAGTAGCAAATTTTATAGCAGAATTCACTTATCCTGATACCCTCGAGGAGCAAAAGCTGGGCATCGACCAACTTGTGGATGTTACAGGATCATCAGACCCCGATCAACTTAAGCTGGTCAGAGAGGAAGAGGAGGACCAACCTGTGGATATTACAGGATCATCAAACCCCGATCAACTTAAGCTGGTCGGAGAGGAAGAGGAGAAGGTCAACGAGCAATGAGGTGTGGTGGAAATGGAGATAAAGGAACAACAAATATTCCATCGAGGAATTTTGTCCAATAAGAAGTTTGAGGACAAAATACCTGTATGGAATATATATGTGGATGGCTCATCATGCACCTCGGGTAGTGGAACCGGGATTGTATTGAAAAGTCCAGATGAGATCGACATAGAATATGCCCTGCGCTTCCAATTTTAGGCTTCTAATAATGAGGCTGAATACGAAGCGATGATTGTAGGTCTTAGTCTGGAGAAAACCATAAAGGCAGAGCAGGTAATCGTGTGCAGTGACTCACAGTTGATTGTAAATCAAATGCTCGATGTATATGTAGCGAAAGGAGAGTTGATGATTAAGTACCATGCAAAGGCGATGGAGTTGGTATCGAAATTTGTTACTGTTCAACTGGTTAGAATACCAAGAATGGAGAATGTAAGAGCAGACGCTTTAGCTTGATTAGCATCGGTTACTTGTACCGAGCTACGAAGAACAATCCCGATTGAAATTCTAGCTGGTCAGAGCATAGATGAAGAGCTAACGATGAATTTTATTACCCTTGATTTAGGGCCATCTTGGATGGATCCCATCAGGGCATATATTGAGGAGGGAGAATTACCGACTGACAAACTCGCGGACAAGAAATTGAAGTTTAAAGCTGCTCGTTATGTATTGACTAATGGTATTCTATATAGACGAGGAATCATAGCTGGCTTGCAGAGATGTGTACATCCCGCCGAGGTGAAGGATTTGATTGAAGAAGTCCATGAAGGGTCTTGTGGAGCCCATGTAGCAGGTCGGACACTTCTGCAAAGAATAATGATGCAAAGATACTACTGGCCAATGATGAGGGCTGATTGTATAGCCTATGCCAAGAAATGTGACAAGTGTCAGCGCTTCTCCTCCATCCGAAGAACTCCACAAGCATTGTTGACACCCATTAATTCCCCTTGGCCATTTTCCATGTGGGGAATTGACCTGGTCGGACCACTTCCAACGACTAGAGGAAGATTTAAATATCTCGTCGTTGCAGTGGATTATTTTACTAAGTGGGTAGAAGCTGAGCCTCTGTCGACATGACATATGAAAAAGTGTACCAATTTATTTGGAAAAACATCATTTGTAGATATGGTCTTCCTCATGCATTCATCACCGGACACGGAACACAATTTGACAACGAGGAGTTCGCTGCCTATTGTCATCAGTCAAATATCTTGAAGATCCATTCGGCACCAGGCCATCCCCAAAGCAATGGACAAACTGAAGTAACAAACATAACATTGCTAAATGGCTTGAAGAAAAGACTGAATGACGCAAAAGCAAACTGGATCAACGAGCTACATTCAGTACTATGGGCTTATCGTACTACTCCCCGAGCAGCAACAGGAGAATCTCCATATATGCTGGCATTTGGAAGTGAGGCTGTTATACCTGCCGAGTTGGGTCTTCCAACACACAGAGTACTGAATTTCAACTCCCCTGTCAGTGATTTAATGAGAAGGTTAGACTTGGACATACTCGAGGAAGTTAGAGAAGAGGCAGCCATCAGGAATGCTACTTACCAGCAACGAACATCTTTGTTCTACAATAAGAGAGTGAAGAAGTGCGACCTGAAAGAAGGAGACTATGTGCTAAAGAAAGTGATTCAAAAGCACAACAAACTAGAAGCGAACTGGCATGGACCTTACCGAGTTACAGAAGTTGTTCGACCAGGAACCTACAGAATAGAAACTTTAGAGGGGGAGGAGTTTAAGAATGCATGGAATGCAGAACACTTGCACAAATATTATCAGTAATGTAAACTCTCATATAATACAGTTTCATCAGTATGAATAAAATATGGATATTCTACCCAATTCTCCCCTTTTGTTGAAATTTTTTTGCGGAATACTAGTGTTACACACTACTCAGCAAAATCCACCAACTTCGGTTGGTTGGGAATAAAAAATACTTCCCAAAAGTGCCAACTCCGGTTGGTTAGGAAGAAAATCCACCAGCTCCGGTTGGTCGGGAATAAAAAATACTTCCCAAAAGTGCCAACTCCGGTTGGTTGGGAAGGAAATCACCAACTCCGGTTGGTCGGGAATAAAAAAATATTTCCCAAAAGTACCAACTCCAGTTGGTTGGGAAGAAAATCCACCATCCCAAAAGTTCCAACTCCGGTTGGTCGGGAATAAAAAATATTTCCCAAAAGTGCCAAATCAGGTTGGTTGGGAAGAAGATCCACCAACTCCGGCTGGTTGGGAATAAAAAATATTTCCCAAAAATGCCAACTCAGATTGGTTGGGAAGAAAATCCACAAACTCCGGTTGGTTGGGAATAAAAAAAAATATTTCCCAGAAATACCAACTAAGGTTGGTTGGGAAGAAAAAAATATTTCTAAAAATCCCCCAACTCAGGTTGGTCGGGAATAAGAAGCTGTCAACTACAGTTGGTCGGGAACATTTTTGTTAAGCAAAGCATGAAAGTCAGCTAATGGCTTAGAATTAAAAAGTGATCAAGCAAAATTTTTGACACTCGTAACATTACCACCAAGTTGGTCGAGAAACAAAAAATTATCAATTTTGGTTAGTCGTCAAATGATTACCACAAATTCAAGATAGTCGACAATAAATTTTAACCATCTTTAGTTGATCAGCAAATAACACAATGTTGTTATATTTTTAACAGATATACATACACATATGTAAAGTGTTTTACAAAATATCTACAAGACAACGGCAATCAAGATTTCAAAGAAAAATAGAAATTTTTCATTAAATCCAAAACAAAGTACATTGAGAATAAAAATTATTACATCAGAAATCCTATTCTATGGGTTTCTTCCCCTCTACTTTTGAAACAGGTTCCTCGCCATCAGGAGGATCGTCTAAGGCATAAGGGGAATTTATGAAATTAAGGTCCTTGAGCATCCTGATGTTCATCACAGATGGCCGATCGAGTAGGTGCTCTGGGCGAGATATTTCGACACTGGAATGGAGGCTGTAATCGCCAAGATATTTGGAAATCAAACACTGAGAGATTGCCCGAGCAGGGATCCAGCTCATGTCGAGTTTAAATGGTGGCACTGGAAAGTCGAGCAACCCAGGATTATGATAATCCCATAAGTAGTGACCTTGTTCCAGTTGTAGTACACCCAAGGCATTCAACCATCCTTGTTTGTAACCTTAATTATTATCATTTTGGTTCCGATCATCCAAATGGTAGAGAGCCTCATTGTAGCCAGCCATCCAGAATTCTCTGGGCTGCTTGTGGAATTGATAAGTCAACCTTTACAGCTTCTCGTGAAGATTTTTTTATAAAGAGTTCTTTATTCTCCAAGGCAGACTTCTGTGCAGAGAGCTGCTCGTCTATAGTTCGGATCTTCTTAGACATCTCAGCCAATGCCTGGTTCTTTGCCATCAGCTGGAAGGCTTGGTTCTCTAGAGCTGAGTGAGTTCTTTGTTCCTTGACAGTAATCCGAGAAGCTCTTGCTCGTCCTCGAGAACCTCTTGCTCGTCCCCGAGTAGAGGTATAAGGACCAGCTCTCTTCAAAGTTTCTAATTCATCCCCAAGGTTGGCGTTTTTGATCTCCAAAAAAGAGAATCCCTCATCGTTCACAGGGACCAAAGCATTTGAGGTGGAAGCTGCAGACTTCAACTGAGATACCTCTCTTTGCAGGTTATTATTTTCTTGCTCCAACAACTCAGCTATCTGTTTGTGCTCTTCAACCTCAGCCTTCAAAGTTCTCTCCCTCACATTATAAGCAGCGAACAACTTGTTATAACCCTTATCAGCACTGAGTTGCTGATACTTCTTCTCGTATCCCTCGTGCAAAAGGGCTGCAGATTCCTTATATTATTGTTGAAGCTTTTCAAGAGTGCCTTAGAGGTCTTCGATCATTTCATAATATGCCATATTATTGGACACTGCACGGTCGAACAGACACTTTAAATATTGGTAAGCTTCAACTGCTTGCTCTGAAGCATTTGGACCTAGTATGTCAACGATTTGAGCATTAGTCAAATCTGCATGGCCAGCTTTGAAATATTCATTGCACTATTTCATCAATTTTGTATCGTGAGCAGATAACAACTCCATCCTGGCCATAAACTAGTAAAAAGAAGAAAAAGCAAGAATTAATAAGGAGCAAGAGGAAGAGAAACAACATTATGGATAGACAAAACTTTAAATTTTATTATATCATAGAAGAGTGGTACATAGTTCAGAATTACAATTGATAAAAATAAACAAAGAAAAAACATCCAAACAACTCTACACCTTTTTATTGTCTCCCAAGACTTTCTCGGGAGGCTGGGACGAGGAAGTAGGTTGCTCGAATGGCACAGATGGTTGCTCGGGAAGTGCTGGAAGTTGCTCGTTTGAAATAATGGATGGTTGCAGTTGCTCGCAGGAAGACTGGACAACTGTGGGATGAGAAATTTGATCTCCCATCACCATGGAAGATTCCTCAGAGGCAGCTTCGTCCTCTTCTTCTTCTTCAGGAGTTAGAGGAGGGCCCGGGATATGTCGCTGAAACAGGTCAGAATTTTCATCAACCTTCATCTCTTACAGAGCAGCGACCCAGCCATCCCTAAAGTATTTGTGGCTACCATATTCCACTTGTGACATCATGGCAGCCAGACCTTTATTCCACCCCTTATCCCATCCAACACCGAAGGACTTTTTTACAGCCAACTTCCTTTTCGCCTTCTTCGAGGAAGGCTTCTCGAAAAGCAGATCCTCGACAGCCTTCAATTTATTCTCCACTTCCTCCTTCTGGCGACCTGTTTCTCGCAGTTGACCCAACTCTTCCTCAGCAACTTTGAGCTTACTTTCAAGCTCCCCAGCATTTTGGAGCTTCTCTTCGAGCTCTTTATTCTTCTCCTCCAAGTCTTTTATTTTCTTCTCTAACCCTTTGGAGACCTCAACAACCTGATCTTTCTCCTGTTCGATGGAGTTTAGCTTCTTCTCCCAGGCAGACTTATCATCAACATACTTCTGACGAGAATCTTTCAGAGACTGCGCCAGACCCACCCAAGATTCCTCTACACCTGACGAGGAGCTTAAAGCTTTAATAGCTTCATCCTTCTTCAAAATTGTATTAAAACAAGTTACCAACTGGGAAAAGAAGATAATAGCAAGTAAGTGCACATATATAACAAGGGAAAAATGAAAGTTTAAGACAATAATACTTACAGAAGCAATGTGACAAGCAACTAATGTAGTAACCATGTCTCGAGAAAGATTTTCTTCAATACCTTGGATCTCGAGAATGATCCAAGACTTCACCGAGCTCATGGCAGAGCTCGGGGTAATAAAAGTGGGAACACCACTTCCAGTAGTCGGGGGCTGAGCGATGGATTTAGCCAAATTGATCGAGGAGCTTTTCTTCAGCCTCCTCAAAGGAGCATCAACAGTCTTGACCAAGGGGGTAGTCTTAGTCGGAGAGATGACAATAACCTCGCTTGGAGCAGCGGCCTTGCTCGGAGCCACTAGGGGCTTCTCGACAACTTTCACAGGAGCAGCCGGAGGAGGTGCATCGATTTTTCTTGTCCCTTCTTCTGGGACATCATGTTTGCTTTTCTTTGCCTCTCCAGCAACAGAGGCAGATTTCTCGAAGAGGGCAGGAGATCTTCTTCTCTTCATCTTTTCACTCAAAGGAATATGTGAATCAGGTGAAGAACTTGTAGAAACTGGTATTGGTTCCACGTCGCTTATCACCGGATGAGCAGTAAAAGATGAGGTGTAACTCTTATACTGCAGCAGATATGATGATGATCTGATATGCTCGTCGGCAACAGTCTGATGCAAACCCCAGATAAGTTTCAGATGTTTTAAGTTAACTTCTGTCTCTTTCGGAGACCTTCTTTTGCTGTCAACTGCAAATAAATGAAAATTAAAATATCAGTGACACATTTTATCAAACACAAAGGAATCATAATTTCAAAAATAAAATAAAAACAACCTATCCCATTGCCATAGGGAGGGAATCTAGGACCCTGGTACACATCATTTCCACTCAGTGGAGGGTGTTGCCAATTTTTCATAACAACCCCGTGCTCGAAGTAGTCCCTATTGGCATCTGGGAGATTGACCACTAAAGCCCTATTTAAAAATCTAGTTTTTAAATAAAAAGTATTGCCACCAACAGCCCATCTATAACAAAACATAATTTCTGGAATTCCTATATGAGTTCCATGAATTTGATTTAATCTATGAACTCCGTTAACTATTCTCCACGTATTGGGGGCTATTCTTGCAGGAACCACGTCAAAATATTGACAGAATTCCAGACATAAAGGGTTTGGGGGGAAAAGAAAAGCCACATTCAGCAACAAAGATACTGGGGAACCAATGTCCCTCAGCCAAATGAAAATAATCTGAAGGCTCAGAAAGTTCCTCCAAAATAACCCATGAAGGAATAGAGAAATCAGATTGAAACTTATCAAGCGACTCTACAGGGTAAACCATGATGAATAAAGGAAATCAAAGAGAAAGAAAAAGTAAATCAAAGAGAAAGAAGAAGATCTTACAAGAAAAGGATGAGTCTGTTGACAACGAATGATGAAAGGGATGAACGCACAGGAGATAGAGACAACGGAAAACTCAAAGATACAAATTTGAAAAAGTAAAAGACGCTATGATTCTCTACAACGCTTAAATACCTTACCTTGGGAAAAGGTAAAAATAATGATTATAAAGGGTGACGTTTACGCTACCGGGGGCTAAAAGGATAAAAAGGGCGCGGAGATCGAAGCAGTTAAGAAAATTCGAAAAGTCTAATTCTACGAATTCGAAAAGAAAAATAAATACAAAGAACACGCTCCTAAAATTCAGGATGACCATTTAATCCCGCCATATTTCGAGAAGAATGTTCCACACTCCTCAGTCTCGACCTGTGAAACATTGGGGGCTTTTGTTGATACTAATGTTAGTCTACTGACATGGCACAATGAAGTGGAGACACATGTCAATCTACATGGCACTAACAAACACTTTTGAACAATACCTTGACTCCGAGGAACTCAATTTCCCCGACCAGCTCAGATACTCCGAGTAGTAGGTGCTCACCGAGGAACTTTACTGCACCGAGCAACTCATGAAGACCGAGATACTCAGGCGGTACTAGCAGCTTAGGAGGTCCGAGCTGCACCTCGATCAGAGCATTTATTATCAGACATTAAGATGATTAAATGCGCATTAAATGCTGATTATTATCATACGGATGTATACGCTTATTAAACAGCTATGTATTACCCATTCACATGTACATCCTCATGTCTATAAATACATTGTATCATCCTCATATATGGAGGAGGGGAATTTCTGTAGGATAATCATACTTTGAGAATTCCTAAACACTCAGCAATAACAAAACAGTGGACGTAGGCCATTCTTTCAAGGCTGAACCACTTTAAAATCTCTTGTCTCATATTTATTTTTATCTGTGATTAAATAATTAGAGATAGTCTAATTTTTTACATCAACACCAGCCTAACATGACTTCCATTCAAACATATGAATTCTAGTCTTCCAATTACATCAAATCTCCATAAAAACTTATAATTATGTTTCATAATCTAACATGGATGAAATATCAACTCAAGAATAGTAAGATAGATACTTTCCTGGAAATAAAAGGTCTGATTCGATGAATTTGAGTGGTATATTAACGATCCTCTTCTTCCGATCTATGCTTTGGCGGTGGTGGATGTGTAAAATGGGTGGTTCTTAGCCATGAACACCTTGGAAAGATCTGTCCTTCTTCTTCCTAAGGTTTTCCTCACCTTTTGATTCTCAAAACCCTAACTTCCTAGAGACACCATCTGATATAGCCTTAATATTTCGTCATTAATTAAGGTCCTAAAAATGAAACTTACCAAAATGCCCCCTATTATAATTTTGAGAAGGAAAGACCCCTAAAAATGAAACTTACCAATACTTACCAAAATGCCCCCTATTATAATTTTGTCACCATATGAGTTATAATTTTTCTTGAGTGCGTGGGATGGAGAGAAGGAAATACCCCTATTAGATTTGAGAATATATGGCTCTAGGAGGCGAACTTCATGGACAAAATTAAAGAGCGGTGGCTTAGCTATTGTGGAGGGTAATGCTAGTTTTAGGATGGCTTAGAAGTTAGGGATTCTCAAGGAATATCTTAAGAGATGGTATAGAGAAGTGCCCATAGATATGAGTAAGGTTAATGCGAAGCATACAGAGGAAGTGGGGCATCTCGATGAGAAGGAAGTCGATGCGGGATTTCTAGGGAAGAGATTAGGGTGAGAGAGAAAAGGAAGGGGTGGTTAGAATGAGACTTATACATAAAGAAATTAGCTAGAGGCTTCTTAAGAAAGGGGGATAAAAATAATAAATTCTTCCACAAAGTGGCTAATTCTCACAGCGAGAACATTTTGGGGGAGTTCAGGGTGATGTGTTAGAGTTTGTTGAAGACAATGAGGTGAGGGGAGATATTTCTCAATAATATGAGGACCTATTCAGGGAGGAGGAAGAGTGACGTACTTATCTTGATGGGGTCGAGTTGGGTTGCGTTTCGGGGGAAGATGTTGAGATGTTAGAGGGGTATTTCTTCGAAGAGGAAATCATTCAGGTGTTAAAGTATATGAACGGAGATAAGGCTCCCGATGTCTTCAGGAATGGATTTTTCCCGCATTCCTAGTATATTGTCATAGGGGATGTGGTGGCATTCTTTAGTGAGTTCCATGATAGAGGATACTTCTTAAGGAGTCTTAACAAGACATTCATTACTTTTATTTGGAAGAAGGTAGGGTCTATAGAAATCCTTGATTTTAGACCTATTAGTCTAATCATGAGTGCATACAAGATTCTTTCCAAGGTGCTGTTAGTTAGGATCTCTAAAGTCGTTGATCCTCTTATATTCAAATCCCAAAATGCTTTAGTTGGAGGTTGGCTAATTTTTGATGAAGTTTTGGTGTCTAATGAATGTGTGAAGTCTACTGTAGTGTGCAAGTTAGACATTGAAAAGGCTTATGACCATGTCAACTGGAGGTTTCTATTTAGCTTACTAAGGAGGATGGGATTCATAGAATATGGGTTCGTTGAATCAAGAGATGCATTTCTATAGTGACATTCTTTGTTATGATTAGTGGGTCCCTAGAGGTTTTTTCTAGCTCGCGCGAACTTTGACAAGGACATCCATGTGACACCTCACCTATTAAAATAAGGGGTACCCAACCCTCTACTGAAAAAACATGAGAGTCTCATATGTCTCATTCTTAGCATCACTGTTGAAATTCAATTAATTACAAGCCACCTATTAGTTTAACAAGCAGTGTTAAATTTTGATCTTTAAATAACATACAAAAACAAACCATTCACCACAATATCAATCACAGTAAGCAATATAAATAGACCACTCTACGTAAAAATTTGAATGCGAAACTAATTAAAATATATTACTGATTGAAAGTAAATAAGTCCAACCAACAACTGTAATAGTTACTAGTCTAAGATAGCAATAATAGAATTGGCTACTTCAAATCTTGAAAGCCTCCACATCAACTGCAACTATGTGATCCCTGGAAGAAGCATCATCCTTGGCGTCCCTGTGGATGGACACCTAAAAGTTTTTGAAAATGTTTGACACGGTTCAGAGCCCAAAACCTTTGAAAAATATGTAGAAAATTGATAAATTGCAGTAATGAAATGTAAATCAATTTTCCATATTTAAATTGGTAGCTCAATCTCATGAGATAATCCTTGCCCTCATCTACTATGCACACCTAATGTTAAACCCTCTACCCCGCCTAACTAGTACCAACACGTATCATATCCCTATACACTAACTTCTACCCAGAGTAAGACACATTTTATTAATCAATGTTTAAATACTTATTTAGTAATTACACACGTTACATCATTTCAAATCTCATCATTAACCGATGCATTTAACTTTGCCTCCTTATTAATTTAATATCCATACATTAATAATAATTTCCCGTATATAATAGGCACAATTATATAAGTATTTTCATATCACACATTATACACATACATATATATCACTCGCTATATACGTATAACCTCAATTTCCAGAGCATTACCTCGCGGATGCATTCTCTAAAATTCTATCATGCACTAGGGCAAATACACAAAATCCTAGGTTACTGAGTCAGACTCTCACACCGAGCTCGATGAATCGTAAACATAGTGGAGGCAGTCATAGTCCTTCGACAGTGACTCATATCTATACCATAATTACCTCATTTCGAACTCCCTACTCTCAAGGGCACATGCATGGCACTATAACCCGGGTTCAATACTAAGCTTGTTGTCATTTGCCATGAAATATAACCCACATCGTGTAACCTTTATTGATAGCATTAGAGTGGTATTTTCATATATCATGCACACATATATTATTATTCATATATATACTGTCCCTATACCCGCACACACACACACACACACACACACACACACACACACACACACACACACACACACACACACACACACATATATATATATATCCAAAAAATCCGGTTAACCGTGCCTATGTCACTCGAGACACTAACCTATAATCCCTAAGTTAAAACCCAACTCCTGAATGCATAAGTAATCAATGAATTCACATATATCGTTATTATTATGGACACTAAGCTATTCTTATCTAGCAAGTAGCCTAACCCTTTCTGAAATCCCAAACCAATTTCATTAATTATAGTCCGAGTGTTGTTCACCTTAAAATACCCGTGCATTCATTCCCTAATTTGATTTTTTACTCAAGATTTTAGTTTTGAACACCCTTTTATAGAAAATTCATAACTAATTAAGAAAATAAGAAAAAGATAAAATTGGTGGCCAAGCTTTCCTATCGAAAAATATCTAGCTTCATGACCTGGGCTAAGTAAGGGAATCAAACCAGTTTGGAGAAGGGGTGAACCTGTTCACCTTTGGAATTCTGCAAAAATGGACTTGTTATAATTTTAACACGAGTTTCTCCAAATTCCCACATAAAAATGAATCCAAACTTCATTGCAAAGATATATAATCTCATCATGTCAATTACTAACATGAACATATGTATTTGATTATCTCAAATCATCAAAAACTAAATTTAATCATGATATTTACATCACTATTTTTCCTGCATAAATTATTTCATAATCATTCTTTTTCTCACATAAATTATTTCATAACTTCTAATGAAATTCCTAAATTCACCGTCAAGATTTCATCTTTTCGATTCAAGTTCATCTCTTTCCATTCATGATCAATATATACCATTTTCATTCTTAGTTTTCTCTAATGAGAACTGATTTTCATGTAGGATTTTCATATAACGAAGATCATAAGAACATCACAATATTCATTTAAAAAAAATCCTCTTTTCCATATAAATCCCACCCACAAAATATGTTTCTTTGGCTGCTAAAGTTTGATATGAATCATAAACTTAATAAAAGACATAGAAAGTTAAACCAATCGCCTTGAATGAGGAATGGATGTGAATCTTCTTCTTTGTAGTATTGAATCAAGCCAAGAACTCCCAAGAATTGCCTCCAACTACCCTCCCCTTGGATTCCCTTGTGTTTTCTCCCTCTTTTCTCACTAATTAAGCCCTCAATTGTTTTTATGTGTAAAGTAGCTGCCTCCCAACCCTTAACCTCTTATTTAAACCTCTAATCCCAAAATTAGGTTAACCCTATAGTGTAAAATGACCCGTATGCCCAAAGTCGGTCCCAACTAGTCTATAAAGCCCCTCGAACCCAATTACAACTCCCGAATACCTAATTCTGACTATTTCGACCGATTTCGGATCATCCGTGCACTTTAAATCACCATATGAGTCACATATCATCAATTTAATACCTTATACCCAAAGAAACCCCACGCACGCGTCCCAAATACGATCTTGTTGATCTGTCGCTTTTACCCACTTACAACGTAATATAAAATAATATAATTTCATTTACTTATCACACAAGTAAATAAAATATCACATAATATTAATCCATTTCTCATGAATTAATAAATATTTAACTTCACTTTATTTCTCAAATTAATTAAATTACCGTGACATGTGTAATTTAGATATTGTCAAAAATACGGGGTGTTACAATTTATTATCCCCCTTTCTTTTTATTTTAATGGAGTTTAATCGGATGGTGGGCTGAGTGGTGAAGGTGGGGCATATTAGTGGTTTTAAGATTGGGCATCCGAATGCGAGTCCGATCATGATATCTCACCTACTATTCATAAATGATACAATTATTTGCTGGAAAGATGATGAGGGATAAGTGAGGGATTAAGAGTTCACTTGATTTTCTTTGAGGCAATGTTAGGTCTCCGTATTAATGTGGGGAAATGTGAAATTATTCAAGTTTGAGGGATACGAACATTAAGGGTACAATCGAGACTCTTAGGTGTAGTCTTCCCTCTTCTTATCTTGGTTTACCATTGGGGGCCAAGTTCAAATCGAATGCGATCTGGGGGTGCTAGAAAGATTGAATAGGAGGTTGGCAGTGTGGAATAATGGTAATCTCTCAAAATATGGGAGACTAAAATTGGTCAAAAGAACACTCTTATGTCTCCCTACTTATTTAATGTCCATCCTTCCTTTTTCATGTTCGGTTCGTATGAAGATGTGAAAAAAATGAGAAGTGTCTTATGGAGAGGAAATGAAGGAAAATTTAAATATCGTTTAGTGGGGTGGGATGAGGTCTGCAAGCCTATTAAGGAAGGAAAAGAGAGAGAGTGAAGATTTAATCATTCTGCTATTTTTTTATAGATCTTCAACTTCAATCTGTTCATTTTCATCCATTTTCTCTTTCAACTTTTTTTCATTCATTCTTCTACAGACTCTTTTTCTTGAAATATACGCATTTCTTTCATGTTCATCATTATCTTATTGTCCTTTACCATCCATAAACGTTGCCCCATCATGTTCCTCTACAATAAATATGGAAAAAACATATATTTTTGACGTCAAGATCAATAATCATCTTAAGAATAACAAATCTAAATAATTTTACTAATACTTTTAGTGACCTTTATAATTTTTCATATGCAAGCGCAATTACTTTCACCTATATAGATATAACATATTATTTACTGTTTTGAAGACACCATTGTTATTTCCACGTAATAATACCCAGTTTATGACCCACAAAATATAATATTAGTTACTCCACATGTTGATATAAAGAAAAATATTGACTCGTAATATTACAAGTGTAGCTGAATAGTTACTTCAATAGGTACTAAAACTCAAATTATTGAATTGAGAAGTTAGTAATCAACTTATTAATACCAACTTAAATAATTGAACTAATACTTATTAGAGACCCTTTACCATTTTCATATGTCAAAACAACTACTTTCACTACATAGAATCAACATATTAGTTACTCTTTAAAAGCCATAATTATTTTTACTGTGTAATGGAAGTTACTTTAATAGTTAGTAGAATTAACATATTGACTTGTAATATGAAAAGTGCAACAGAGTAGTTACATGAAAATCTAGTAATCATGTTATTAGTAAGAAATAATAATATACTTATATACCCATTGGAATTGTAAATCAAATATGGGGCCATCATGAAACTTCTTGTTTAGATCTCGAAGATTCCATCTTGTAAAAGATGGACATTCTTCTTGATTACATGCATTTGTTTATTGACGTGCACGCTCTCATAAATCCAAAATTGATATAAGAATGTATTATGTTAACTCAATAATTGTAAATGAAAATAAAATATAAATTTACACGTGTGTAACATATAGGTAATAACATAACACAACCAATGACATTCATTAGAGTTGCATTATATTTCTTTATTGACTTCAGTAAGATAGCCTTTAATTCATTCTCCCAATTAATTTTTGAAATTTTCTCCAATTTCTTGATGTAATAAACAAAAAACCAAGAAAGTTTTGTGTAATAACCGAGACTTTCAAATCTATCAACCGACCCTAATCACTTATATTCATTGTTTCAACCCTCATAAAGTATTCAAATTCAAAAGTCTTGTAAGAAGAATGAAACTATCATTGATGCCCTACAACTTTATTAAATTAAAATAGACACCCATAAGTTTCAATAATTACAAACGAGCCCCTAAAAACTTCAAACCAACATAACTTGACTTATACTTAACCCTTAAACCCCAAATTTATATAAAATTAATCCTTTAAACTTCAACTAACACAAAATTATAATTTCATCCCTTGAAACTTTTTAAAATTACTAAATTACGCCTAAATTCATCAAAAGTACACTTTTAAGGCTATAAATGCATATACTTGACCAACCAAGGACCAAACACCAATGTCTTAATAATTTCACATCACTCATGTCCAAATAAGCCTACACATCGGCACAAGAAGCTAAAAATCCCATGTGTACACCATGCACACATGTGAGGAACATTACCCAAGCTAGAAAACTTCACAATTTAGTTCAAATTCACCTCCCTTCTCCACTAATGAACTCTCCTGGTCACACACTATAAATACCCCACAAATTCCTCAGTTTAAAGTCACCTAACAACAGTTTCAAAATTCAAAATTTTCACTCCAAACAGGTACAATATGATTTTATGTACTATATTCAATTCTTTTAGTTTCAATCGATTTTTGTGTTGTTATAATGCTAGAATATATTAAAACAGTAGAATTCTTACGTAGAAAATAGGCCCTAGGTGAAAATTATGAAGTTCCACCATAAAATCTTAAGCTTTAATGGTGAACTTTCAAATAATGATCAAAACTCAAGTATAAAGCTTTTAATGTCTTCATTAGAACCTCAAGAACTCAAGTGTAATGATGAAATTCCATGAATGTACATAATAAGCTCTAATCGATTGAAAGTGTATTGTGAACAAGAAAACTGAAAATCTTAAATTCTCCCTGTATAGCTATCTCAAACCTTGAAATCAAGACCAAACTACTCCTACACATAGCAAAAACCAAAATATGTTCACAATAATCCTTGCCATATATTTAAAAGCAACGAATGTTAGGTCAAATTTTGAGTAAAACAGATAGTTATAGAACTTGAGATGTTATGCATCTCAATCCACAAAACCTATATATTTGGATTCCTTATGAAATTTTAGGTTAAGTTTGTTAAGAAATCATCTCAAACGGTTTAGAAATGAAGGAGAAATCTTAGGTAAAAAATCAGAAACCCTAAAGTCAACCATCAAGGGGAAGAAGATGAACTTTTTGATCGAAAATTTGACCTCACATGAGACAGCACGTGGCCAATTAGAATTTTTTTATTTCTTTTCCAATATTTTTATTTTATTTTTCTGGTCAAAATGACATAATGTATGGCTCTATTTGGATCAGCCTAGCCCAAGTTATGGAAAAATGAGGTTTTAACTTAGAAATAGTTTTCCTAAATTACAATTTGACCCCTCTTGACTTTTTCAACTTATAAATTTGGACCCAAAATTTTGTCTATGAATACTTCAATATATTATAAGATAAAAAATCTCTTACATCAAAGTTAAAATATGACCTTAAGTATAAGATTTTATAGTCCCAAATTATTTACAATTAAACCCCCAAAAGTTTAAAAGATACACTTTTTTGTATGAACTTACAAACCAAACCCCAATTCCATTAAAACTTATATACCCAAACACTGCATACAAAGAATTAAGTAACAACTCCTCCTGGTATCCTCTTTTGATTCATACAGTCGTACGAAATATCGAGCAAGTAAGTTTTTCTACCATTTCAATTAATAAACTTTGCCCATTTGACATACTGCTATTGATATCACTATGTGATAGCTCCTACTTACTCGTAGTATGTGCATGTTATAATACTACCATACTACATATTTTTATTGAATATCATTGATATTTGAATTTGAGTATGGATCAATAATCCCTCTCACCTAATAATTGATGCCATGTTCCATATTGAATCAATTTACCCCTACACCTTTGTGCAAATAATTATATTATGAGAATCAATATTAACTAGGAAGTAGCTAGATGTGTTATCCTACAAAAAATTATGCTTAGTCTAATGGTCTCAGATGATTGAGAACCTTGTGTTTTGCTACATACGTGTGAGTGCCACTTTAATTGTGTGGCTAACCAGTTACTTTTTCCAAAAGGTTTTGAGTTGATTATTATTTGGTTTTATTGATGTCTTAATTATTTTTATAACCTTAGTGAACTAGTAAGTATGGGATTATTAGTTCAAAGATCCTTGAATTTCTTTATATGATCCTTAATGAATTGGTAAGTATGGGATTATTAGTTCAAAGACCCTTAATTTTCTTTATGTAACCCTTAATAAACTAATAAACATGGGATTATCAACTTTAATTCTTTACTGTTACTATTCAAACACTGAATTCTATACGCATTCCAACTCTCATATATACATATACTCGTTATAGAACTAGTAAAGCTTGTTTAGCATATTTGTGCCAATTCCCTTTTCCTTCAGATGAACCAGGAGAAAGAGGATAATATCTCTTCCCTTTTAGAGACAGATTCCGATCACCTATTTGCATACGTGACTGTGTGGGGAGCGAATAAGCCAGGTGGGAGCAAGGAGTGGCGCTTTTCGATTTTTTACTTTTATAATCTGTGTTTAAAACATGTAATGCCCCCTATGGTGGTACTATCCTATGTAAACTATTTTAATAATGAATAAAGTTCTGTTATTCCTCCTTAACTTTAATTCATAGCTTTATACATACTCTCGTATGCATTCATACCAACAAGCAGGGTGTGACATTTTGGTACCTTTTTTTGGAAAGAGGATTGCACAACAAATATGAATGCAAGCAAGTCTGAAAAAATCTTTGTGGTCTCTTATAAATTTTCCTTTCACAACTCTCTTAATCTCTCATTCGATTAAGACCTTAGTTAGTTTTTTTCTCTTCCCAAAACACCTCTTCACAGAAGGGGTGTCCTGTTTATTTTTTGGGAGATGCTGAACACGTCCCTACCTTATTATATACCGAAAGCAACTTCTATTTTATATTCTTCAATCTCATGTAGACGACTTTTAACTCTGTATTTGTTTGACTCTACGTGAAAAGTTAAAATAATTAAAGCAGATACTTGCATTGGCTTTTCTAAAACTTTCGATTATGAGTGTCCCATCAAAGATTATTTAATTCTAGAATGATTTTTTCCCATAAATGCTAAGCGATTTTAATAAAAATATGATTTAATGTCCATCATTACCTTAGTGAAAGGTAAAAAGTTTGACCTTATTTGATTTTAATTAACCAATTCTTCAGCTTCATCATTTTACAAATCCTTTATAAATTATTCATTATTTATACCCCTTTCACTAGTTGAACTACCATGTGGGAGTGTCTTACAATTTAGACTAACAAAGAACATTAATAATTCAAATTATTGATCTTCAAATACAATTTATAAAAAGAGAGACTTTAATAGTTATGAATATATTAACTAGTTACTTTTATTTTTAGCATTTTAATATAAGTAATTTAAATTGTTAGTTAAGTTTCAAAATATGTATCCTAAGCATTGACTTTACACAAAAACATATAAAATATCCACTTTATAAATTAAAATCACCATTTTTGTTATTTATTTTCAATTCCAAACGCAAATGAATTTGATGATGATCAATGGACTCATTTATGCAATATATTGAGGTTAATTAATAGTAATTGATCAAGTATTTAATTTAGAAGTTGCTTAAAGTCATATTTGTGACTTTCAGAATCATTGATTGTAACTTGAATGACAAATAAACAATAAACAAGTTATTCCGACAGAATAACTTTTTGAATCAAAATAATTTTTTTTAGTTACTTATGATCTAAAAAGTTATTTATGTAAAACATTGAGTTTAGTTAACTAATGCGGAGCGGAGTAGTAACTTAAATAGTTACTAAAATCCATATTACTGACTTTATCAAGTATTGATCTCTATATATTATTGTTGAACATATACTATTTTTAACGTAATGGAGCTAATACAGTTGTAACAAAAGAACTCAACAAACAAAACAAATTTGATTTAACGATAATATCACACGAAATTACTCAAATATTAGTGCACCTAATCAAGTATATTATAAATCCAAAATTTTTGTTATTATTTCTATATAATCATAGTGTATGTGAAACTAACTACATGCGAATCATGAAATAGGTTTTCAAAATTCTAGTTGTAGATGTAATGTAGAAATTTCTTATTATTAACACATTTAACAATATATATGAATAACTAGGAAGAGAATATCATCGCAACTATGAAATTTATTAACATTTCAAAGTTGGGGATGAAAAATTGAAATTATTCAATAATGTGATTGTGTTCCATATAAATAAAAGGATGAATATTCAAAAAAATACCCGCTCGGATTAGTTGAACAAGGAAAAAAGAGTTTTCTACTTAAATATGGAAGTTGAGCAAGGAAAAGGGACTTTTGGTCTTTAATCTGGACTTCGATAATGGCTGTTTGTAGTTTCAGGTAGAGAGATTTTGCTTGAGTGTAGTTCGATGTTTAAGAGGAAAAGACGTGAATTTTGAGGGTACACACACACGTGAATTAGATCTTTTACGAGTACAATTGTCTTTTGACAAAATAAAGAAGATACCCAAAGATGAAACGCGTATTGTGTGAAATGGATGAACTAATCATGTATTAATATATGAATAAGGGACTAAATGGGTTAAAATACATTAAAAACTCTTTTTTTTCTTAATTTTCTCCCTAATTATTATCCATTAGAAAGATGTATTTGTTTTCCTTTTAAACAATTTATTTATTTCTTATGCATGGTTTGTTATTAAAGCAACACGCAAAAAATAGAACTTATTAAAGAAACCGAATGAACGTGTTGGGTTTAGTTGTTTGTGGTTATTTATTTCCATTCGTTGCACTTTCGGTACGTATATAATATCAACTTTATTGTTTGTAGAGATTGACTCATTTCCATTTTAAACATTTAATTTTCTTTTATTTCTAATGTTAAAAAAAACAGTCTTTCAAACACATTTATTTATTTTTGTTATTTTGAAAACAACACACACGATTTTTTATCTCTTCTTCCTCCCATTTTTCTCCTTTTTGTCCCCCCCTTTTTTATTATATACTAAAACTATTTTTTTCTTACTCTTTTCCTCAGAGTTGTTTCTTCCTTTTTATCCCATTTTTCATGTATATAAGGAAAAAATTATCTTTTTTCTTTTATCCTAGTTATTATCTATAAAAATAACTTTTTAAATTAATTCATACTAATTATTATCTATTAGAAAAACTATTTTTTTCCTTTTTCGTCCAAATTTTCATATATTTAAAAAAACTTTTTTTAAAATATTTTTCGTTCCATTTATTATCTATTAAAAAACATGTTTTTTGTTATTTTTTTACCATAGTTATTAGCCATTAAAAACTGTCTTTATTTTCCCTTTTGTCCCATTTTTTTTGTTTATAAAAAGTGTTTCTTTATTATTATTTCCATTCCAATTATTATCCATTGAAAAATATAGTTTTTTTTCTTTTTATCCTCCCACATTTTCTTATATTAGAAAACTAGTTTTTTTTTGTTATTTGTTGTGTCCCAGTTATTATCTATTTAAACTAGTATTTTTTTTCCATTTTTCTCATATAATAATGTTTTGTTTGGAATTTTTTGTCCTAGATTATTTTATTAAAAAAAAATTAAAACCGTTTTTTCACTAAGTAAAAAGCGGGACCAAAGAAAGCCAAAAAATAGTATTTTTTGTAAGTGAAAACAACGGCAAAAAGAAAAAAAGTTTAGAACTGAAAAGAAAAAAATGGGATTAAAAAGGTTTATAGTATTTGAATTATGGGACAAAATTGTGGAAATATGGGAGAAGAGAAGAGATTAATATGTGTTAATAAAAATATCTAGGAAAAAAAAAACAGAAAAACAATTTTATTTCTGTACAGGATAAACTAGGAGAAAAAAATCGGAGGTAAGATAGGGAAAAAAGCTTTTTATATTGAAAAAGGGGACGGGAAGGAGAAAAAATGGGTTAAAAAATAGAAATTAAAATCATGTCAAAATATTATAAATAAATATGTGCTATGCATGTAAAAAACTATTTTTTTTCAAGTACAAAAAAATGAGATTTTTTTTATAATTGGCTAAACATTAGAAATAAAAAAAATACTTAACAAAGTTTCGTAGGGAAATAAATCAATAGTTTATAAAGAATAACGCTGCAAACAGATTCAATTTGCATCGACAATTTTTGTTAAAATATGCCCTTTTAAGGTTTGAAAAAATAAAGAATGGCAGGCAACCAATAATAAAAGAGCATCCGTGGTTTGGAGCTCTCACAATAAAATAACTACAACTGTATATTTAAAATCATGTAATCAAGATAAAGATTTAGTAAAAGACTCGTGGAGTTATCAATATAAAACATGAATATGATTTGGGGGTAGGAAGATTACGGAGAAATAACGGGATGAGAGTGAGGCATATCTTTGAGTTTGATTTGATAAGGTGATTTTGGAAAATTCAAAGATTCTGGGAGTTTGATGTGGTTTGTTATGCATGGTGGGTTATTAAAGCAACACAAAAAAAAGTTATCAAAGAAACTGAATGCATGTGTTGGAGCCTCTCTCATTTCATTTTATAATTAGTTGGAGGTCCTTCCTTTTAAAATTGTCATTATCAGAATTATTTTACCAATAATACAAAGGCATATTAAATATTTTGGGTCTAAACGAATTGTCTAAAAAGGTAGACAATTTAATTTCCAACAATAATATTTTATGTGAAATAATATTTCACCTACATAATTGAAAAATAGGACCGACTTATTTAATGGAATATATTTTTTTTATTTCTCAAAATATAATATTTAGGAAGTCTTGGGGCTAAACTATAATTTCTAGAGGTAGAAGATCAAAATTATAATTTCTGTAGGCGCACATTTTGTTGGCCTTTTTTCATTTTAATGCACAAAAAATCATTATATGAGCCTACAAGATTTATCCATGCTAAATATGGAACGCCTTAAAATTGTTGGTCAATTTATATATTGTAATTAAAAATTCTGCTATAAACCAAATACTTTGGAATCTAGATATATAATCTGCAGTAAAAATAAACAATATCACCTTAACTATTTATAAAATTTTAGTAGATTATTCTTAGGTTGAATCGCGAATTAGGTCGTGCAACAACCCTCATCTTCTCACGTAAAGTTTGGGTAGACACAATACGCCGAAGATATGGTTTGCTAAATAATCTAAATCATTTTCAGCATCAAACCATATAAATTATTTATTTATAAACCACAATTGAATCTAAAACTGAATTCAAATTAATATCCAAGACAATAATAAAATCTAACATCCACATAATATGAATAAAACCCAACATAAGCATAAGTTCCTCAAACCAACTGAAATAAAATAGACTTCGGGATTATGCCCATACAATAATCCTAAAAGTAATAAGACTGAAATAGAGAAGCAACCTAGTATAGAATAAATGATCTGAAATCCGATACGCAAAGTGAGACTACAAGGCTGATCTCTCGATAGTCCTGCTATCCCTGTCTAGGAGCACCTGGGGGGAGAAAATATTTATAATTTGGGTCAGCGCCCTAGAGTTGAAAGAATTAACTTACTGAATTTAAAGTTCAAGAGTACAGTTAATTCAATGTAAATATTCCCCATCGGAACTCACATACGTTAAGTATCTCACCCCTCATCTAAGTGCAATATTACATGTATATCCACCCAAGTATCAAGATAATAATGAATGACTGCCTCAATTTAAATATAAAAAATGCACCTAGCATATCTAAAGTACTGAAAGTTAATCATCTACATTTATATTATCCCTTCCCAAAAACCCCAACCATACTGCCAACAAGAGTGACATAAACATCCATTATGCAATCTACCTAGTATTGTATCTATAATTTATTGTCTACATCATTATACTAATGAATAAATCGCATTCATTATATATATATATATATATATATATATATATATATATATATATATGTGTGTGTGTGTGTGTGTGTGACAATAAGGGCGTATACCAATAGCCTTTTATTCATGCTCTATCAGTAAGTTCAAAGGAGTCTCTTATCCAAGTCAAACTTCACGAAACACAAACAAGTGGGATGGTCCCTACGCAGTACACCATTGCACGACCCACACCAAGTGATTACAATGGCTCCAAACATCTACACCTATCTCTCATTAGTGGCACTGTTATGTAGTACCTAAAATTATGACCTACACTAAGCCTAGCCCACCTGCGTCGACAAGTGCTACGATCCTGAATGCGCGCAACCCCAACTGATAAGACTGTCCACAAACATATGTATGTCCACACAATAAATATAAATACATAATATTCTTATACAATATGCATAGGTTATTACTCTATAATTACCCCCTAGAAGGCTCGTATAATTATTCATAAGAAATACCGCTTTAATAATATACCATCTAGTTAATTACTAATTCTTTTCCTTTTTTATAAAAGGTTTAACCATTTAGTTAAATAGAATTCCCCATTTAATATTTGTGTCATGAAAACATTTTAAATAAAATCTCCATTCATCCGAATACCATCCCACCAACTCGTATGAGATCCTAAAAATACCTCGGATTCAATCCTTATCCTACCTCAACCTACCCTAAAGGCCGAGACAATTTGACTCTTGGGCTCGAATCAGTTCAGATATGGTCAGCAGACCAAATCTGATATGGTTTTCTCAATACGATGATTCAAATATAAATTCGAAACTCAATTCTAATGGGTTATACATTTGTATTAACATCAAAACACCCATGTCTTAGTTCTTCATCTTAGTATAGTTATTTACATAAGTTAGCATCAAGATCATTCCCCAAATCCACCCATTAACATAACTACCAAAATTAGCTTTTTCACTTATTAATTGCATAAGATTCTAACTATATATAAGGGTTTAAATATCATAATTTCCAGATTTTAAACATGAATAAAAATCCTCTATATATGTATCAAGATTTACAATTTACTCAAGATTCCTAAGGCATGAATTCTTTCACCTAATTCAAGATTTAACATCATCCGAATTTCTGGATTTAACTACATATTTCAGGTTTATATCTGTGACACCCCGACTAATTAAATACCGGGTAGCTACTCCTTTATTAAATTAATACAAAATGTCAAGTTGGTTCAGTTCAAAGCATCACTGTCGAAAACCTTTTAATATTTACTAACCACCTAGTATTTAAAAAGTGAGTTGTCCATTTTAATTCAAATCCAATTAACATCCAATAAATGAATTATGAAAAGTTAACATAACCAACACAATATAGTCACAATAGAATAACCATCCTATAGTAATGAGTCTGGAGGAAACTCCTCACAACAAACCAAAGTCCGAATTAAATAAATATAAAGTCTGCATCCCTAAAATTAATTACAACCCAAAGTCTGAAATAACTGAATAATTAAGATGTATCTAAAAGGAATGGGCGACATGCCCAACAAATGATAAAAACTGATAATGGAGTCAATATCAGAAAAGGAGGCGTCTACTGTCAAGGTCCTGTAACTTCCACAGCACCTACAGCACGTCACCTGAATGGAACTCCTATGCATGGTGTCCTTGTGGCTGGGCACCTAAAAAGGTTTTTTTACAAAAAAATAGATTTGAAAGCAAACAGGTCAGAGCCCGAATGTGAAAATAATTTAAAAAATGCAAGTGTTTAATATCATTAAACATTGAATATAAAGTACATGATAGTGTGTGCACTCACATGAGTTCCTCACCTCTCAACTAATTGTGCACTCCTATCGTACCAATACCCATTCTAGTTGTTCTCGTATCTAACTAGTCCAAAGATAAATCTAACATTTCTATATGATATCCAATTCATATCCAAATATCTTCTATTTAATAGAGTATTGTACCTTATTACACAGTTTCCCCATTTTAGCAATACATTTTATTAGAAATCTTACATTTTCACTTTACGACCGTTACTATTATTCATACTCACAATTATTCACGATAATTCATTTCAATCAATAGTATATTATTTTCACAAAAAATATACAATACTAGCACCCCGAGGCTAAGCTGCGGTGCTCACATACTCTGCTATCAAATCCCGGTACGTCACGTACATGAGGACCACGTATTACGAATCTCTCAGGAAACGTTTCATTAACAACAATCACAAATAGTGGAGGCGAACATAGTTCACATCACATGGGTCACGCACATACCTACGCTCCCATGATCAGCAGACTTATTAACTTCTCAATAAGCCCTTCTCTGACCTATGTCCTCGAGGTACCAATCTAAATCCCCCCCTCGTAGGCACATAAAGATTAGATGGCCCTAAACGAACGCCAACCTCCCATGATAGCAAGTACGGTAGGTATGTCATACACAGATAATTACAAATACTAAAAATTCTCACATCTTAGATATTACCATATTTTTATTAGTGGTATACTTCTCGTTCTTATACCAACTTTTAGTGTTATACAAATCACATGTCCCCGGTTTATATGCATTTAAGTCATCAATTATCCTCACTTCGTGATTAGTCACTCACATCTAATCCACAAATGTTATCCGGTTGAATTCACTATTCTAAATTTTATTCCTCGATATACCCCAAATCTCCCAACTACACCCACTAGTTAATAAGGGAAAGTTATCTCACCATTTAGATAAGTCTACGGGATACTAGAAATCAAATCGGACCAAAAAGGCCATTCTGTCAAATCGTTAGAAGTCTCGTTCTAACGAGTTCGTTCGAACGAAGGGCTTCAAACAAAATACCAACTCGTTAGAAGCCATACTGTCATCTCGTTAGAAGCTCGTTCGAACGACCTCGTTCGAACGACCTGGGTAGGTCTTCTAACGAGATGGCAGTTTCAACCCAGAAAATCCCAATTCCGTTTTTCTAAATTCTTCTCTCCTCTAAATCCACCCTAAGACCATCCAAATTATACTTTAACATATATAAACCATTTCTAATCACCCTAGATCATTCCTCAACACATTTCGGGGGTCAAATCTTACAAATTAACATGGGATTGACATGAATCTTTAAATATTTTCCAAAACCCTATGAACATGAACTCCAAATTTTCTTATGCTTAATTACTCATTAAAAATCCGTTTTTAATTCCTCATATACAACTATTCAAGTATTAACTCACTCCAGTTATATACTACATGCAAATCCTAACCCAATTTCAAAGTTTCTCCAACAATTTCATGGGTTTTCTTCACAAAGTTCAATATGAGATAATTCCTACACTAAGCATGGAAGACATATTCAATGCATTAAAAATACTAAATCACTTGCCTTAGATTGTTCTTCAGAATTTGATGTTGAAGGTTGAGGTTGTTCTCTCCCCTCTCTACAGATTTCTCCCAAGGTTGAAGATGGTGGTTATAGGTTTTCTCTTGGGAACCTCTTCCAACTCTTCCTATAACTCCCGTAGCCCTCTAACTTGTCAAATGCTGGTAATGGGCTTAGTGGGTTACTAATAATGTATAATTAACTTTTAAAATTCGTAGGCTTTAATTCCCAAAATTTCAAAATTACCAAAATACCCTTTTTAGTTGCCGGTATGGCGCAAAAATGTCCCGGGACCCAAACTAAACTCCCGGATAGTGTTTTCTGACTATTTCAACCCTTCCGAACTCGTTGGCACAATCAAAATGACCATTCGGTTGATAAAAATAAAATTCACTTTTTAATTCAAATAATTACATTCCTGACGCGACTGACACGCGCGTCCCAACTAAATTTCCCAAATTATCGTATTTCAGTCTCGCGACAATTTTAATCTTTTCAATATTCATATATTGCCATATATACACAACATAATCAAATACCAACTCACATATCGTTAGTATTTATATCCGGATTAATTATCAATTAATTCACATTTAATTTAATTAATCCCTTAAATAAATATCGATAAAAATACGGGGTATTACATACTTCCCCCCTAATAACAGAATTTCGTCCCGAAATTCGAAACTAAAAAGTACCTGGTAAAAACAACTCTGGATGACGTTCGCGCATTTCATCCTCGCGCTCCCATGTGGACTCCTCGGCATTATGATGCCGCCACTGAACACGTACCAACGGTACTATCTTTGACCTCAGTTTCCGCTCGCTTCGGTCCAAAATAGCAATCGGCCCCTCCTCGTAGGAACTATCGGGCTGGAGATCGATGTCCTCCAAAGCAATGTGAGTATGGGCCAAATCATCCCTAAGATATTTCCTTAGCGAGGAAATATGGAACACATCATGAATCCTATGCAAGTGCTCCGGTAACCCAAGTCTATACGCAACTAACCCAATCCGCTCGATGATTGGAAATGGCCCCACATATCTCGGTGCCAGTTTTCCCTTCTTCCCAAAATGCATAATCCCTTTCATAGGAGATACTCTGAGTAAAACCTGGTCCCCCACTTTGAATTCTCTGAAGAACCTCTTCGCATCAATATAGCTCTTCTGTCGATCCTGAGCTACCCGAATGCGACTCCGTATCAATTCTATCCTTGTCGAAGTGTCCTGAATCACTTCCGAGCCAAGGAGTTTGTTATCCCCCACCTCTAACCAACTTACTGGGGAACGACAAGGTCTACCGTACAATGCCTCAAATGGAGCCATGCCAATGGTGAACTGGTAGGAGTTATTATAAGCAAACTCCACCAGTGGAAGATACTGCTCCCATCCACCCTCAAAGTCTATGATTCACATACGTAACATGTCCTCCAACATCCGATTTGTTCGCTCGGTCTGCCCATCGGTCTGCGGGTGATAAGCCGTACTCAATCGCAATTCAGTGCTCATGTCCTCCTGAAAACTCTCCCAAAACTGTGAAACAGATATCTTGTCTCGGTCATACATGATATTTAGGGGCACGCCGTGAAGTCTCACTATTTCCGCAATAAAAATCTAGGCATACTGTCTCGTAGTGTAGTCTGTCCTTACGTGTAGAAAATGAGCAACTTTGGTCAAAAGGTCCACAATTACCCAAATGGACTCATGACCCCTCTGTGACATAGGTAACCCCGTGATAAAGTCCATAGATATGCTCTCCCATATCCACGTCGGAACCTCTAATGGCTGTAGAAGTCCTGTCGGTCTCTGATGATCCACTTTTACCAACTAACAAGTGGCGTATTTAGAAACAAACACGGCAATATCTCTCTTCATCCCGCTCCACCAATACTGACGTCTCATGTCTTGGTACATTTTGTCCCCACCAGGGTGTATCGCGAACCGTGAGCCGTGCGACTCTGCCATAACCTCGTGTCACAAGTCTTCCCCTTTCGAAACAACTAGTCTCCTATTGAAGCGTAATCCCCCGTCTGAGCTAACGGAATAGGACTCGGCTCCCTCTGCTAGTAATCGAACTATCTGCTCCTGACAGAACGAGTCATTTGCCTGGGACTTTACCACTCTCATAACAATCTGCGGTGTAACAGTCATCACAGACATGAACGATCAGGCCACTGCATCCTGGTGTCCCAACTCCTTCCAATTTGCTTTCCACACCTCGACCACCTCATTTACTGGCCTACGACTCAACGCGTCTACTACCATGTTAGCCTTCCTCGGGTGATATTAAATATCAAACTGATAATCCTTCACAAACTCAAGCCACCATCTTTGACACATATTCAACTCCTTCTGCATGAAGAGGTACTGTAGGGACTTGTGGTCCGTGAATAATCGAAACTTCTCCCCCAGGAGATAATATCTCCAAATCCGAAGGGCAAATACAACTTCCGCTAACTCCAAGTCATGGGTGGGGTAATTCCTCTCATGAGGCTTTAGCTTACGGGAAGCATAAGCTATGGCCTGAATCTCCTGCTGCAGCACACCTCCGAGTCCTTGTAAGGATGCATCGGTGTAAACTAGATATTCAACTCCCGGTCTCGGCAATGCTAACACAGATGCTGAGGTTAACTTGTCCTTCAACTCATCAAATGCCAACTGACAGGTATCGCTCCAGATGAATGACACACCCTTACGAGTCAGATGTGTCAAAGGGCCCGCTATCTTTGAGAAACCCCGAATAAACCTCCTGTAGTATCCTGCTAGGCCCAAGAAACTACGGATCGCAGTCGGTGTCGTGGTATGTCCCCACTCCCTCACCGCGGATACCTTCCTCGGATCTATCGATATCCCCCGGTCTAAAATGATATGTCCCCAAAACTAAACCTCCTTTAACCAAAACCCACACTTCTCATACTTTGCATACAGCTCGTTCTGACGTAGTGTCTGCAAAACCTGTCTCAAATGCTCGGCGTGCTCCTCTTCTGTCTGGGAGTAAACCATAATGTCATCAATAAAGACAATGAAGAACTGGTCTAGGAACTCTCTGAACACCCTATTCATTAAGTCCATAAACACGGCTGGAGCGTTGGTCAAGCCAAAAGGCATAACCCGAAACTCGTAGGAACCATATCTCGTTAAGAAAGCAGTCTTCGAGACATATTACTCCCTGATACGCAACTGATGATATCCCGATCGCAAATCAAACTTTGAGAAGAATGAAGCTCCTCTCAGTTGATCGAATAAGTCATCGATTCGGGGCAACGGATACTTGTTCCGTATCGTGACCTTATTCAACTCTCGATAATCCACACACAACCTCAACGATCCATCCCTCTTATTTACAAATAACACAGGGGCACCCCACGGCGAAGTACTCCTCTGGATAAACCCCTGACCCAACAACTGCTCAATCTGATCCCGTAACTCTCTCATCTCTGCTGGAGCCATACGATAAGGCGCACGGGCAATAAGCCGAGTCCCCGACGTCAAATCTATCACAAAATCTATCTCCCTACTCGGAGGTAGTCCAGGTATATCCTAAAATACATCAGCAAACTACCTAACAACTCGAATCGCATCGAGTGGTATCACCACTTCCTTAGAGCTCTCCTCCTCTATATAGTACAAGTGAGTGGACGATCCTCCTTCAGGACGAGGCATCGCCACTAAAAACATCTCCTGTCCGGGAATAGCAAAACTAATACTCCTACTAAAACAGTCAATCATGGCTTGGTACGCACCTAGCCAATCCATACCAATAATCACATCGTACTCAGTCATCTCTAACACTAACATATCAGCGGGTAGAGTAAACCTCCCGATCTCTATACCCACACCTCTACATATAAGGGAAATCACGGAACCTCTAATCAATGGTGAATATACACAAGTAACCGTGCTCTCGGCGGTGTCTAATAACCCAATAGTGCGTGCAAATCTCATGGAAATGAAACAATGTGTGGCCCCCTTGTCAAACAAAATACGCCCCTTAGTCCCCTGAATAGAGAACATACCCTCAATGGCCGGTGGATCCTGTGGGGCTGCGGCATGCTGGAGCTGATACAGTCTCCCATACTGGAGCTATCCCTACTGGTCTGGGACCGCTGGAATAGTGCTGCCATCATTGGTGGTGCTGGGAGGGCGGCGGGAAACATAGGCCTCTGTGGCTCGTGTCGGGCACCCTGCTGCTGCTGCTGTGGGGCCCTGCCCCTATCAGGACAATCCTGGCATTTGTGGCCAGTCTTGCCACAAACAAAACACTTCCCTGGGTAGTTTCCCCCTCATTGTCCCTGCTGTCCTCGGCCCTGGTGGCCGTTACCATTCCTCTCCTGGCCATGCTGGCCCTGCTGAAACTGCTGCTGCTGACCATTCTGACCCTGCTGGCCCTGATGGCCATTCTGACCCTGATGGACCTGTCTGAAACCTCCCTGTCCACTTTTGAAACCTCCAGATCTAAATCTCTAATGATCCCCCTATTGAAAACCCTGGTCACCCTGCCTGTGCTGTCCCTGAGCAGATTGTGCCCCGCTGGCACCGTTTCCCCCGGTCCTACCCTGTTGGCAGGACTCCCCTGATCTCTTGCTCTCAGACATATGGAAGCGATGATCCTGTCCATGAAGTAATGCAGCGTTAACCACATCAGAATAAGTGGCCAACGAGAGATTCCCCAACAAGTGTTGACGGATTCTCCAAGTCAATCCATCTGTGAACTTCTAAATCTTCTTCTCCTCAGTTGGTATCTCATCGGGAACAATGTTTAAAAGATTAGTTAATTCGGCCTCATACTCAGCCACAGTCTTTCCCTCCTGCTTGAGGTTCATCAATTTCCTCCTCATCTCCGTGTTAACAGCTGACGGAAAATATTTGCGGTCGAACGCACCCAGAACTCCTGTATAGTGAGGGTGTCCCTCTCCTCTGCGGTGGTAATGGACTCCCACCACTGCAATGCAGATCCTACTAGCTTGAAAGTAGCCAGTATCTGCTTCTGAACATCTGTGCACTCGTACATCCTTAAGTGCCTCTGAATATCCTTCCTCCACTGACTGGATACCACAACATCGGAGCTACCTGCAAACTCCGGAGGGTGTGCTTTCTGGAAAGCATCACAGACGCATTCCCAAGCAGACGGGAATGCATGAGCCTGAACTGTCACGGTAACCGGCGCCTGGGGTGGTGCCTCCTGTACAATGGCTAGGGCGGCATTTACCGCTTGGGCTACAATAGCTGCAACCTCGACGGCATTCATGGTGCCCTGATCTGGTGCAGGCCGTGGCTCTAGCAGTGCATCCCTAGGAACTCGCTGCGCACATCGTGGAGACATCTGAAATGAGAGTAAAGTCTTATAAGTTCGCAGTTATTATCTCAAAATAGCTGAAGAGCGAAGCATACACAAAAGAATACAACAGTCCTAAAATATAGGGCTCTATATCAAAGAAAGCTCAGCGGAAACATAACAAGCCGTACAGATCCTAAGGACACTAGAACCTGATGCTCTGATACCACCTGTGACACACCAACTAATTAAATACCGGGTAGCTACTCCTTTATTAAATTAATACAAAATGTCAAGTTGGTTCAGTTCATAGCATCACTGTCGAAAACCTTTTAATATTTACTAACCACCTAGTATTTAAAAAGTGAGTTGTCCATTTTAATTAAAATCCAATTAACATGCAATAAATGAATTATGAAAAGTTAACATAACCAACACAATATAGTCACAATAGAATAGCCATCCAATAGTAATGAGTTTGGAGGAAACTCCTTACAACAAACCAAAGTTCGAATTAAATAAATATAAAGTCTGCATCCCTAAAATTAATTACAACCCAAAGTCTGAAATAACTGAATAATTAAGATGTATCTAAAAGGAATGGGCGACATGCCCAACAAATAATAAAAACTGATAATGGAGTCAAGATCAGAAAAGGAGGCGTCTACTGTCAAGGTCCTGTAACTTCCATAGCAGCTACATCACGTCACCTGAATGGAACTCCTATGCATGGTGTCTTTGTGGCTGGGCACCGAAAAAGGTTTTTTTTACAAAAAAATAGATTTGAAAGCAAACGGGTCAGAGCCCGAATGTGAAAATAATTTAAAAAATGCAAGTGTTTAATATCATTAAACAGTGAATATAAAGTACATGATAGTGTGTGCACTCACATGAGTTCCTCACCTCTCAACTAATTGTGCAGTCCTATCGTACCAATACCCATTCTAGTTGTTCTCGTATCTAACTAGTCCAAAGCTAAATCTAACATTTCTATATGATATCCAATTCAAATCCCAACATCTTCTATTTAATAGAGTATTGTACCTTATTACACAGTTTCCCCATTTTAGCAATACATTTTATTAGAATTCTTACATTTTCACTTTACGACCGTTACTATTATTCATACTCACAATTATTCACGATAATTCATTTCAATCAACAGTATAATATTCTCACCAAAAATATACAATACTAGCACCTCGAGGCTAAGCTGCGGTGCTCACATACTCTGCTATCAAATCCCGGTACATCACATATATGAGGACCACGTATTCCGAATCTCTCAGGAAACGTTTCATTAACAACAATCACAAATAGTGGAGGCGAACATAGTTCACATCACATGGGTCACGCACATACCTACGCTCCCATGATCAGCAGACTTATTAACTTCTCAATAAGCCCTTCTTTGACCTATGTCCTCGAGGTACCAATCTAAATCCCCCCCGTAGGCACACAAAGATTAGATGGCCCTAAATGAACGCCAACCTCCCATGATAGAAAGTACGGTAGGTATGTCATACACAGATAATTACAAATACTAAAAATTCTCACATCTTAGATATTACCATATTTTTATTAGTGGTATACTTCTCGTTCTTATACCAACTTTTAGTGTTATACAAATCACATGTCCCCGGTTTATATGCATTTAAGTCATCAATTATTCTCACTTCGTGATTAGTCACTCGCGTCCTAATCCACAGATGTTATCCGGTTTAATTCACTATTCTAAATTTTATTCCTCGATATACCCCAAATCTCCCAACTACACCCACTAGTTAATAAGGGAAAGTTATCTCACCATTTAGATAAGTCTACGGGATACTAGAAATAAAATCGGGCCAAAAAGGCCAT
Organism: Sambucus nigra; assembly: GCA_949130495.1. Classification (NCBI taxonomy): domain Eukaryota; kingdom Viridiplantae; phylum Streptophyta; class Magnoliopsida; order Dipsacales; family Adoxaceae; genus Sambucus; species Sambucus nigra. Next base: position 11,906,501 of record OX422212.1, on the reverse strand, counting down.
TCTGTCAAATTATTAGAAGTCTCGTTCGAACGAAGGGCTTCGAACGAAATACCAACTCGTTAGAAGCCATACTGTCATCTCGTTAGAAGCTCGTTCGAACGACCTGGGCAGGTCTTCTAACGAGATGGCAATTTCAACCTAGAAAATCCCAATTCCGTTTTTCTAAATTCTTCTCTCCTCTAAATCCACCCTAAGACCATCTAAATTGTATTTTAACATATATAAACCATTTCTAATCACCCTAGATCATTCTTCAACACATTTCGGGGGTCAAATCTTACAAATTAACATGGGATTGACATGAATCTTCAAATATTTTCCAAAACCCTATGAACATGAACTCCAAATTTTCTTATGCTTAATTACTCATTAAAAATCCGTTTTTAATTCCTCATATACAACTATTCAAGTATTAACTCAGTCCATTTATATACTATATGCAAATCCTAACCCAATTTCAAAGTTTCTCCAACAATTTCATGGGTTTTCTTCACAAAGGTCAATATGAGATAATTCCTACACTAAGCATGGAAGACATATTCAATGCATTAAAAATAATAAATCACTTGCCTTAGATTGTTCTTCAGAATTTGATGTTGAAGGTTGAAGGTTGTTCTCTCCCCTCTCTACAGATTTCTCCCAAGGTTGAAGATGGTGGTTATGGGTTTTCTCTTGGGAACCTCTTCCAACTCTTTCTATAACTCCCATAGCCCTCTAACTTGTCAAATGCTGGTAATGGGCTTAGTGGGTTACTAATAATGTATAATTGACTTTTAAAATTCGTAGGCTTTAATTCCCCAAAATTCAAAATTACCCTTTTTAGTTGCCGGTATGGCCCAAAAATGCCCCGGGACCCAAACTAAACTCCCGGCTAGTGTTTTCTGACTATTTCGACCCTTCCGGACTCGTTGGCGCACTCAAAATGACCATTCGGTTGATAAAAATAAAATTCACTTTTTAATTCAAATAATTACATTCCTGACGCGACTGACACGCGCGTCCCAACTAAATTTCCCAAATTGTCATATTTCAGTCTCGCGATAATTTTAATCTTTTCAATATTCATATATTGCCATATATGCACAACATAATCAAATACCAACTCACATCTCGTTAGTATTTATATCCGGATTAATTTGCAATTAATTCACATTTAATTTAATTAATCCCTTAAATAAATATCGATAAAAATACGGGGTATTACAATATCCTCTATAAGCATGTGATTAAACCGTATCCTTTTATGATCAAATCTCCTTTTAAAATTCAGAACTTTAATGGAAAAACACTATAATGAATTAAGAAATAATTTGGACATTTAAATTAAGCAAGAAAATTCTTTCATGAATAGATTGGATTGACAATCTTTGATTGAATCCACTAGCCTCCTCCTCGAGTTCTTCCCCTTAGATCTTTATCCACCTCTCTCCTTTAGCCTTTGATGTCCTCTGACTGCTAGGTTTAGGTTTAGGTTAAGTGTGGGTGTTTCTTAATCTCCCCATTTACCTTATACTAATCCAATTCTGAAGTTGGATCTAAAGTCCCATATTTGGACCCCCAAATGGACCCAAACCCGTAATAAAAATAGTCCAATAACCTCCCAACTTTTATACTTATATCCTGGGACCATTTCTAAAGGTATAAAACACATAAACTAGTTCATAAAACCTCCCAAAATGTGTACCAATTATTTTATTTTGCAAGTTTATTTTCTAATTGTATCACACGTCATATATCAATTATTCCATACACATGCCGTTATTTTCTACCGAATTTATTTAACATTCAGAGTCAAAATCACATAACATGAACAAATAATAATTTATTTATTCACTAATTGATTAATTAAATTCACTGATTTAATTTAATTCCTACTAATTTTATTTATTCTAAAAATACGGGGCATTACATTCTTCATCCCTTATAACATAATTTTGTCCTTATAATTTGAAATGTACCTGACTTTAAGAGTTCTGAATATTTCACTCGCATGTCATCCTCCCTCTCCCAAGTCGACTCATCCTCCTTATGGTGTCCCAACTGCACGCGTACCAAGGGAACAACCTTAAATTGAAGTAAGGTCTCCCTACAGTCCAAAATGGCTATAGGCCTCTCCTCATAGGTAGTGTCAGAATGGAACTCAATCTCATCAATATTGTTATGCTGACCAGAAATCTTATCTCTAAGAAACCTTCACAATGAAGAAATGTGAAAGACATCGTGCATCCTCTGCAAGTGGTATGGTAGTCCCAATCGATATGTCATGTACCCAATCCTCTCAATGATAGAAAATGGTCCCACATTCCGCAGAGATAACTTTTCCTTCTTTTTGAATCTCATCACTCTCTTCATGGGAGGCACCATAATTAACACCTGATCCCCGACTTCAAAGTATAAGTGCCTCCAACCTGCATCTATATATCTCTTTGCCTATCCTAGGAAATCTCTATTCTGGATCGAATCCTCTCACCCTTCTTTAAGGTGTCCTGAATGAACTTTAGTCCAATAAATTTGTTATCTCCCGCTTCTAACCAACATGAAAGTTAACGGTACGATATTATTGTATGCAAACTCCAACTAGGTCAAGTAATGATGCTAACACCCCTTAAAATCTATAATGCACATCCATAGCATGTCTTCCAGCATCAAATTCACCATCTCCATCTGCCTATCGATTTATGGGTCATACGCGGTACTCAACCTCAACTCTGCCCCTAAGGCCTACTAGAAGCTAAAAGTAGGAGAAAAATGCCTTGTCCCTATCCAACATAATTTTGATCTCTTCCCCAATAAATTTCACAATCTCAACAATAAAAAGTTAAGCATACTGCTCTAATGTGAAGTCTGTCCGAACTGACAAAAAGTGAGCTACCTTTGTCAATTGGTCCACGATTACCTAAATAAAATCGTACCCCTACTGTGACGTAGGTAAACCGGTGATGAAATCCATGGAAATGCTCTCCCATTTCCACATAAGAATCTCAAGAGGATGAAGTAAACTTGTAAGATGCTGATGATCTACCTTTACCAACTAGTACGTGGCACACTTGGACAAAATATTACTATGCCGTATTCATTTTGTACCACCAATACCGACATCACATATCCGGGTACATCTTATCCCCATCGGTATGTACCATAAAATGTGAACCACAAGCCTCTGTCATAATGAATCGCTTCAAATCCTCGTCATCTTGGATAAATAATCTTCCCTGGAACCTTAATTTTCCATCTGACCCAATCGAATAGAGGTTTGCCTCGTCGGATAGTAATTGTTTAATCCTTTCCCGTAAAATCCGGTCTCTTACCTATGCCTTTGCAATGAGAACAATGATCTCGGGTGCGATGGTTATAACCTCCATAAAAGTATGGGTGAACTCGTTATTCTCACTAAGTGATTTCCACTTCTCCTTCCATACTTCCACCAACTTTAATATTGGCTTGCGGCTCAAAGCATCCGCTATGACATTCGCCTTCCCAGGGTGATACTGAATGTCAAATTGGTAATTTGTCATAAACTTTAACCATGTTCTCTTCCCCTTGTTCAACTCTCGTTGTGTGAATAAGTACCGTAGGATCTTTTGATCTGCACTAGCTAGAACTTCTCACCCAGGAGATAATGTCTTCACAACTACAAGGCAAAAAACCATGACTATTAAAATCCAAGTCGTGGGTGGGGTAATGTCCCTCGTGAGTCTTTAACTTCCACAAAGCATAAGCTACCATACTCTCCTTCTGCATTAACACCTTGCCAACTCCCTTAAGGATGCATCTGTGAAGACCTTATAGTCTACCCTTGCCCGAGGTAATGTAAGTATCGGTACTGTAGTCAAATGAGCCTTCATCTCATCAAATCCTTGCTGACATGCATCATTTCATATAAACTGTAAATTATTCCTCTTCAAGTTCATAGGGGCCCGAATATATTTGAGAACCCCTGAATGACTGATGGTAATACCCATCTAATCCCAGAAAACTACACTCATTGGTGGGTATACTAGGTTGTTCCCACTCCATTAGTGCAGAAAATTTCCTCGGGATAATTGATATCCCCCTCTTATATATAATGTGGCACAAGAACTGAACTTCTCACAACCAGAAATCACAGTTCTCGAACTTAACATATAGCTCATGGTCTTATAGCATCTGTAAGCTACCCACAAATGATGTGCATGCTCCTCTATAATTTGAGAATAAATCAGTATATCATAATAAACACTATGACAAACTAATCCAGAAACTTCCTGAATACCCAATTCATCATGTCTGTAAAAACATCCGGTGTGTTGATTAGCCCAAAAGGTATAACCAAAAACTTATATGACCTGTATCTTGTCAGAAATGTTTTCTTCAAGATATCCTGCTCTCGAACCCTTAGTTGATTATAACCCGATCAAATTTTAGAAAAGTACGCAGCTCCCCTCAACTGGTCAAATAAGTCATCTATATAAGGCAACAAATAATTATTTTATATAGTGACCTTCTTCAACTCCATCTTGTCGATACAAAGTCGTAATGCTCCATCTATTTTTTTTGACTAATAACACTGGAGCACCTCACGGCGAAGTACTCCTCCAAATAAACCTCTATCCCAATAACTGCTCAATCTTGTCCCTGAGCTCCATCATCTCTATAAGAGCCATCTGATACGGTGTATGGGAAATAGGTTTCGTGTTCGAAATCAAATAGATCACAAATTCTATCTCTCGACTAGGCAATTACCCCGGTACCTACCAAAATACATCAATAAACTCGCTAACTACAAGGATGGAACCTATTGTCACAATGACCTTCGAAGAAGTCTCCTCATAAATATAATATAAGTGCGTGATTGACCCACCCATGGGTACGACATCGTAACCAGGTACATATCCTACCCCGAAATGGCAAAGAAGATAGACCTACTATTACAATCAACACAGGCTCTTTAGATATCTAGATAATCCATCACGAATAGGACATCATACTTAGATATGTCTAATACCAGTAACTCTGCCACAAACATAAGTCGCCTAATATCGACCCTTATACCGTGACATACTAAAAGTATGAGTGCCCCTCTACCCACAAGTTAATCAACATGAAGTATAATATTGGATGCAAAATATATCATCCCAGTCTCACCTGAAAAACTAGTGCTTACGAAGGAATATGAGGCACCATTATTAAATAAAATACGAACCACATGCCCAAAGATAAGGAACATACCCTCTACCGCTAGAACTAGCACTAGTCCCTCTACCGCTGTAATGTGGTACACCCGTTCGTTCAGCAACTGTGGCGGTTGCCCCTAAGGTGGGGCGGATAGTGTTGGTAAGACTGGAGCTGTAATCCATGGGGATGGAAACTAAAGACGCGGGCCCTTTGGCGCCGGTACCCTCGTTGTTCGCCCGAATCCTGTGGCCCCTAATTACACCAAGGACATCGTCTTGATGTACGACCCTTCTCACCGAAAGTATAACAGTTATCGTTCTCGTGGAATGATCTATGGATGCTGAGTCTTGTAGACCCACCCTTGCTGTCATTGGCCCTGATGGACCGTCTACTATTGGCTTTGGTGGCCCTGGTGTGTCCGGACTTGTGGTTACGATTATTGGAACCCCTAAATCTCTTAATCTACTCAGTGGATTGAGGACCCCTAAACTGATGGCCCCTGGTTGCTCCCTCCATTCACCTTACCCTAGGGTTTCAACTGCTCATATCCCAGTCTCTTTTCCCCATTGTGTTTCTAGAATGCCCTATGATCTTGGCAGTATAACAGAGCGACATTCACCATCTAATTATAAGTAATGAAAGTGGAATTTTCCAGAAGTGCCTTCCTGATGTGCCAGGCTGTCCCTGCTATAAATTTCTTCATTTTCGTCTCCTTTGTGTTTACCTTTTCCTTAGCAAAATAAGAAAGTACCGTAAACTCTTCCTCGTACTCTGCCACACTGTAACCTTCTTACTTGAGGTCCATAAATTTCCTTCTCATTTTAGACTGCATCGCCTGCGGGAAATTCTTCCCCCCATATCTTCTCCAGAACTCATCAATAGTCAGACTGTCTCTCTCCTTTGCCAAAGTGATAGAATCTGACCACTGCAATTCTACTCTAACAACTTGAAATGATTCTAACAACTGCTTCTGAACCAGTGTACACTCTACCATCTGCAACTAACGTTGATTCTTCTTCTTCCATTGGATCGCCACTAGAATATCAGAATTTCTAGCAAACTCCGATGAGTGGCCCTTAGAGAAGGCCTACTTAGCTCTATCCCATGTTGACCCAAGTATTTGGACTGGTAGCACCACCTTCTGCTATGGTAGTGGTGGTGGCTACAATAGCTGCAATGACTGGAAATGCTGCAGCATGTTAACAATCACTATGCAAACTGCCTGAGTCACGATGGTAGCAATCTCTGCAAGACCAACCATGGATAGGGCTGGTAGTTTCTATGGGTGCTGTTGTGGCTCCTACAGAGACCCCTCAGCTGTAACTAGTGCCGTGATAGGTCGAGGTCTTCCTCTCCTACCATTTGTCATCTAAAAGAAAATAAGATTCGTATTAGTAAAAATCGCTAGAATACCATGAATCCTAGTTATAGGCTCTACATGTCAAAGAATATAATGGAAAATGTAATTAATGCAACACAGACCCTAAGGACACTAGAACCTGGATGTTGTGATACGAACTGTAACAACCCCCATTTTCTCATATAAAGGTTGGCCAGACACTACGCCGAATATGGGGCTTGCTAAACAATCTATATCATTATCAGCATCAAACCATATAAATTATTTATTTTTAAACCATAATTGAATTTAAAACTAAATTTAAATTAATATCCAAGACAATAATAAAATCCAACATCCGCATAATATGAATAAATTTCAATATAAGCATAAGTGTCTCAAACCAACTGAAATAAAATAGACTTGACTTATGCCCATACAATAATTCCAAAAGTAATAAGACTGAAATATAGAAGCAACCTAGTCTAAAATCAATGATCTGAAATTCGATATGTAAACTGAGACTATAAGGCTTATCTATCGATAGTCCTGCTATCCCTGTCCAGGAGGACCTGGGGAGAGAAAACATTTATAATTGGGGTTAGTGCCCTAGAGTTGCAAGAATTAAATTACTGAATTTAAAGTGAAAAAATATAGTTAATTCAAAGTAAATATTCCCCATTGGCACTCACATACGTTAAGAATCTCACCCCTCATCTAAGTACAATACTACATGTATATCCACCCAAGTACCAAGATAATAATGAATGACTGTCTCAATTTAAATATAAAAAATGTATTTAGAATATCTAATGTACTGAAAGGTAATCATCTACATTTATATTATCCCTTCCTAAGTACCCCAGTTATACTACCCGTAAGAGTGACATAAACATCCATTACTACATAGTATTGGGTTTATAATTTATTGTCTACATCATTAGAATAGTTAATAAATCTCATTAATTATATATATGCACGTGTGTGTGTGTGTGTGTGTGTGTGTGTGTGTGTGTGTGTGTGTATGTGTGTGTGTCACTAAAGGCATATACAAATTGCCTCTTGTTCGTTCTCTATTGGTAAGTCCGAGGGAGTCTTTTATCCAAGTCTGACATCACAAAACACACAGAAGTGGGGCAGTCCCTTCATAGTACTCCATTGCACTGTCCATATCCAACGATAACAATGGATCCAAGCATCTACACCTATCTCTCATGAGTGGTGCTGCTACATCGTACCTAAAATTATCACCTATAGGTGGCCTAGTCCACCTGTGCCGACGTGTGCTATGGTTCCAAACGTGCGTAACCCCAACTAATAGGACCGTCCATGAACATAGGTAGTCAACAAAATAAATATAAATACATATTATCATTATACAATGTGCACAGGTAATTACTATATAATTAGCCCCTAACTGTCCCGTATGATTATTCATAAAAAATCTCACTTTAATAATCGACCATCTAGTTAATTACTAATTCTCTTCCTTTCTATAAAAAGTTTAACCATCTAGTTAGATAAAATTCCCATTTAGTATTTGTGTCATGAAAATATTTTAAACAATATCTCCAAACACCATCCCACCAACTCGTATGGGTTTCTAAAAATACCCAAGATCCAATTTCGATCCTACCTCAACCTACCCCAGAGGCCGAATCGATTTGACTTTTGGGGCCGAATCGATTTGCCTCTTTGAATCCCCTAGCCTCCTACTTGAGTTATTCCCCTTGGATCTTTATCCACCTCTCTTGTTTGGATTTTGATGTCCTCTGACTGCTAGGTTTAGGTTTAGGTTAAGTGTGGGGATTTTTTAATCTCCCCACTTGACTTATACTAATCCAATTCCCGAATTGGATCGAAAGTCCCATATCTGGACCACAAAATGAGGCCGAACCCATAATAATAATAGTCCAACAACCTCCCAACTTATATATGTATACTTCAGGGCCATTTTTAAAGGTTTAAAACGCATAAACGAGTTCATAAAACCTCCCAAAATACGCCCCAATCATTTTTATTTAACAAGTATATTTTTCAATTGTGCCACATGTTATATATCAATTATTCCATACACATGCAATTATTTTCTACCGAATTTATTTAATATGAAAAGTCAAATTAGCATAACATGGAAAAAATAATTTATTTATTCACTCATTAATTAATTAAATTCGTTGATTTAATTTAATTTGTACTAATTTTATTTATTCTAAAATTAAGGGGTATTATATTCTTCTCCCTAATAACAAAATTCCATCCTCGGAATTCAAAATGTACTTGGCTAGAAGAGTTCTGGATATTTTTCTCACATGCTATCTTTCTCTCCCATGTTGACCCATCGTCCCTTTGTTGTCCCTACAGTACGCGTACCAAGGGAACAACCTTAGATCGAAGTCTGTGCTCCCTATGGTCCAGAATGGCTACAGGTCTCTCCTCGTAGGTAGCGTCAGGCTGGAGATCAATCTAGTTGATATGGATATATTGATAAGAAGTCTCAACTCTTAGAAACCTCCGCAATGTAGAAATGTGAAAGACCTCGTGCATCGTTTGCAAGTGGACTGGTAGTCCCAACCAATATGCCATTGGCCCAATCCTCTCATTGATAGGGAATGGTCCCACATACTGCGGAGATAACTTTCCCTTCTTCCCGAATCTCATCACTGCCTTCATTGGAGACACGTTAGTCAACACTTTATCCCTGACTTCAAAGTCGAAGTGCCTCTAACCCGCATCTACATAGCCCTTTTGCCTATCCTAAGCAATTCGTATTCTGGCTCGGATAATCACCACATTCTCCAAGGTGTCTTGAATGAACTATGACCTAATCAATTTGTTCTCTCCCACCTCCAACCAATATGAGTGTGAACAAAACCGTCTCCCAGATAATGCCTCAAATGGTGCCATCCCAATAGTGAACTTATAGCTATTATGGTACGAAACCCCACCAATGGCAAGTGTTGCTATCAACTCCCCTTAAAATCTAATATGCACATCCTTAACTTGTCTTTCAGCATCAAATTCACCCTCTCTATCTACCCATCGATCTGTGGGTCATACAAGGTACTCAACCTCAACTATGCTCCCAAGGCCTCCTAAAACTCCTCCCAAAGTGGGAGAGAAATGTCTTGTACAATTTTGAGAGGTACTACATGTAATTTCACAATCTCATCAAGAAAAAGTCTAGCGTACTGCTCTGACGTGAAGTCTGTCTGGACTAGAAAAATGTGAGATACCTTTGTCAATCGGACCACAATCACCCAAATAAAATTGTGCCCCCACTGTGATGTAGGTAACTCAATGATGAAATCCATGGAAATGATCTCCTATTTTCATATAGGAGTCTAAAGAGGCTGAAGTAAACCTGCGGGACGCTGATGCTCCACCTTCGCTAACTAGCACATGAAACACTTGGACACAAAGAATGCTATGTCTCTCTTCATGTCGAACCACTAATACTGAAATCACATATCCTGGTACATCATATCCCCACCGAGATGTACTGTAAAATGTGAACCGTTAGCCTCAGTCATAATGACTCGACTCAACTTCTTGTCACCTTGGATAACTAATTTGTCCTGAAATATCAATATACCATTTGACCCAATCAAATAGTACTTTGCCCACTTGGATAGTAACTGCTTAATCCTCCCCTAGCAAAGATGGTCTTTTGCCTGTGCTTTCACGATGATAATAATAATCTTGGGTGTGATAGTAAGAAGCACCATAAAAGTACGGGTTAACTCGTCATCCCAACAAAGTGATTTTCACTTCACCTTCCACACTGTCGCTAACTCCAATATCGGCTCGAGGCTCAAAGAATCCACCACGACATTCGCCTTCCCAGAGTGATACTGAATGTCGAACTAGTAATATTTCACAAACTCTAAACATCTCCTATGCCTCGTGTTCAACTCTCGTTATGTGACTAAGTAATGTAAGCTCTTATGGTCTGTGAATAGCTGGAATTTCTCCTCTAGGAGATAATGCCTCCACACTAGTGAAGTAAAAACCACGACTACTAACTCCAAGTCATGGGCCCTCATGAGGATTTATCTTCTATGAAGCATAAGAAATTAACCTCTCCTTCTACAATAAACCTCGCCAAGTCCTCGTAAGGATGCATCTGAGAAGACCTTATAGTCTACCCCTGCCCGAGGTAATACAAGTACCAGTGTTGTAGTCAAATGAGCCTTCATCTCTTAAAATGACTGCTAACATGCATCATCTTATATAAACGGTACATTCTTCCTCGTAAAGTTTGTTAAGGGCTCGATTATTTTTGAGAACCCATGAACGAATCGACGATAATACTTGGTTAATCCCAAAAAACTATGTACCTCGGTGGGTGTAGTGGGTTGTCCCCACTCCATCACTGAGGAATCTTTCCCCGGGTCCACTGATATCCCCCTCTCAGATATGATGCAGTTCAAGAAATGCACCTTCTGCAACCAAAAACCACACTTCTCGAACTTAGAATATAGCTGATGGTCTTGTAGCGTCTGTAAGACTACCTGTAAATGCTGTGCATGCTTCTCCGCAGTCCGAGAATAAATCAATATATCATCAATAAACACTATGACGAATTGACCCAAAAATTCACTGAATACTCAATTCATCACGTCCATAAAAATAGCCGGTGCATTTGTTAGCCCAAAAGGCATAACCAAAAACTCGCAAGACCTGTATTTCATCAGAAATACTTTCTTTGAGATATCTTGCTCTCAAACCCTCAGCTGATGATAACCCGATCTCAGGTCAATTTTAGAAAATTATGCCACTCCCCTCTGTTGGTCAAATAAGTTATCTATACTAGGAAACATATACTTATTTCATATGGTGACCTTGTTCAACTCCTTGTAGTCGATACAAAGTTGTAATGATCCGTCTATATTTTTGACGAACAACACCAAAGCACCCCATGACGAATTACTCCTCTGAATAAACCCTTATCCTAGTAACTTCTCAATCTAGTCCCTGAGCTCCCTCATCTCTAGAGTATCCATTTGATACGGTGTACAGGCAATAGGTCTTATCCCAGGAATCAAATCGATCACAAAGTCTATCTCTCGACTAGGTGGCAACCCTGGTGCCTCCCTACATACATCAGTAAACTCGTTAACTACTGGGATGGAATCTAGTGACACAATGGCCTTTGAAGAAGTTTCATCCTCAATATAATACAAGTGCGTGCACGACCCACCTCGGGGTACGACATCGTAACCAGGTATATCTTCTTCATTAGAATGGCAAAGACGATGGGCCTACCATAGGAATCAACACAGGCTATATGCGTAGCTATCCAATCAATCCCTAATATGACATCATACTCGAACACATCTAATACTAGTAAGTTTGCCACAAACATAAGTCGCCTAATTTTAACCCCATACCCCGACATATTGAACGTATGGGTTCCCTTTTTCCCATAGGTGAATCAACATGAAGTATAATATTGGATGTAAAATCTCTCATCCCAGTATCACATGCAAAACTAGTGTTAACGAATGAATGAAAGGCACCAGTATCAAATAAAATACAACCCACATACCCAAAGATAGGTAACATATCCTCTGTTGCCTAACTGGCACTGGTCCCTCTACTAGTGTAATATGGTACACCCTTCCATACTACAGCTGTGGAGGTTGCCCTTGAGGTGGGGCGAATGGTGCTGGTAAGGCTAGCACTGCAATCCCTAAGACTGACAAACTGCTAACGCTGCCCCTATGGCGCTAGTACCCTTATTATCCGCCATGATCCCACGGTCCTTGAATACTACAAGGACATCACCTCGACGTATGACCCCTCTCATCGTAAGTATAGCAGTTCCCATGGAATGGGTGTCTTTATAGATCCTGGACCTACTTTCCCTAAATTTAATGTCCTTCGACTTGATGGATCCTTTGCTATTAGCCCTGGTGGCCCTATCCCTGCTATTCCTATCTTGGCTAGCCCTGCTAGGTTCAATCATCGAAACCCCTAATTCTCTTATGCTGATCAGTAGATTTTTGCCCCCTAATTGCTCCCTCATTTTGTCTTACCTTATGGGTTCAACTGCTCAGATCTATGTCTGTTCTTCCCTTTGTTCTTCTGGAACACCTTGTGATCCTGGCAATGTAATCGAGCGACATTCACTATATGATTATACGTAGTGAAAACTGAATTTCCCAGAAGTGCCTTCCTGATGTGCCAAGCTATCCCTACCACAAATTTCTCCATTTTTCCGTTGTTTTTACCTATTCCTTAGCGAAATAAGAAAGTGTGGTAAACTCTTCCTCATACTCTGCCACGGTACGACATTCTTCTTGAGGTCCATAAATTTCCTTCTCATTTTAAACTGCATCGCCTGTGGGAGATACTTCCCCTCAAATCTTCCCCTGAACTCATCAATAGTTAGACTATCTCTCTCCTCTTCCAAAGTGACAGACTCCCACCACTACAATGCTACCCCGAACATGCCGAAATGAGGCCAACTTCTTTTTCTAAATTGGCATACACTTTACCATTTACAAGGGACACTGAATATTATTATTCTATTGGCTCGCTACCAGAATATTATAACTGCCAACAAACTCCGGTGGCTTGCCCTTAGTGAAGGCCTCCATCGCTCTATCCCATGTCGACCTAGGTTTCTGGACTGGTAGTACCCCATGCTGCTGTGGTGGTAGTGGTGGCTGGTGTGACTATGATGGATGGAAATGACACAACATAGCGGCCATCGCTGTGGAGACTACCCGAGTCACAAAAATAGCAATCTCTGCAGGATAAAACATGGGTGTGTTTGGTGGTGGTTGTGGGCGCTGCTGTAACTCTTTATGTGCCCCCTCAGCTACATCCGGTGTGGAGAGACATCTAGGCCTGCCTCTTCTATCATTTTCCATCTAAAACGAAATAAGATTCATTTTAGTACAGATCGAAATAATACAATGAATCCTAATCATAGACTCTACATGTCAAAGAATGCAACGCATAACGTAATGAGCACAACACAAATCGTAAGGACACTAGAAACTGGATGTTTTGATACCAACTATAATAACCCTTATTTTCGGACGTAAAGGTTGACCAAATACAACACACTGAACATGAGTCTTGCTAAATAATCTATATAATTCTCATAATCAAACCATATAAATATTTATTTGTAAACCACAATTAAATTTAAAACTAAACTTAAATTAATATCCAAGATAATAATAAAATCGAAAATCCACATAACATGAATAAAATCCAATATAAGCATAAGTGTCTCAAACCAACTAATACAAAATAGACTTCGAGATTATGCCCATAAAATAATCCCAAAAGTAATAAAATTTAAATAGAGAAGAAATCTAGTCTATAATCAATGAACTGAAATCTGATATACAAAGTGAGACTACAAGGCTAATCTTTCGATAGTCCTACTATCCCTGTCTAGGAGCACCTAGGGGGATAAAACATTTATAGTTTGGGTCAGCGCCCTAGAGTTGCAAGAATTAACTTAAAGAATTTAATATTCAAAAGTACAATTAATTCAAAGTATATATTCCCCATCGACACTCACATACGTTAAGTATCTCACCCCTCATCTAAGTCCAATACCAAATGTATATCCACCCAAGTACCAAGATAATAATGAAGGACTGTCTCAATTTAAATATAAAAATTGCATCTGGCATATCTAACGTACTGAAAGGTAATCATTTATATTTATATTATCCTTTCCTAAGTAACCTAGTCACACTACCCGTAAGAGTGACATAAACATCAATTATGCAAATTACATATTATTAGGTCAATAATTTATTTTCTACATCATTGGACTAGTGGATAAATCCCACTCTTTAAGGAGTTTTAGTGCTCTACCCTCTTTATGAAGGTAGTATATAATCATGCATTTGTAGGCGAAAATAAGCCAAGAATCTCTTATGTCCCATATAACTATGCACTGCAGTAATATGTCATGTTAATACCAATTCAGTATTAACTCCTCAATATCACACTTAGAAAAAATATTTTGCCAAGAAAGAGTGAGCAGACTTTGTTTTTCTTTTGTTTTCTATTTTTTGTTATATTCTTTTGTGAGAAAAATTTGTAGAGAGCATTTGAGAGAGAGAACCATTTTTTTTTTTTTTTTTCTCAATTCTCTTTTTTTTTTCAAGTTCAAAAACCTTCTTTATAATTTGCCCGAGGAGAGAGATAGTATGTGAAAATGAAAAAAATGAATGGAGAGAGTGGACATTCAAGTGGTTGGATAAAATAAAATGTAAAATAGTATTTGTTAGCAATGTTCCTTATATTTTGCAATCCTTTTTCTATGATTAAATTTCAAAACATTAAACTCACCAAAAACAACATCTTGTCCTAACTAATATTGAATCTCTAAATTTATTTATCTAGATTGTCCACCATTAAATTTCGAAGTTGAGGGAATCCCCATATTAACGGGATTTAAATTAAAGTGGATGATGAAACGTGTTGAGAGAGAAGTTTGGGGTAAAAAGAGTATTAAACTTACTCTAAAGAATCTTGTTGTAATGCATGATAAACCATTAATATAAACTAAAAGCTTCAATCTCAGTACCTAGTTGGGGAAGGCCAAAACACCTTCCTCATTTATTATATAGGTACTCTAGGGGTGACTATATAACTAATAGATACTTCACATATAATGCAACCAAATTTTCACTCATTAATAGATTAATTATAATACATAGGGGAAGCTGGAAGCTAATCAATAGAATTGTAAATTGAGTTGGGTGAGCCGAGCTTGCTTGAGGTTGTAAATCGGGTTGCTTAGGCTTAGCCTGAACTACCTTACCCATGCTCAAGCTCGAGCTCGAGCTCGAGCTGAGCTAATTTTTCCCACCTAATCCCAAACTCGGCTCATCATTATTGCAGTCTTCGAGCCAAATTTCAATTTTTTTGTTAAAAAAATTTGAATTGGTATATTTTTCTTGTATTTCCATCATGAAGAATATATACATACTAAAATATAATTGATATTTCATAAAATATATAATTATGAAATGAATTGAATTAAATTAAAACAAGGGAAGTAAGAGTGAAAACTTACAAAGGCCAATTAAATTTCATGCATATAGAATTACTTAACATAAATATGTTGTATTATATTAAATTATTTATTTATAATTCAAAGTTCAGACTGTGGGTCTAATTTAAGTTTGGAAAAGTTTGGCTCAAGTTCCACCCAAAATTCATTAGGGATTGAAATGATTACTTAAGACTCGACTCAGCTTAAACTCAAATAATGCTCGACCCAAAAATAAGCGGCCGAACGAACGAACTTCGAGCTTGCCTGGCTCTATTTAATGACTTAATAATCAATGGCATGCGGCTAGTGAAACGAATAGGTGCACTTGTTGAAGGGTATTATCCTTGTGAATTTACCTTTGGGTGGAGCTTAGTTTTAAATTTTTGCAAACCATTATTGCACCTTTATTGCTATATATTAATGTGAACGAAATTATCAAACATGTGGCTCTGGCCTAGTGTCAATTATTGAGATTCCTTCGGTTGGGTGATGGTTCCAAGTCCCACAAGGAGCATTTAGTGAAATAAAATAGGAAATAAATATATAAGTAACATATTATATATCTTGATTTGAGACTAGGCCTAAAAAAATAAGTTTTACTAATTTAATTAACCTTTTAAACTCGTTTTTGATTAATTAATTTAATTAACTATTTCAAAATTAATGGTCAATGGGGAGGAAGCTAACCATGTTTTTAGGGTGCTGAAAGTTATAAAAACATTATATTTATTTTCGATGGCATCACTCGTAGCAGGGCGGGGGGTATTTCTTAGCATGACATGTATTGTTATAATTTTTTGGATTATCGAAATTTCCTGTTTATACTTACAACAATTACATATTGTAATCAATAGACATAAATTAACATGTTTATAACTCATTAAATTTTAGTTTCTAATGGGAATACGTGTGTGTGTTTCTTTTTAATAAAAAAATTCATTTTCCTAATAACTTGGGGTTTTCTACTTAGGGGTGAAAATGAGGTGAGCCGAGCCGAGCTTAAAATTGCTCAAGCTTGGTTTGTAAATGTAAACGAGCCTAAAAGTATGTTCAAACTCGGTTCATTTATCCTACGATCCAAGATCAAATGAGCTTCTAAGCAAGCGAATACGAGCCGAGCTCGAGTAGCTTGATTATTTTACACTAGTTTAATATGGATATCGATAATCTAGTCGAATCCGAGCCGAGCTCAATAAGACAACGGGCTTAAATTTTTGTTCAATCTTGGCTCATTTATTTTACGAGCTAGTCTCGAACGAGATTTTTTTCTAACGAACATGATCCGAGCTCGAGTAGCTTGGTTCATTTTACAGCCCTATTTCTACTTCCTTATTTAATGAGAATAGTTTGATTGAACTTCTGTAACAGAAATTATGAGACCAAATCTAAAAGAAATGTGATGATTGTGGAATGGTAGTTGTATCGAATGAAATATATTATTCATGTACATAAACAAAATGATGCATAAAGCATGTAAGGGTTGTGAATATGACTGTGAAAATAGGTGTAGTTAATTATAGTAACATTCATAACAAAAGTTGACACCAGTAAAAAAAAATCAAATCGTAAATAAGAGCACGAGTGATTATGCTTGAATTATAAAATTGTAGAAAATAAATATACCCTAGATGAATTCAGTAAAGGAGCCTGGACCATCTGAAGGGGGGTAACTGTTCTTGAATTTATTTCTGACTTTATTTATGGCTTTGACGATGTGCATAGCCGCCATAAGTCCAAAACTGATATGTTGTTTGCAATTTGACAAGCGGATCATGGTCATAGAGGAAATTTAGGCAGTCCTCTATTTGTTATGGGTGGATCTCCAATATATTGTGTATATCATGACCTTCAACAAATATAAGAACTTTATAAAAAAAATAAAATGGTGGTGCTGCCATGTTGATATTGAAGAGGACCGATTGGTAGATGAAGATGGTAGTGATGATGATTAAACTTGATCTTCTCTGGAAATTTCCATTTGTGTGACGAGCTTGCACTTGTTGGGTATCAAATATATAAATGTGAGTAACCAAATTTATTTCATGTAAATCCTCTCTCTCTCTCTCTCTCTCTCTCTCTCTCTCTCTCTCTCTCTCTCAAGTTTGCATACTAAATTTTTAAAAAAATAAACAAAGTATTTTTGAGTTAAACTTTTTTCATGTGGTATTTAAATATTTCAATGAACTAACATAAAAAAATATGTCCAAAATATTTATTTTTGCTATTTTAAAAAATGGTCAAACTTTTATATTTTTAAAGCACTTTAAAAGTTGTGAAAGTTTGACCGATTTTTTTAAAATAGCAAAAAAAATTATTTTGAGTTGATTTTTTATATGAGTCCCTTGAAATGTTTAAATATCACATAAAAAAATTCAACTTAATTTTTTTTAATATTTAAAAAAATAGGTTTGTGCGTTACAAAAAATAGGTTTGAGCGAATTTTTTTATATGGGTCCCTTAATGTGCACGAGTCTCTCTCTCTCTCTCTCTCTCTCTCTCTCTCTCTCTCTCTCTCTATATATATATAT